>JAMPIV010006577.1:0-338490 GCA_024509875.1 Oreohelix idahoensis | reverse complement strand
AAAGAGAAGAAGGTGAAAATCCAATTGTTTTATATTTGTGTTGTGGGTTGTGGGGGGGGGGGGGGGGGGGGGGGGGGTGGGGGGGGGGGTGGTGGGGGGGGTGGGGGGTGTGGGTAGTTATAACTTGAGCTAATATGGGATAAAACAGACGATACTTATAAAAATGCCTACTGCAGGCTTAATCTTGTTACATGCGCGATATAACTCTAAGCTTTGATAAGATGGACATGATCTGAGCAATCAAGAACAATATTTCGTCGCAGCCGCCCAAATTAAATGATAGTCATATCGGTTGTATTTCGTTTCTAAATAAGATTATAGATGGTGAGTAAAAGAGGGTGGCCGACGAGATATACTTGGATACCATAATATGGCTTATTCGCGAGAGGTAAGTCTCGCTCAAGTCGTGGGCCCAGTGATAGCAGACATAAGAGCCCCTAGTCTAAAGGGCCACGTGGGCCAATATAAAAACAAGACTCTTTCCACAGCGATGACTTAAATTTAACTCAACAGAACATCAAAAAAGGGGGGGGGGGGGGGGGTCCAGTGGATTAAGCACAAATATTTTCAAGTCTGCAATGAGATGCGGTAGTCGTAATAACACGCAAGATCTAACAAGCATGGATTGAGCTAAGGGCAAGGGGGCGCTCAAGTAGTAGTATTAACCTACAGCTTCTTAATAAAAAAAAAAAAATTATACCTATGTAGAAAATGTTCGGAACTTGTCTGATTTATATTCAAATAGACAAGAACTTATTTTCAGCAAACGCCTACAGGGTGGAGGATAAAAAAACTCTGTAGATGAAAAAAACACTGCATTCCTAGTTCCATTTTATCATCTTCCTACTAGTGTTCTTGGTTTTACGAGCTTTTCATGGTAAGACTTACTACATTCGCATGATAGGTATAATATAGTCCTTCACTGTTTGAGTATTTCTCTGTAGCTTGATCAACAGCTTAATAGTGTGTCGTATTGAAAATACTCTGGTTGTCCTAATCTCAGAGGGTACTAGGCCAGGACAGGGATATGTTTTCTTCACGAAATGTTCTTGATATGTATGGCTCATTATCTTGAGATATGCGTATATCGTTATATCAATAAAATATATTTGAGAGTTGCATTCATTAGCAATGGCGCTTGATGAGTGTGTTGGCAGGCTTGTGTAATATTAATATGAGATTCAACTTTTGAGCTCTTTAACTTGTAATTCAGTATTAGTAGGCAGGCTTCAGCGATGGAGGCTGGAGCTTGAGATAGTAAGACAACTGTGAGCTTTAGCTATGACTCCTGTAGTAAACCTTATTCGAGTGGATTTGAACTTTTATAAACTTATGTATTGAAACTGTGTGTCTAATCGGACCCAAAAAACTGCTGCGTCCACCTCTGAGGCGTCCGGCGAGAAATATTACGCTTTTTTAAGTGAGCGAACGAAGAATTTCCTAAATGGCGAATTCTGCAAATCAAACCCAAATGGTCTCGTTTTGATAACTTATTCTCTGGCTAGCACTTTCAGAACACGTATCCCGCGTTATATTCTAGACTTCTTCTGATGGACTGAAGACCACACAACAAGTCTTCCGTAAGTTTTCAACAGACACATAATATCACTGGTGACTTTCATTTATCCTACTTTTCACTATTGATCTCTATGATGGTTACAATATAACTGTGCGCTTCCAAGTTGTGTGCGTATTGAAGACTTAATGTATGATGCATTTACACACCACTAGATGAACCGGTGGAAGTTATAGAACTATTAATTACGCCTAATAGATCCTGATCATCCTGATTTATCGCAGAAGGAAAAATCTCCTTATTTTATGAATCATTTAGGAAAATGAGAATTAATTTGAAAAACTATCTTTCTCGCACATTTTAGCTGTGAGGTTAAAGAAAGAATAAAGAAGAATAAAAAAGAATTAATATAATCTGTATAAGATCTACTAAACCTTACGTTTTTCCCTCTTCTGGAAAGATCCTTTAAGAACACACAATTACTGGCCAAAGATATAGAATTATGTTTATCACACAATGAATTAATTGGCCTGGCTTATGCATCCTTGGGTTTCTCTACACCAACAATGTTGAATAACTGCATCTGATCTCTTTAACGAGTTCTGTGGGGCAGTAGACGAATAGTCTGCAGCTTATAAACTAGGGCCCAATGTGTCATGAGTATGACTCTAAACTTACTCTCACTCCATACAAATTACCAAAGCGGTGCATCTTTCAGACCGCAGACAGTTACCTAGTTATGGGCTTCTCATGCTCTCCTTGTCACAGTCTAAAAGTGGGTTGGCAATTTCGCCACCGCTGTCTTTCGTTCAGCGTAGACCTCTTCAGTCTTGTGACAGAACGGTCCGGTGTTTAGCTGATTGTATCATGGCTAGAAAAATCACACCCGTCTCTCTTAACGTGTTCGACATCATCTGGGGCTGAGACCTAGTCTCTTGCATGTAAATGCCTGTCATCCTTCACGAGTCCTTTTGACGTGTCGGGCTATTCTTTGTTTACACGGCGAGAAAAAATTTCTTTACCGTGGGACGTCTCCCAAGATAATCAACATTTATGTAATGACGCCGCTTTAAGCGCTATTGTGCCAATGTGGTGACCCGTCACTTGTTTGCACAGTGGTTAGCACTGACAAGACTAATCCTTTATGTCAGCCGCGTTCTCTTCGTAGTTAACAATAGCCCAAGGCGGTACGGAATTCCGTATCAAAGGAAATCGTTTATGATCACGTACGGGTGTCACAAGATTAGGATGAGACCAGGAGTGTTTAACAAGGTGAGGAAACTGAATCAAAAGACCACCGATGAAAGAACAAATGTGGTTCTTTAGATACCAGATGCAAGTAATAAAAAGTACAGATTACCGACGAAAAAGCAAAACGTTGGATGAAAGAGCACAAATGTGGTAGAAAATAAATAAGAAAGATGTAGGAAAACATATGGCGATAATGCTTTACGTTCGTTTATCACACCAACACAGATCAGCAGAGGTTTAGAAAGAAGCTAAGTAGATGGTAAGACTAACAGCCAACAATATTTTCCGATATTATATTTTTTTCTAATGTCAAAGCAAACAAGGAATCGTCACGAGTAGTTCCCAGGGAAGTCTTATGAGACAAAGAAGAAAAGAACTACCACTCATTCAGACAAGGCAAATAATATGAGGTTTGTGCATATGACTGTCAGCTTCATCAAGTAAAACGGATTGCTACAGAAATCACTGTTATAAGAGCGTGTGAATACGTGGTGTAGGCTTGGCGCAAGATAAGCAGCTGTGATGATTCAAATTAGACATGTGATTCAAATTAGACAATTAAATCATTTTGGACATAAAAAAACAACAATTTTCTAACACTCATCACAGAAGAAAGTGTTGATAACTAGTGTTCAAGAGGACAAGATGTTGCAAAAATAAGGAAAAGATTAGAATATAATACATTAATAAAGCAATAGGCAGTGCTGGGGATATTTTAATAAAGATGGTCTAATCTGAATAGTAATAATAACAATAACGTTAATAATATTGTTCGAACCTACCCTACCACATATTTTAATGGATTATATCTAATTATATCTCGCCAATCAAACAACATCTGAACGTCATCTCAGTACAGCACAAACACCACAGTATGCATATACGAGAGTTGTTTACTTTCTGTACTTCAACTGTAGCAGTGCTGGAATTTCTGGTAGTTAAGTACCAGAAAAAGGAAATGTCAAAATATGTCTATATCTTCTAGCACACACGCTGCCTATGAAAAATTCTCCTCCAGCGAATATGTTGGGCCGAGATCTATCTATGCACCCAGCTAAAGAACCGTGCTTCATTGAAGCATGTTTAAAAAAGTATGTGTCATGCACAATCGTATTGCGGGGCAGAAATGAACAGCAAGAAGTGGTGTTGGTCATGGTCCTCCTCAAAGAAAAGACGACTCCGATATTCATCATTAATTAATGGACCGCTTGTGCAATTAGGACTCTAGAAGTGAAAACCAGCTTACTAAAGATAGGCGAGATTAAAAAACAACTTGGCGGAGAAGCCGTAAGACGGCCGAGATGCGAAGCGAAGGTAGCCTAGAGATGGGGGACTGTACAAAAGAAAGGTTACCACCGACCTGACCTAACGTGGAGTACTGGTTGTTGGCGTACTGCGCGGGCAGTAAGAGGCCCTAACGAAGGGCGCACTGTGTAAAGGTATATTTATGTATATTTTACATGTTGCTAGTGAAATAGTAATTGTTTTCAATAAAAACTGCTCGTCTTTTATCGATTGACACAAAATTTACGCTCTAGAGTTCGGATCGAACTACGTAGCGGCATGCGCCATTGCGTCATGACAACGCTCTGACGATTTCCATCCAAAAAGTCCGTCGTCATGTTGAAAATCATCTACTCAACTGGACAAACAAATGCAAGGCTTTCCCAAGGAGGCCTTTCTAATCAAGAATAACATACTCATCCACGAGGGACCTGAAAGATGAGTCAATCACCTTCTAGTCAGTGATGTTGCCTTAGCGGAGCACCTAACGAGTACTGGTGGGAAGAATGTTTTTTCGGCTATGAGTTTTTTGCTAAGTACGCACATATTTTTGGGCTCCAAATTATGTTATTTATAAGCGCAGCACTTTCCCATCTACTCAAACCTTCTCCTTTACATATTCATCTCATAGCATGTTTTATGTATACTATATGCCTATGTTTTATTGTAAGTTGGATTTTTATTCCCGTTAATGATATCCACCAAAAGATAGATATAAGTGGATGGAAGCAGACATCATCATCATCATCAGTTGATAAGATCTCTATGGTGTTGTTTGCTCCACTGTAGTGTATGGAATGTCAACTTGACCTACGCAGTGGTGTGTAGACATGGATTGAGTGTATAATGTGCGAATGATGATAAAGGTTCGTGGTGTTTACAAAAAATGTTCTTTTCTCACACTCATGTATGGCTGGAAGTCATCGACACCAACGACTGTGTACCTTTTCTAAAGTTTAATTGGACGTACACACTCGACAGCACAGATAGTGACAAATCACAGGTTGCCATAATACATCATAGTACAGTGGATAAATGGTCTTGCAATGTTACATGGGCACTCATGTAGAATAATTGTATAATGGACTGTCAGTAGCCAAGCACTCAGTATCGCCCATACATATATATCATCTGACTTCACTGACTGAGCACGTCAGCTTATAAACAATATTTCAGATGGCTTCTAAACCTAATCTCGTCTAGCGACGATTCTTCAACATAATGTTCAGCACATATTTTTTCCATATAATAATATTGAACCGCTAGCAATGGGTTCTCATGTGTAGCAGTGATCTCTGGACGAAACAAGCGATAATACGGGCATCCCCTTTTCTCTTCTTGAAAGTCACTACATGTTTTGGTTCCAAGATGGCTTCACTCGTGAGCTGTCACTCACGTTTGGATACAGATAATGAATCTGTCCTAAAGTTAGTCATTCATAAAACATTTTATTGCTCTGTAGATTTGATCATGAACAATTGACTGCAATCTACAGGATATAGTGCTGCTAGGAATCGAAGTCGTTTTCATCGAGTCAAATATATTCTCTTAGACATTCAAATCGTAACTATCGAAAATGGTGGCTTCGATCGAGAGTTCATAAGAGTATCTTTGATTACCTTGGTATAGGAAATATGAAACTGCCCTTCCTTGGCAATACGACTAAACACTGGGGTAAAGCATACACGATAGGTTTAGACGACTATCACCTTCCCCACAAATACTGAGATCACTTTTTCCCCGGCGACAGGCCGACATGGAAAACACACAGTCCCTATCAGGACGAAGCCAAATCACACCACACTCTAGCGACACATCCGCCGAATAGCCTTTGACCTCTCTAGAGACAACACAACATATAGTTCGACTTAGATATGTAAAGATATACAGATATAAGACAGACTCGTCCTACTCAGACAAACAATACACATAAATTCAGGCCATAGATATTCTGAAGCAAGAACAATCTATTATTACCCAAACAACGAATAAATCGCAGTAAAATGGATTTATTCGCGGAGTTTGATCGAAAGAGCCGACACAACTTTCAAGGGAAGTAACTCAATAATGACTTTCCCTTAAGCACTAAAAAATTACCTATGTATAATATTGTAAGATATCAAAGACTGCACGTAACAGTCTTACCACACCTCCCGGGAAAAAAAAAATGGAACATTTTTTTTTTTTTGAAATACATCTAGGAGCAACGTACAATAGGCTCACAACGCATGAATAATGCGCAGATGAAAATATCAGGAATACCTATAACGCCTAATATGAGGCTAAGTCGACTTATGGAGCGACTGGTGAGAATGTGTCTCATAAACTGAGAGAAATTATTTCTCTACAAGTATATTTTTCCAGGAAGGTGTCATCAAAGTATAATACAATTCTGGCAATTACACAATGCCTAAAAAATTCATATCATCATTTCGTATTAGATATCTTAAATTTATGATTTATGAAGAAAAAAAATCATCAAAGCACAGCGGTGAATAAACATCAATGAACCGCTATGTAGTGATACAATCATTATATTATTAAATTACAAATGTGTATCTATCATGATATAGAAAAGGAACTACTATAGAACTAGACATATCAAGAAGTCTAAGCCCTAATAGTTATGTGGAATCATGTGGGCATCTTGACAGAATGTCTGCCATCACATTATCTGATCCACGAATAGCTCGCACAGAGAAATGAAAAGGTTGAGAGCAATTGCATATCGAGTAGACCTCGAGCTCTTCAAATTCTTACTCTGTATAGCAGTAAGAGCTTTTTGGTCGGTTTCTACTATGAAATGTGCGCCTAGAAGGAATCTCTGTAGTTTGAGGATCGACCAAACCATAGCTAATAGCTCACGGTCTAAAACCGAATAATTCCTTTCTGCCGCATTAAGTTTTCTGGAAATATACATTACAGGATGCAGAGTTCCAGAGTACTCTTGCATTAGTGCCGCTCCAATCCCAGTGGATGAAGCGTCACTACGAAGAACGAATGTCTTATCTTTAGTGGTAGCACTAAAATAGGTGGTGTTGAAAACAATGTTTTAATCTTATCCAGAGAGCATTGGCATTCCTGAGACCAGTGGACCACATTAGGCGAACCTTTCTTTAGAAGTGTTGAGAGAGGTGCCATGATAGAGGATAGATTCTGAATGAATCTGCCATAAAATTGAATAAGACCTAACAGACTTCTCACCTGTTTTTTAGTCTTAGGGATTGAGATGTTAAGTATCTTACTAGTATTATGGTCCTCTGTCTTTAGGAAACCATGACCAACTCGGTGGCCTAGGAAAGAAATTTCGCTAAAACCAATATAGGCTTTAGAGGGTTTCGCTGTCAGGTTGTGCTCACGCAAAGTAGACAGCAATTCATCTAACCCTGAATAGTGATCTTCCCAAGTATCGCTGAAAAGACAGATGTCGTCTAGATATGCAATGACATCTGACCGATAAGATAGGATTCGGCGCATCATGCGTACGAATGTAGCTGGTGCGTTCATAAGACCGAAAGGCATAAAATTCCATTGGAACAAACCTCTAGGTTTTGAAAAAGCCGTGAGAGGTTTGGCGCGTTCAGATAAAGGAACTTGCCAATATCCTTTAGACAAATCAAGTTTAGTGAAAAAATGAGATTTGGAGAGTCGAGTAAGTAGCTCTTCCAGTAAAGGCATAGGTTCGGCATCGAACTTCGTTACTTGATTCAATTTTCGATAGTCAACGCAAAGACGTATGTTATTGTCTTTTTTACGCACAATAACCATCGGCGAAGAATATGCAGAGGTGGATGGTTCGATTATTTTCAAATCTATCATCTCATCCAACTCTTTCTCGACCTGTGCTTGAAAATGTATAGGTATAGGATAAGGTCTAACCCTAATAGGAGTATGGTCAGTTAGAACAATGTCATGTTGAATGACATTCGTTTGTCCAGGGATGTCAGTGAGTACATCCTGAAATGTTTGCAACATAGTTGAAACTTGTCGCTGTTCTCCTAGAGACAAATCAGGAGAGACAGTAACGTTCTTCCATGATTCACTGGAATGAAGTGGGATCATTGGAAGAGGAAGATTTACATCTGAAAAACTTGTTTCCTCATCCTGTATCACGGACAGTGATGAGTAATGACCATGTTGTACTGGAGAATTGTCCGTTGCTTGGAAAATGGGTTGCAAATAATCCGGACGTTCATGGAATTCAGTAAGCATATTGATGTGGAAGGTTTTATGCTTCCCATCAATATCGACAATATAGTCGACATCGGAAATTTTCGATATTATATCGTACGGACCTTTCCAAGAAATAAGTAATCTGTTTTCCCTACAAGGTAGTAATACAAATGCTTTGTCACCAGGACAAAGTTGTCGTAAGCATCTCTTCTTATTGGCAAATTGCCTTGCCTTCTGTTTCGCAAATTCAGAAGAAGAAGTTGCTAATTTGCATGCTTCGATAATTTTTTTGTCTCAACGCGATGACATATTCGTAGGATGACTTTGTGTCATCGTCAATATTGTCAGATGTTATGAGATCGTGAAGCAACGACATAGGGCCACGCGGACGCGCGCCAAAGACGAGTTCAAAGGGAGAAAATCCCGTATGTTCATTGGGTACCTCTCTGTAAGCGAAGAGGGCCGCAGGTAAAACTCTGTCCCAGTCTTGAGGATGATCCTCAGTTATCTTCCCCAGTAAGTTTTTAAGTGTTCTATTAAGGCGTTCGACCATACCATTAGACATTGGATGGTAGATACTACTTAAAGATCTATCTATCTGCAGAGTAGACATTACTTGAGACATGGTATCTGATATTAGTTGGGTGCCATGGTCTGACAATATCTCTCCGGGGAACCCCAGACGAGAAAATATAAGCCAAAGAGCATCTGCAATATCAGCAGTAGTAATGCTCTTCAGAGGAATAGCCTCTGGCCAACGTGTGCACATATCAACACACGTCAAGATAAACTGATGTCCTCTGGCAGACTTGATCTTAAATGGACCAATAATGTCTATGGCCATTTTTTGAAACGGCCGAATAGGAATGTCCGCCGCCTGAATGGGTGCAGCATGCCGTGGACCTTTGGATTTAACTTCCTGACATACTTTACAAGATCGACAATAAATCCGTATGTCCTTGTTTACCAATGCCCAAAAGAAAGCCGCAAGGACTCTTGACTTAGTACGGGAAAAACCCATGTGTCCAGCACACTGAGAGTCGTGAGCGTGCTGCAAAATTTTAACTCTCAAATTCTTGGGAACCAGGATTTGAGAATGACTTGACGTAATGGAGTCTTGAACCATACGTACAAGTACGCCATTCTTCTTTGTAATCCACGATTTACGACTTGTGTCTTTATTCGGATCACCTTTAGTTGCAAGAATGAAGAATTTCTTCAGAGTGGGATCATCTTCTTGCTGTTTTATAAAACGAGTCACGAGAAATTACCAAGGGATTATCTTGGTTATGCACTTCATTATCTTCAATAGATGAAGTTTGAGGCATATTAAGAGCCTGAGCTCTAGTGACTACAGCGTTAGCAATCTGCATGTTTTGCCTTTCCCACGTGGAAATTTGTTGCGGAGTGCATTCCTTGACTCCATGAATGCGACCGATGATGAGGTCAGCGATCGGATTCGGAAGAAGACATGCGTGTACATCTCCTGTAAAGAAAGGAGTAGCAATCCTAATGATAGCAGTAGAGTATTTCTCTAATGTGCCGCCAAATGTTACACATTTGACTACTTGTCCAGTGGCACGGGAAGGATCTACGAGTGACTGCCTAACACCAATTGTGGTGCATCCAGAATCAAATAGCACAGAGACTGGATTGTTATTCACTAAACCCTTATGTAAGACAAGAGAACCTCTTCCATCATGCGCGACTGATGCCGGAAGAGCAGGAAGAGGATGGCCACAGCTTAAAGTAGACACTGTGGTTGGCTCAAATAACGTTTTGCATTGGGGGCACTGAGATGCTCTCCCAAAATCAAAAGCGGCACATGCCATATTACTAGCATCATTATTATCTTTACTCTGTTTATAGGCTTCATGGGACTCTTGTTGTGCAGAGTTTGCCTGAAAATGTGGTTTATATGTCTTTTGTTTTGAGATCTACCTCGGTTATTATCACCTCTGTAGTTATTGTTACCTCTATTGTAACCCCTATTTGGGTTTGAGTCATAGTTCCCTTGGTTACCATTATCATATTCATTATAATGAGTATCTCTGTAATTATGATCTTGTTGACTCCAAGACGGATAACCCTGATAGTTTCTATAATTACTTCCTCTACGGAAATTCCTATAATTATGACCACCCCTGTGTCGAGAGCTATCAGGTCGTCTCCAGTTCTTTGAAGAAGAACCCTGAAATGATTGGTTACCTTGGTTTTGATAACTATTATGGTTACCTTTTTTTCAAAATCTGTTTTGAGGTCCCTGAAATCTGTGTGAATAATTGGGATTGTATGGTGTTGCTGAAGCAACTGGCATACTCTCCTTAATCTTAGTGTTGCCAAAAGTCACGTCGGGGTGTGCAGTGACATATTGGGAACAATATTCTTCCATTTCTTTTAGAGATTTGGGTTTACGCTCATGTATAAATTCAAGGAAAGGTTTGTTCACACATGACATAATCTTATCTCTGAGCAACAAAATCCATAAGTCCTCATACGTTTTTTCTGTTTTTTGGAAGCTCAATCCAACGATCAACTGTGAGACGTGCCTTTGCAGTGAATTCTGAGAATTCTACACCCGTCTCAGGCACCATCGTTTTAAATAAAAGGCGATAGCCTTCCTCACTTAGCTGATATATTTTATCAAAGCCGCCCTAATGACATCATAATTATCCTTATCTGCTTCTCCTACAAGGCATAATCTAGTCAAAGATTCACCTTTCAAGTTTTCTGATAATTGATTAGCGTATTGTGATTTATCCACATTATGTGTACGACAAGAACGTTCAAATCTATCCAGCCAGAATGTAATATCGTCACTGGACTGATTGAACGGTGGAACCTTAACCTTGTAAGTAGAAGGTTTACCATTACCACTAGATGCCTGATTAACATTACTCATACTTGTCAATCTCAATTTCTCCAACTCAAATTCATGTTCTCTTATTGCTTTTTTCTCTTCAGCATCTAATCTTTTTTGTTCAGCCTCCCTGTCTAATCTTTTTTGTTCAGCTTCCCTGTCTAATCTTTTTTGTTCAGCTTCCCTGTCTAATCTTTTTTGTTCAGCTTCACTGTCTAATCTTTTTTGTTCAGCTTCCCTGTCTAATCTTTTTTGTTCAGCTTCCCTGTCTAATCTTTTTTGTTCAGCTTCACTGTCTAATCTTTTTTGTTCAGCCGCAGCTTCTCTTTCTAATTTTTTTTGTTCAGCTTCAAATCTCCTTTCCTCCACCTGCATCTGCAATTTCTTTTGTTCAGCAGCAGCCTCAGCTTCTCTTTCTAATCTTTTCTCTTCCGCCATAGCTTTTCTTTCTTCTGCAGCTAATCTTTTCTCTTCTGCCATAGCTCTTCTCTCTTCTGCAGCTAATGCTTTGTCATATTGAGCAACTGCCCATTGTTCTAATTGTTGACCAGTCTTATCAAGGGCTTTCCCTTGTGTAATGAAGTATTCTAATGTAGCCATGATGTCTAACAATAATACTAATCACCTGAATCAATAATAATACCACAAGTTCTCAATGACTTGATTAATCAGTATACTATCCCAATATCTGGGGGTCACAAGCCTTTAATAAGGTCTTGTATAATAGTAATAATAATCAGGTACTGGTTTATACCATAATCCAAGTGCAGTGCACAGGCAATTGTGTCTTATGAAATATACCTATATAAAACATATGTCAACCAACAGAATACATAAAGTACAAATAGGACTGACAATACAAGAACGTTTGCAGAAATCAAAATAAATCAAATAGGGAAATCAATGAAAATAATCACTGAATCTGCAAAGAATAACAACACAAATGACGTCACAATATATGAATATAAATTGTGAATAGACCTGAAAGATAGAAAAGGTTAGACCAACAAATTACAAACAAATCAAAACAAAACTAAAGAACAAAGAAATATTACAAAAAATAACAATAATTACAGACTTCACAGCTAACACAAAAGCACCAGTTGTCGCAGCAAATTTTCAATCAAGAAAATTGCACCTATAGAAAACGCCCACAACGGACCCTCTATGACGTGGGATATTCTGTTGTGAGGACGCCGCCCAACCTTAAACACAACCCGCTGACATAGAAACTAACATACTATATAAACAAATAACATGTAAACATAAATATATATAAATTATTATGTGTATGATAGTATGTGTTGCAAAATAGGCTCAGTTTTTACAGTAATGGCAAAGTTATTTTTATGAAAATAAACAAACTGCCACTTTATTCTATTTAACATTCTGGTCTTAATTATTATAGTTCATATACAGTAAACAAGAAGATCTCTTGATGAATATAGGACTTCTTAGTTCACTCTTACTGTCTTCCTTTTTACATTGATAAGAATTTATTCATCTGTTCTGTGAAACTCTATAATGTCTAATGTAAAAAATGTCAACAACGCTGACCTACATACTGCATTCACCTGACAGGTCACGTGACGAAGTGTTGACAAAAGAGCAAACCAATACTGCAAGTGTGTCGTATCAGCCACAGGAAAACGGTCTGGTCTGGTAAATCGGTAATCTGTTGACTTCTGAACTTCTGCGAGGTCAAACCCAGAAAGCTGGTCCACCAGTTTGAGATAAGTTGATAAAGTTGGATTTTTATTCCCGTTAATGATATCCACCAAAAGATAGATATAAGTGGATGGAAGCAGACATCATCATCATCATCAGTTGATAAGATCTCTATGGTGTTGTTTGCTCCACTGTAGTGTATGGAATGTCAACTTGACCTACGCAGTGGTGTGTAGACATAGATTGAGTGTATAATGTGCGAATGATGATAAGGGTTCGTGTTGTTGACAAATGTTCTTTTCTCACACTCATGTATGACTGGAAGTCATCGACACCAACGACTGTGTACCTCTTCTAAAGTTTAATTGGACGTACACACTCGACAGCACAGATAGTGACAAATCACAGGTTGGCATAATACATCATAGTACAGTGGATAAATGGTCTTGCAATGTTATACATGGGCACTCATGTAGAATAATAGTATATGGACTGTCAGTAGCCAAGCACTCAGTATTGCCCATACATATATTCATACTGACTTCACTGACTGAGCACGTCAGCTTATAAACAATATTTCAGATGGCTTCTAAACCTAATCTCGTCTAGCGACGATTCTTCAACATAATGTTCAGCACATATTTTTCCATATAATAATATTGAACCGCTATCAATGGGTTCTCATGTGTAGCAGTGATCTCTGGACTAAACAAGCGATAATACGGGCATCCCTTTTCTCTTCTTGAAAGTCACTACATGTTTTGGTTCCAAGATGGCTTCACTCGTGAGCTGTCACTCACGTTTGGATACAGATAATGAATCTGTCCTAAAGTTAGTCATTCATAAAACATTGCATTGCTCTGTAGATTTGATCATGAACAATTGACTGCATTCTACAGAATATAATGCTGCTAGGAATCGAAGTCGTTTTCATCGAGTCAAATATATTCTCTTAGACATTCAAATCGTAACTATCGAAAATGGTGGCTTCGATCGAGAGTTCATAAGAGTATCTTTGATTACCTTGGTATAGGAAATATGAAACTGCCATTCCTTGGCAATACGACTAAACACTGGGGTAAAGCATACACGATAGGTTTAGACGACTATCACCTTCCCCACAAATACTGAGATCACTTTTTCCCCGGCGACAGGCCGACATGGAAAAACACACAGTCCCTATCAGGACGAAGCCAAATCACACCACACTCTAGCGACACATCCGCCGAATAGCCTTCGACCTCTCTAGAGACAACAGAACATATAGTTCGACTTAGATATGTAAAGATATACAGATATAAGACAGACTCGTCCTACTCAGACAAACAATACACATAAATTCAGGCCATAGATATTCTGAAGCAAGAACAATCTATTATTACCCAAACAACGAATAAATCGCAGTAAAATGGATTTATCCGCGGAGACAACTTTCAAGGGGAAGTGAAAAAAAACTCAATAATGACTTTGCCCTTAAAGGCAGGTCTAAAAAATATACCTATGTAATATATATTGTAAGATATCAAATGACTAGGCAAAACTAAACAAATTATCCTTATATTAGTATGTAAGTTTTGTATCTATACATTGTATTTTCATTGTACTTGGTTTCATTTTTGCTTAGTTTTGTCATTTGTTCGTGAATTTGTAAGTCTAACCTAGCTATCTTTCAGTTGTACATGTCAGTTATGTCTGTCAAAATGGGTCCTTGTTTTAGATATGTTGTGCTTTAACTTAGTTTCGGTATTCGTCATATTTGTCATTTTGTGGAATTTTATTCAGTTCTTAGAAACGTTTTGCTGTTTGTAATTCGATTTGGGGTGTGATCTTGTTTGTAATATTCGTCTGTTTACTATTTCTGTTCTATTTTCTTTACTAAACATTCATAATGTGATATTAATATTAATTACATAATTATTATAGAAAACTATTATATGACTGCAATCTGTTATGACTAAATTCATAACACAGATTCGGTCGCTCTCAAACTTGGTTTGTGAGCTGACTTCCTTATTTACAAAGCGTAACTACGACATCACCTCAATGGAAGAACGTCAGGTCAACGTCTGCAGATTTTTGAGCAATAAAGACTTGGTTTCTCGGGCTACGATCCGGACACAGTACGATCTAGTTAGTCCGCTTACTCTTTGCTTTTGTGTCTCCGTGGGAGGAAACGCTGTTTTCTTAAGTTGCATCCTGAATGTGTACTTTGAGTACTTAATAAATTCCTGTTATTGTATATCGCAGGCTACGGTCTGCTAAGCCCGAAAGATAGAGCCTAAGCTAGTTTGATTATAGCTGTCTACAGAAGGACCGTGTGCTCAGCGCGTGAATGGTATAGAAAGGGATTGCTGTAATGTTGATAATAAAAAGATATTTCGCAGCATTTTGACTCTGACAGGCTGTTTACCCATCTGTAGTCTTCTTCAGAAGATACGTTTAGACGTACTACATATTAGAAACTGGGCGTAGTTGGAGGGTGCCATTGTCCTGGTATGACGGATGCTAGTTATATATGCGAGCCCCATCGTTGCGATGAATAGAATTGTCTACGCATGTATTATTGTGCTAAAGTAAAACGTTCAGCCAGAGCTTATGGGAAGTCTTTTCTACTGCTAAGATTCGTGTGGCTCTTCCACGTTTGTAAGAACTGTGCTTGTTGGACTGTAAGTACATTAGACCCTAGAACTACTTGGACACCTGAGTCTAGCATCTGCAACCTCTCGCAACCTTACAGGCGCCTGTCCATTGAACCCGTAACACAATCGTTATGCATTTGCATTGGTCAATAATGCAAACGCAGTACGGTCCATATTAGCCACCGTTATGTTATTTAATAGGCCTGAAGTAAGGAGCGTAATATTATAAAATATTAGTTTTAAAAAATATTTTTTGTGTGCTTACAACAAATTTGTAAAGCAATTTGCCAGTTATCTGGTTGACTAAGTGAGTACATTAGTTATTTAACATGGCGACTTTAGAAACTTTTATGAAGATTGGAAAAGAATTTTCCTTGAAAGGTAAGGCATTTAGAGATTTTGCTATGGCTGAACTGGCTAAGGCAAAACATGAGGAGGCTGATAAGAAGCGAGAATTAGAAGAACAAAAGGCTATAGCAAAAAAAGAAGAAGCTGAAATGAAAGCTGAGTTAAAAGAACGGGGGAAGGCAATAGAAGAGAAAGAAGAAATGTCTGAATTGAAACAGAATTAAGCTTCAAGCAGTAAACTAAAGGTAAAAGATGAAAATAAAATCAGTATTGAAGAAGAGAAAAAAATGCAACATGACGAGATGTTAATGCTTCTTCGGTTGGAAGAATTGAGAATTAACAAAAAAAAAAAGAAAAAAAAAGGTTTTAATTAGAAATTAATCAAATAGAAAGAACGTAATAAAAAAAAAAAAAATAAAAAAAATTAAAAAAAGAAAGCAAAATACAAAGAACAAAAAAAAAAACTAAACAAAAAAAAATAACAAAAAAAAAAATAAACAAATAAAAAAAAAAAAAAAGAAAAAATAAAATTATAAAAGAAAAAACCAAAATACAATCAAAATAAAATAACACAAATATATAAAATAAAATAAAGAAACAAAATAAAAAAAATGACAAAAAAAAAAGCTCAAAAGACAAAGTAAATTCCGTCATAAACCGTCTATCAGGGAACAAACTACGAACCCAAACAAAAGAACCACAAAGAAGTCGAATAAGACAACATAATTACAAATAAATCCATAGCAAGATAATAGCAATAAATAGTATGATTCACCATACTTGCTTCTTCAACAGGCCTTTTAGAGGCAATGATTAATTTTATAATATCACCAGATTATTTAAACGCGGGGCTAAAATTATTGATTACTATATAATGCAATGCTATCTTCAAAGATTTCAAGAATGTATGTAAGGGTGCAATAAATTTGATAAATCATATATGGTAGTTAAGTTCAAAACTGAGGGAATCTTTGGTTGCTAGAACCAATGGCGCGCCATGATACTATGGGATATAGTGCCAGTTAGGAAACAACTATGATGCTGACTCAAGGCATTATTATCATGAAAACGTTTCGCAACTTACATGTATGAAGGTATATATCGATTCAAATATTAAAATCAATTATCTTCCAATTCAAGCAAGAAGGATATTTATTCCCTGAATTTATTTGGGCTGCATAATAAGATTACTTTAATAGATGGATTGACTTTGCAGGGCCATTGAGAAAAACTCCAAACCCACTTGAGTAAGCATTGTAGATTTAATGGCTTGACGGATAAAGTGTTAGACCATCTGGGGGAGGGTAAGTAAGGCAAATTAAATATAAGTTTTTTTTTTGTGTTTGGTTTGGGGGGGGGGGGGGGGGGGGCCATTTTTGGCGTTTTAGGGCCAGAACGTTAACCACCAATTTAAACTGCTCTACGAGGGAAATAGCAGGGGACCAATTCTGCAGCTGCACAATCCCGGTATCATGCATTGCACAAAACACTGCAAGTAAGAGAGCTTTGACATATAGTAGTTACCAGTTGCTCTGCGGTTGCAAATGTATAAAAATAGATAAATTAAAGCAAGATCCTCAAAAGTCTAGACGAACATAAAATTCTAGGTGCGGGACCACTAAAAGAGAATAAAATGTGACAACAATTATATATTATGATAAAATAAAATAACTTTATATCAAGCATAGTATAATTTCTTCAGTTTATGAGGTCTCGACACGCAGTTTAGTACACCAGGTTACCTCTCAATATACATGAAACACCAAATATCATATTTCGCATACCAAGTGTAACTCAAACAGGAGGAAGACAAGGTATAGTTTTGTTCCTCATATAACAATAATTATCTTGGGGTAATCACAACCCCAATATTATATATAAAACAGGAATAAATTAGTCCCCAAAGAGTAGGCAGACATCAAAATAATATTCTGTTTGATTCGCACAAGACTACACGCTCAGCATTCATTCCAGCAATGGAGACCATCATAAGTGTTCGAACAGATAATGGCCAAGGGAGCGGCGACAAGACTAGCAATGTGTACTGCCTTGTGTAAAAATCAATAGATTCTAATAACTCAGAATAGTCGAAGGGTACAATTCGTCTGGCATCGTTTTCATATCATCATGACTAGACGTACGATGCAAATAGTTATCCATAGAATGTCTTATACCTATATTATATCAGAAAGGAGCATAGCACTACCGTTTTGAAAAAGCCCGGACACAGAACATTAATAAATGAAGCCTGCTGGACAACCCCACTCCCAGCTGTATAGTCCTACTCGCTAATGATTTGGTAGCGGTACAAGGAACTCTGATAATTTAAAACAAAGGGTTTCCGTCAATGGTGACACGAGCATTGTAACTTTTCTAAGGGGATTCAGGGTCTACTGAGGCGTACCATCGCATTCAGGACATAGTCGCTCGTACCAGTTCTAATGTTATCTTCTTACCCTGTGTATAATGTGTGAAAGTGTATTACCTTTATAGGAGGTATCATTGTGAGCTACTATTCCGCAACTTGCACTATTAATGCGAACATATACACACAAACACTTTTCTTTTCAGGTAAAGTTTTAAGGCGTTATTATATTGTTGTCAGAATCGCAGTAGGCTGACCTCACTAGTTGGTCAGTACATTCAATGGGAGACAAAGAACTTAGCACACCGCTAGAGGAAGGTTGAGGAACTTGGGACTACGAAATATAAATTGTATTAAATCTGGCCAAATTGCAGTTAGCGACAAACGGGGCCGTCACCAAAGCTCTCAATGCTTTGGTGATGATAGATAATTTCATCATTACCGAAAAGTCCTGAGCAGCAGCTGTAGCTGCTTCAAAACTGACAGCTATAGCTGACAGTTCAAAGCCCCAGTGACATAGAACATGAAAATTGGTCATGTCTCGCACACAAGCAATAGAGAAGGACAACAGTCCATATGAAAAAAAAATTTTTTCTGCGCTTGGTCAAAAATCATGATATGTTGATGATTTCACATGTATAGTTCGTATAAACCATTGGAGTTTAACCAATTGAAAAATGACATTCTTTACTTAGAAAATTCTATAGGATTTCATACTCTAATGTCACCACCTTGCAATCATATGGTACCTATATATATCTTATAAGAGTACGAGTATGGACGGCTTTGTGGGTTGTATACGCCCCCTGACAATCCTCCATAGCTATGATCCAAAGTGGGAAGAATTTATCTCCCTGTGTAGGTTCAATCAATGCTGGACTCGGATCCTGCGTGGGTAGGGTCTAGCCCATACAAAAGCTGGTATCTATCTGGTCCTCCTCCAGGTTGGGCAACGGTATTAGGCGAACATGCCTACAACACCCTAGTCCTAACGTAAAAAAATCGCACGTATAGCGGGAAACAAACAATTGAATGAGGAAAAATCATTTGGCTGTGCGATAGGAGCGGCACATGCCGGTAGTCCCTCTATGGCTCGTTAATAGCGACTCACAGTGGATGAAGTAGCAGCCGGAAAGGAAGTCCACTCGTGCATGAAGGCACGGAATGCCGCACGATCCGCACAAAACACTGAAAGCGTCATGACATTAGGTGTTTATTTGGACATTTTTCCAGAACTAATGAATGAGGCAGGAAAGGCATCCGAATGAAAATCACGAGCCACAGATGCATGTGAGAGCTAAAACCTACAGAGATTACATAACCCTGGAGAGAAATAAGAGCGATGAGTAGAATGGCTGACAGAGATAAGGGGCAAAAAAAAAAATGAGATAAATAAAAACAGCTATACAGGGAAAAACTAGTAACTTTATATTCACTGACAGAAGGATACTAATGGTCTAGTTAGTCAGCACAAATCAAGAAAAGGTATGATTAAAGGGTCGCATTATACTATCCTGAAGGAAAGGAATAAATGGAAAGGTCTTTAAACTGGAATGGAAACACCATCCAACAACGATGACTAGATAAGGAGGCGATAGACCTGAGACAGGGAGGTTCGCCCGAACTGACCGACAAATTATAGGCCAATGACTTATGCAACCAACAAATCGACAGTGGGATGAGAGAAGTATCAAAGCGGACGAGTTCTTCTATCAAAACAAGTACGGTACAAAAAGAAATTGAGAAAGAACTAACACCCAGGTACGATCTCGATTCATATAGTAATGACGAGAAGACCTAAATATGGCCGAAAGTGGGTAGCTACCGCAATCATAATTATAACGAAAGAGTAATGAAGACTGTCGGAGGGGGAAACTGCCGCAAGTGGAACGGCGACAATAGATGAATGGGAAAAGTACGAAATTTAAATAAGCTCTCAGACAGTACATTGATACCTAGACCTCAGACGGCATCAATTGGAGGAACAACTTGTTTCGCACCACTAAGGAAGTGCAACTAATGTATAGCACATTGAACTTTCATCACCAAACGGACGAGAGCAGGAAACGCAGATCTAGAATCCACATAATTGTATCCAAGTTGGCTAGATGCGGTAGACAATGCACTACAAGCCGTGAAAGTATAAAGAAGGAGGCGCAGATTGTGGGAAAGTCTTTCTTTACTTCCTTCGTAAATCGCGTTCGACCCCTGAAAAACAGGGACCGAGGTTGAGGATCGCGTTGTGTCCTGTTTACTACGCCTAAGGGTGCTAGAATATCGCATGAAGAACCTGTTCCACGGTCGACAACAGTCCGACTTCTCAGTGCACGGAATTTTTTAGGGATCGACAGGCGAGGGTTGCCTCCCATCTATCTGATCTCGCTCGCACTCGCTCAGCCTAGAACTGCACTGCTGCAC
The DNA here is from genome assembly GCA_024509875.1 of Oreohelix idahoensis. Taxonomy (NCBI): domain Eukaryota; kingdom Metazoa; phylum Mollusca; class Gastropoda; order Stylommatophora; family Oreohelicidae; genus Oreohelix; species Oreohelix idahoensis. The sequence goes on along the minus strand of JAMPIV010006577.1, from coordinate 317,968 downwards.
AAGACTGTTTCCAGACCAGAGGGGGGGGGGGGGGGCTTGGGGGGGGGGGGGTACGGGGGCTACATACTACATACATGGAGGTAGCGTACAGCTGCGGTCCTTCTGACGCAGCCCCCCCCCTCTGGATTCGGCTGGTCTACTGAATGGAACAAGGCAGTAGCATGGCTATGTGTGCAAGCTGACAGTACTTGCATTCAACTTATGCTTGCATAGCATGACTTGGATCTTGGGCATGTGGGAAGCTAGATCATCACACTAGTTCTAGTAGGCATAGACTGAAGAGTTGAAACTCATGCAGCTGAGCTGGTACCAGTTCGTGCAGTCTCAGAACAGCAAATAGGATACAACATAACAGAAAACTGAGTGCAGGAGATCTCCTTCACCACAGAAAAGCTTTCGCGATGGCTCAGACGTAAATAGAAGCAGACAGAATATGAGATTTATTCTACAAGCCTAGAAAGAAACATGAGAGCCAGACTGAAGATGTTGACCAGTAGATTCAGAACACCATCTCAACAATATACAACAGGAATAAGCCCAGCACAAGCGTACAAAGCTTGGGATTCCTCAGAGAAAAGATAAGCACTGTATAACGACCAGAGTAGCGGCTATAACACCATAAGCGAAGAGCAAAGACGAACAATGAACATAAAGAAAAGAACAAACAGAAGCCTAAGTCTCCCAGGTTTAAAGGCAAACCATATATGTCTGAATTAGTGATGCAGTCAAGCTTGACAACAAGGAAGTTATAATCGCTCAGAAAAACCCGTGGCTTAACAAATGGCAGTCCAAGCAAGAGGACAGATGGCACACCATCAATATGCGAGGCTAGACGCTGAGGAGCTGGGGTTGAGGCCATCTTCCTCATAAAAGCATAGATGTACCCATGATGCCATCATCAGAGAAGTCATGGCTATGCTATGGACCCCTGAAGAGAAATCGAAAAGAGTAGGCCTGACCAAAAACACACCTTGGCGGAGGACTGTTCTGGGAGGCTTGATATGCAAAAGAATCTGAACCAGAGTATTAGGGGGCAAGCTGTACTGAAGGAATGGATCTGGCCGCCGATTAGAGCCGAGCAACAGGTGGAATCTCAATATTGTGGTAAATTTTAATTAAGTTTGTTAGGCCCTACTAAACACAGACGCCCACCGAGGCGTACATAGGATAGAGACAACCACGTGACATCTGCATTTGGACGAGTATCGGTGCGCTAAGACAGATCAAAGAAGGAAGACAAGTCTACAGATCTGGAACACAGGAGGTTAATAACGTCAAGAACTGCGGCGTGCTAGACAAAAAGGAACATTTTACTGGAATGATCTTAGGGCAATGAACAGAGAGCAGAAAGAGGTGCAACGCGACTGAGCGCAAATGGAACAAAGGACAGTCTAGTATCACACAATAATCTAATAAATTCATCAAGTGGGAAAAAGCGAAGGTGGCAAAACAATATTACATTAGTAAGCTAGATAAGACCAGCAAGGGAATATCTCATTCAGCGAGCCAGCCAGAGGGGACATTAGCGGAAACAAGATGGTGGGGCAAGGCGGATAGCATTCCAGCCAGAAACATCTGAAATAAGGTAACACGACCAGGATGACAACAATTGAATGTTCTCCTGAGGAGAGCTGAAAATAGAATCTCATGATGTTTAATACGATGACATCTCCAACGAAAAGAAGAAAATCATCTCAGCAAACAATCAAAGGGTTAAAAGAAGTCTGGAAAAACGCTCCTGGTCTAAGATAAGAACGTAAATGCAGAGCTATTTAAGTTAAAAGCATACAGACTCCTAGAGCTAGACAGGGCATAGAACTATTAGCGAGAGAACCTACTAATTGCACAAAGGTCTTGGAAAAACAGCGCGGACCATAACACCAACAGTAGGTGGAGAAAATGGAAATAATTGGAGATCAAATTGCCTCTTTGCCCAACGAAGGAGAGAGATCTTGACTAGGACTCTGCAAATAATTGGAGAAGAGTCACATATACACTCTCTTCTCGTCAGTTCACGTCTAGCCAAAAAATACTAGGCAATGATAATTATCACAGAGTAAGATCTCAAAATGCAGATAGTACCAACAAACTCTGAATGACATAGAAATCAAAGCCAGATTTTAGTAAAGAAAAGAAGTAGATGGTGTAGGATCATAAACTATTTACCCTCAAGAGAAGCATTATGAGCAACAAGTGGCTCCGACACATGAGGCAAAGACAGGCTGTTACAATTAATTTCGTTGATTCATTTAAAAAGGCCTTATGAGACAGTATACATAGAGGAGACAAGTTTATGGAAAAATAACTGAGAGGCTGAGGCTCTATATGACTAAACTATAACGGCTAACTGGCATAGTGTACATATCATAAAAAGCGCCTTTAAATGGCCAAACATTCTCTTACATGTATGCATTTGGGGCATGATGCAACCTATAACCATATTGAAAGTTGAAGACAGGAGATACTGACAAGGAGATGTCCGCCTTATACAAGCTCACTATCTAATCTGTAACAGTCTCATAGACTGGTTGATATGCAGCGGGTCCCAGACAACGAGAGGGGCAATACCAAGAGGAATAAATGAGGGACTCTTCATTTTCATACATGTTTAAAATCTGGCGCGAATGATGGCAGATGAGACATTGCACTGCTTATGCACCTTCACCATCAACAATCATTAATGCAAAGTCGGTGTCAGCACCTCCAGAATAAAAAAACGGATAGGACTATACACTAAGATATAGCCAGTGCATGCTGGCACTTGAAACACCAAACTCTATATAAAAGATCAGACAGGTCATGACGCCTCCAAATGTGCGAGCAAACCGCTCAGAGTCCCGTATATCAGATAAGATGTAATCAGCACACTGGAACAGACAGATGATGCCCTTGCACAATACCTAGGATGGCATAGGTAACCCTCCAGGCCGAGACTGAGCGGAGGCAGAGCACATAAGATCATCAACAACAGAATGAATCAAAGCAAGAAGGCAGACTTTGTTTACAAACTTAAAGCTAACAATCGAGGAAGCTGCCATCTCAGTACAGCTTAACTGTAGCTTACTTACTACTTAGTCGTTCCCCTTTCTACCGGTGAGAGGTGTATGGAGTTTGGGAAGAGAGAGAGCGCGCCAGACTATCCTATCGGCTGTCTTCCTCCTAACCTGCACATCTCATTTCTATAGTCCATCCGTCCCTTCACAAGATCTGTCTTATTGTTTGTCCTCACAATAGTGTCACCACTGCGACTCTGTCTCGTTCCCTCAGGTGTCTGAATCCTTGCTCTTTGTTTCACCATGCTATGGTCGTGGTATCCCGAGAATCTACTCTCAACGCATTCCTGCAGAGACTATGGGCCAAACCATGCTTAATTGGGAGGACTCTGTTTCGTACTATCCGGAGCGAGTCTGCAGAGGTGGTAGGATTTATAATAGGCCTTGACGTAAATCGTCAGCTGGTTTGACGTACGCATAGATCTCTTACGCCAACCTCCTCCGCTTGCTGCGAGGAACTATACCACGCATTATTATGTGCCTAGAAAAACAGTCTCCGCAGACTGCTGAGCTTTTTTTCGACGTGGCGGCCAAACTCTCTCTTTGATGCCTCCTCTGGCCGGTAAACTCATAAATAGCCTCCGAGGTATTTTGAAGTAGTGGTCCGACCTCGCTCCAGGAGACCCATGATGGGTCTCCGAAAGCTTAATCCTGAATGTCGTATCTTTCTTCTCAATCGTGATAAACACCATGGTATTTGTGGTTTTTAGAGGTGCTACGCTTTACTGACCAAATCACAACCTTTCATTTCTCCAGCTCTTTCCATCGCAAGACTTTGAGCAAGTGTTTTGGAATAGGAGCAATAGCGTTGACCACATGGATTTAGCCAATCAGAGTGCAGGCAACATCATCAAGTCAAAATGCCAGACCGTCGGAAATATATGTACTCTGTGCTCATCTTCTCCAGTACCGTCCACACTGATATCAATTTCTCTCTGGTTCTCCTCTCCATCACATTCGCTATGAAATGACAAACGTACACCATCAAGGAGTACAACAAGATCGAGTAAGGTGATATGGATATACAGCCGTGTTCTTATACGAGCCAGATAGGTGTGGTCCTAGAACTATCTTCTCTGGACTTATGGTTTAGCTGTCCTCACATGATTATAATCTTCTTGCAAGTACTTTGTAAGATAGCTCTGTATGGAAGCATGTAATCAGAAGTTGTGCGTTCGTGAAATATTTCTTACCTTGCTCAAAGCAGCTCCGGCAAAGTTTGCTCTCCATGAGGGACGGCATGTCACACGAGCCTTTCCTCCAGATCTTATTGAAAGCAGAAGATTGATTCAATCAAAACTAGAGAGTACACTCATATACTCAAGGTGTATTTTCTATTTTCACTCAAAAGCTTAATCTGAGTGTGAAAGACATTAGGTCCTTGATGTACTTCGAGTTTTGGCACTCTGAATCACACACTGGACCCTATCAAATCCTAATTTGTGCGCGCTCCAGCTAGGAGAGCGTCCGGAGCCTCTACCTCCTTGCTCTAGGAGATTCCCCTAGGAGTAGATTTTACCAGAGGGGACACTGGAGAAAGGTGATATGCCGTCGTAAATGAGTTCCCAACATTAGCTCGAGTCTTTTGTCATACCGCCTTTTTTGAGAAATTTGGTGTTATGATATGGCAATCTCCCAATCGCTTTAGAGAATGGTTCGTTGTTTGAACGCCAATAACGCTAGTCTAGTAAACAACACCTGTTCAAGAGCGTCAATAGGATCGCACCTGATGCTTCAGTGTCATTGGAACTATGAACATCCATCATTCTTGGTGTTCTAGTGAACCCATCATGCCCTGGCTGCTTTGCGCGCATACTTGATTTTTCACCAGGCTGAGCCTTTAGTTCTTCCATCTTTATGTCAATCTTCAACCATCATTGGTTTTTTCTCTTACTGTGCTAGTAGTTTATTACATTTCTGATGCTTTCACCATGCTCACCGATCCAGAGAGTTCTGAGAAATATTCTTTCGCATCTTTCGCATTACTTCCTTCGGGGAGCAGTAACTCAGCAATTTGCCTTGCTTGTCCTTATGTTATATAAAATAGAACAATTTCTGGTTTTCTTGTGTATCTTTTTCTAGCTTTTCTCCAAATTCTTCCCAGGACTTCTGTTTTGCTGCTAGCACTTTGTTCTTTGCTTCTGTTCTGAGTGTCACATATTCTCTATATTTTTCCATTTGTCCAGTTGTGTTTTTAGCTCCTAAGTATTGTTTCCATGCCATTTTCTTCTCTCTTATTTTCTCTTTGACTTCCTCTGTCCACCAAGGTGTCCTCTTTCTCTTGTTCCCAAGTCGGACTTCACCGCATGCTTCTGCAGCAGCTGTCTTTATGATATCCTTGAATCTAATCCAGAGGGTTTCCAAGTCATCAGGTCGTTCTTCTGTGTTGCTCACCGCTGCAGCAATAAGCCCCTGATATCTGGTCTTAATTTCTGGCTCTCTCAGCTTGTAGGTCCTCATGCTCATTTCTCCTGCTCGTTTACTTGGTTTCTTGCGTGATGTTGGGCAGTTCCTAGGCTGAGCAACTCTTTCAGTTGTTCTTTTGATTGTTAGCAGGTAGTGATCACTTCCAATCTCTGGCCCCCTCCAGACTCTAGCATCTCGGACATATTTGAATGAGCTTCTCCGAACAATGGCATAGTCGATCACTGACTTCTCATTCTTTGTTGGTTCACATCTAGTGTATGCATGTATGCGCTTATGGGGGAACTTTGTGTTTGTAATGATCAGATTCTGCTCACTGCAGAATCTAAGCAGTCGCTTTCCATTGTCATTGAGAGTATCTTCTCCATATCTTCCGATAACTCCACCCCATCTAGCATGGTCATTTCCAACTCTGGCATTAAAATCTCCGAGCATGATGACTTCATCTAGGCAGTCATCCACTGTCATTTGAAGCAGCTCGAAGAATTCCTCCTTGACCTCTGCTCTCTCATCCTCATTTGGCCCATACACTATGACCAGGTTGACTATGGTTTCTCCTTCTTTTAGTTTAACAACCATAATGCGCTCTGAGACAAAGTTCCATCTTTTTGATTTTTGGACACAATGCAACCCACGCCCCCTTTAGCTTCAGATATGGGTACACCACTGTAGAGCAGCGTTTTGCCATCGAGATCCATGACTCCTTGTCCTTTTTTCTTTGTTTCCGTTATAGCCAGGATTTCTAGTTTTGCTTTCCTCATCTCTTCCACCAGCTCCTCTTCCTTCCCATTTATACTTCTTGTGTTCCAAGTTCCATAAGTCGTAGTCCGTAGTCCGTTCCAGTTCGTCGCCTTTAGAATCAGTCCAGTTTTCTCTCTTGTATTACTCGTAATCGTGATTTAAAGCAAACAGGTGATTGGCCTGTTGTGCCTTTGGAAGGTGCAGAGGCTGCCTCCTTACGGCCTCCATGCAGGCCGCCCTCCTCCTTTTTCATCCGGATTTGGGACCGGCACAGGCGGAGTTCTCAGTACAGCACAATCACAAAATTAGGTTTATATCAGAGCTGTGTGCTTTCTGTGCTTCTCTATGGCGCGGAGAGCTGGAGAGTTACAGAAAAGGAAATGTCGAAATTGTCCTCTTTTCACACAACATGCCTAAGAAAAATTCTCCGAATCTTTTGGCCGAATATCATCACCAACCAAGATCTGCTTACTCGGAGCAAGCAAGAGGACATGCACACCATCATAGCTGGCAGACGCTGGAGCTGGGTTGGTCATGTCCTCAGAAGAGACCCCGATGCCATCACAAGAACAGCTATGCTATGGACCCCTGAAGGAAAACGAAAGAGAGGCCGACCAAAAACAACTTGGCGTACGACTGTGGAGGCTGAGATGCAAAGAATGAACCAGAGTTGGGGCACTGTACGAAGGATGGCCGCCGATCGAGAAAAAAGGAATCAATTTGTTGTTGCCCTACAAGACGCCACCAGGCGTAATGGCCACTGACTGCTTTGATGGTCGGCGGCTAAGGATCAAATAAGAAGAATTCTAATGTCAAACAGCAGGTAATGGTTCCTCTTACTTTGAGACCATATATCTTAAGACACGCACATGACTCACACTGCGCGGGTCATATGGGTTACTCTCGTACTCGTTCTAGAGTGCTATCGTCATTCTTTTAGCCTGGGGTTTCCCGAGACGTATCTTTATACGTACGCTCTTGCAGTACCTGCCAGTAAATCAAGTCTCGAGGAGCGTTTCATACTGCTCCAATCCAGGCATGTGACATCTCGGTCCGTCCTTTTGACAAGATGGCCATAGACATTATTGGTCCTTTATTACCTTCTGCCAGAGGTCACAGGTTTATCGTCACGTGCATTGATTTGTGCACTCGATGACCAGAAGCCATCCCTCTTAAAAATACTACTACATCTGACGTAGCAGATGCACTTATTCTGATCTTTTCTAGAATAGGTTTTCCTAGGAAACTTCTTTCAGATCATGGGTATCAATTTGTCTCCGACACCATGACATCGATTATGAAGACTCTTAATATAGGTAGAAGTCTAAGTAGCATATATCACCCCATGAGCAATGGTTCCATGGAGAGGCTCAACAGAACTCTCAAATAACTGTTGCTCAAGGTTACGATTAAGTATCCTCAAGATTAGGACCGGGTCCTTCCGGCTGTTCTGCTCGCATACCGAGAAGTGCCGCACGAACAGACCGGGTTCTCTCCCTTTGAGCTCTTTTTTGGTGCTCCACCAAGGGGTCCCATGGGTCTAATTAAAGATCTCCTTGTAGACGTTGAGATGACTCACGAAACACAGTCATCATATGAGTATGTAATCAACTTACGTAAAAAAATTGTTGATTCTTGTCAGTTGGCTGCCAAATACAAATCACGTCTGTTTTAAAACAAAAATAGGCGTCTCTGTCAACTGTTTCCGAGCGATGAAGCTTTTGTTTTGCTTCCACAGAAAGACAATAAGCTACTCATTGCGTGGAATGGACCATTTAAGGTGATGGATAGGATTTCTGATGTTGACTACATTTTAGATGTTAAGGGTCAAAAGAAAATATTTAATATTAACATGCTTAAGGAGTTTCATACTCGTTTTGAGCATTTGCAGGCTATGTTTCATGATCTTGATGACAACGTAGTTACTTCTTGTCATTATTCGAGTCTTTGTGTAATTCAGGAGGAGGAATCTTCTTTTCCTGTTATTCACATGTCATTTCTCTTCCCTACTCTCAATGCTACAGAATCTTGGCGAGATGTATCTATTTCTCCTTCTATAACCTCACAACATTATCGACAGATCTCTAATCTGGTAGAATCTATTTCTGAAGTTCTGACTGATTTGCCTGGTTGATCATCGGTGATCTGTCACGATATCATCCTCACAGATGATATCCCTATTCGTCTCCGTCCTTATCCAGTTCCAATTCATTACCAAAGTAAGACAGCTCAAGAACTTGAACAAATGTTAAGTCTAGGAATAATCGAGAATAGCAACTCTCCATATTCCTCTCCACTTGTTATTGTACGAAAAAACGATAACAACATTAGATTGTGTGTGGATTATAGAAAATTAAATGCTAAGACAATTTCTGATAGTGAACCACATCCACTTATTGACGACTTACTTACTCGTCTAGCTACGGCTACTTTATTCACAAAAATAGATCTCACAAAGGGATATTGGCAGATTCCGTTAGCGGATCAAGCCAAACATCTTACTTCGTTTTCGACTTCACGTGGTCTACACCAGTGGAACGTCATGCCTTTTAGGCTTATGAATGCATCCGCAACATTTATTCGCATGATGCGGAAAATATTGGGTTATATATCAGATATCATAACGTACAACGACGATATCTGCTTGTTTAGTTCTTTATTTGAAGAACATTTCGTAGGGCTTAGTTCCTTATTAGATACTTTGCGATTACACACTTTAACTGCAAGACCTACGAAAGTACACTTTGCTTTCCAGGAAATTACTTTCCTTGGTAATACCATTGGTTCAGGTCGTATTCAGACCATACCTCAGAATGTTTCAAAAATCCTTAATTTATCTGTCCCTAATACTAAGAAACAGGTTCGAAGTTTGTTAGGCTTAGTCCAATAATACAGTAGGTTTATCCCCAACTTGTCTACTATCACTTCTGTATAGTCCTCACTCCTGCGAAAAGGCATGCCTACAAGGATAATACGGACTAATGAATGCGATTTCGCTTTTCAGAAAATATTACATATTTTTTCTAAACCTCCAATTTTGAAGTTACCAGATATTACTAAACTTTATGTTCTTCGTACAGATGCCAGTATCTTCGGATTGGGCGCTAGTCTCCTTCAATACCATGACGGCATGTTGCCCCTTACACTATTTATCTCGAGAAAGCTCTCCGAGACAGAAAAAAGTATTCCGTCATAAATAAGGAGCTGCTAGCAGTGGTCTGGTCGATTCAAAAACTAGACCGGTTCTTGCTTGGGGCACCATTTGTTATACAGACTGACCAGAAGGCTGTGGCTGCTGTTCGACGTGCCAATCATAAAAGTCCTAAGTTAGCAAGATTAGCAATTTTACTTCAGCCTTTCAACTTTACGATTGAATCAATTCCAGGGTCAGAGAATGTTGTGGCTGGTTCATTATCTCGCAACCCGTCTTCCACAAATGATGACGAGTTATAATGCCAGGTACATATACAGCTTACATGACTGTACTTATCACACGTTCTATTCCTTGGTTTTTGCACAGCGCTTCATTGACTCTTCCTATGACATCATTGTTTGAAATTACTATTAACATTGTCAAATTATTCTGACGTTCGATTATCGATTTTTGCTTCAATCTGCACTTTGTAGATGACTATACTTATCGAACGTACTTCAATATCTCCATGGCCATTGGAAATCATCTCCTTATATTCGATAATCAATTCGTTCAACAATCATTACAAGTCAAATCTACAACAAGTTTTTTCTGAATATCTTTTGATTAAGATGAATTCGAATAGTGATCACGAATTAGTTCTATATCAAGAATTCAAGGTACAGGATACCACTTTCGAAGGACATATGTGCAACTCTTCGACGGTACAAGTTATCAATTTCAATGAACATAATAATAGCCCCTTCAGTCATAACTGACTATGGGAATGCGCCCCTGAGGTCGAGCCCTCAGCTGCTTATTTTCCTGGTGCTCATTTCGACGTTTTCTCCTCACCTCTGCTTATTGTGTGAGCCTCTCTTCGCCCAATCTGAGGTGGTGCCGTAAATGAACATATTTGTAACTATTCAATGGTACAAGATACCAATTTCCCAGAACGTATTTGCAACTCCTCAAAGGTACATGATACCAATTTAATTATACATAATTCGAGGAATTTACGATGATGTACTCCGGCATTCTACACTGCACACATTAGCATTGATGAATCTCACGTTCGTACCTACTGTCTATTGTGACTTCACAGACTATCGTTTCAATATTCCTTTTTTACGTACGATTAATCATCTGAATCTACAGAAGTCAATTCAACTTATTTTGATGCACGATGTTGGTTTTTCATTTTCGCTTCATGGACTTTGGATTGCGTCCATGGAGATCTAACACTTGATATAGTGCATTCTACCCGCTCTATGCAATCGAACATATATTGGACTATTTGATGCGTACACCGTCCATGGTGTCTACTTACTTCTTGGGATTCGATAAAGCTGAATTAATACTTGCTACAAGTCAAGTTCATGAACAGTGCATAATTTCACGAAAAATGACATTGAATAAGTCGTGAATGGAACTCGGTAATTCTCAAGATTGTTCAACGAGACATTCTTATGAACTTTATACCATTAAGCATTGATTATTTTAAGTTACTCTCATGTGACATTGATTGATAATATACAGAATTTTAATTTCTTAGTTTACTTTAAACATATTATTGTTATAATTTCTGTTCATAATTACATGATATTTGTTAGATATTAATTACCGTACTTTTATATTACTTGTAACCGAGCTGGTTACGGCATCAATTAGAAGATATGTGCCCGCGTCAGTTGAATGCGGCACTAGTAGTTATATTGATTTTATGTAGTCAGAGTTAATCCTTCATGTTGTAGTGGTTCAAGTGCTGACTGGCATTCCGCCAGAGATGGTGATACTTGACCTTTTATTATTTGTTTCAACCCAGGAATGTTCTTCCCTTTAAGTTTGGTGATAAGCAAAACAGTTTCAGCACAGCAACGTATATCCACAAGAAATTATTGTAAAGTTCCACAAACAGCAATGTAGAAAAATTCAATTAGAGTTTATTGATGTAATTAGACAAACACTGTAAATTTCACAAAATGATGGTTGTTTATCCAAAATGAAACATATATAATCCGACTGAATAATATACACACTTGTCTACTAAAGAAAAAAACTTGTCTTGGTATCCTCAAAGACGAAGTTCTCCTAACGCTATTTGTAAAAATCCTCTAGTCTAAAATCATGGTATCCTTGGAATCATAAGTCCTGAAATGCTACCTATCGCCCACAACTCTTCTATTTATACTATTTCTCCTTTTTTCCCGCCTTTTTTCACACGACCCGTCCTTTTTTTCCACACGACACAATAGTTAACATTTGCACTCCGTTCCTCAGCTTTTCGACCTTTTTGCACACGACAATCTGTTATTTCGACTTTATTTTCACATGTGTGATCTTTTCCAACTTAACATTAGGATTAAAAAAAAAAACCCAGATCACACAAACATTCATTTCCAACTTTCGCGCTTATAAAACCCATTCATTATTACCTGTGATTGACCTACGTTTGCCAACAGTACCTACACATAGTTATATTTCATTACTTTGATTGATTAACTACAATATCACATTACTTTAAAAATTATTTTTGTTCACGTACTTCTTAGTTAATTATGTTAGTTATGCTCTACTATATTGTCTAGTGACGTTTCTTTTCTTTAGTTAATATAGTTTTCTTTATTACTTGTATGACATACTATGATAGTGACAACGACCTTAGACACTGTTTAATTGTAAACATCTCTGGCCGTATGTCGTAAATTTTTTTCGCGTTTCGATTTTTGATTAAAGTAATTGCGTTGATATATATTCAACGATATTATCATAAAAAAATTAATATAATTAATTTTTTAACCCGGTCGGGCGGAAAAATTGTTAAGGTATATTTATGTATATTACATGTTGGCCCTCGTTAGATTTCGTACCACTTTAAATTTACGCGCTAGCATAATTATCTTAGGTCAACATGATATATTCTACACTATAAAGTATAATTAGCGAACGCAATTATGTGTAGACGTCACTATAATAGGGTGACGTAGTAAGGCGCTTCTATAGGCAGGCAACGATCCTTATTGACCTTTCTTCGTGTACACTCGTCCACGTAGGACGTGAATTATCTTTACTCCCAACATGATTGAATTATACAGTCTTCCTACGGGGCTAAGAATTAATGAAGGGTCGCCACAATATTATTCTGATGCAGTATCTGAGCATCATGTATTGATGAGTTAATTCCTTATGGAGAAGGAAACACAGGGAGTGTTATATTAAATATATTTTTATCGTCAGCTGACAGTTTTCGCTACTTCCCTGCTTCGCCTTGTCGACTTTGCTAGGATATAGGCTGTCATGCGACGATACATTATTACTGTAGGAGACTGATTGAACTACGTATTGAATTACATGCAATGAATTATTGTGATATCCGTGATTAAATATAATTGTATGTGGACTCAGCCACCGACCTTGATCTGAACTATTCAATTTGACGCATTGGTTGTATGGACACTCATGTCATTCAATTACCAACATAGCACGATTTCTCTATCAATGTTCTTAACTCCGAACACACATAGTAAGCGCAACAACGCACGCAACAGCCACTAGGCATGATGGCCACATACTGCTTTTTCCGTCAGCGGCTAAGAATACGCAAAGATATTCACAGTTAAGATGAACGTACGAAAACAATGATAATAAATGATTTGATGATGATTTATCGACGCCGAAGAACTTACATTCTGGTAGCTGAGCTCTTACGCTCATTAGTAAGGTAGAAACTAAACAAAGAACAACAGATTTCGACATGATCCTTGTGAATTGGAACGTACTTCGAAAAGATAATTAAGTTGTTCTCCGTCTTGTCAAAGCTGACAACCCATCCTTTTATAGGCAGTTGAACAAAAACAATTTTAACATGCAAAAAACTGCAAACAATAATAACAACAGAAGGTAAAACATATGGGTAATTAATTTACGCACATAATAATAAACTACCTTTCGGTCACTGGGTTTCAAATAATTTCGACTGCACACTGCATATACTGTATTTTCTATCAGTTAAAGCAGTTGTTGAGCATCAAGCATTAATTATGTTCACAGTTGCAAATATAAATGTCCTTGAAGACATGAAGGTTAACAAATAAGACCTGCTGGTAGTTTTACCTTTCTAAATTCCAACAATACCATAAACATGGCAGGCATGGTCTAATTGATTTAAGCAAACTGATAATGTCATTAGCGGATCGATTTTATGGGACTTAAATTTAAAAACAACCAAAAAAAAAAAAAAAACACTAAAAAGAAGAAAATAAAAAATTTTAAAAAATATTTTAAACACAAGCTCTAAACACAAGCACTAAAAAGTCACAAATAATTTTTCAATGAGTTTATAGCATAAAATTGACCAAAAGTTTGGGGCGCTGATTCTACATGAAATTAACCTCTGCTTTGTACTTCATTACACATTTATGGATAAAATATATGATTAGCGCTTAAGAGCCCCACACTTTTTGTCAATGTGATGTTACGTTTTTTTTACTGCAAGCTATAAACTCCGTGAAAAATTATTTGTGGCTTTTTAGTGCATTAAAAGCCTGTGTTTAAAATATTTTTTTATTAAATTGTTATTTTCTTACTTGTATTCTTTGCAATGACTACAACCCATAAAAGCCAGATCCAAACCTCAGAAATGAGGTATCTGAGGAAGGTGGTTGAAGTAACAAGAAGAGACATGGTACGCAACCAGACGATACGTCAAGGCCTTAAATCCTACCCCCTGCAGACCCAAGTAGAACAGTCCCAATTAAGATGGTTTGGCCATGTCTGCAGAATGGGAGAAGATCGGATACCACGACAAGCATGGGAAACAAAGAGATAAGGATCCAGACCCCGAGGACGACCCAGAGTCCGCTGGGAGGACAACATTAGACAATCTTTGAAGGACCGAGGACTAGAATGGAACCAGGCCAGGAGGAAGACAGCCGATAGGGTAGTCTGGCGCTCTCTCTTCCAAACCTCTACACCTCAGGTAGAAGGGGAACGACTAAGTAAGTAAGTAAGTATTCTTTGCATCTATTTGTAACTATTGTATCTACATGTAACACTTGTATCTACACGTTACTATTGTATCTACATGTAACAATTGTATTTACGTGTAACAACTGTACCTACATGTATCAATTGCATTTAAGTGTAACAACTGTATCTAATTGTATCAATTGTATATACATGTTCATATTGTGTCTACATGTATCTTCCTTTGTAAGCATATCTGTCAATTATATGCCTAGCTTGTTTCCATTGTTGCACATCTTGGAACATAGCCCTACTTGGGTTATGACCGTCAGCTCTAACTGTTTGAGCATTGTTAATGGATAGTACTTACAGACTTTAGAATTTCACAAACACTTCCAAGAATTAATTAAATATACACAACTGTGTCTGAAGTTGATGTCCTCAACTGAAATCTACACTGATTAGACAAAGCATGTCCTTGCTTTCCCGCTTTCAGTTCAATACTGCCTAAAAACATGGCTTCGTCTCCCGTTCATTTCTGGGAAAAAAAATGAGCCTAACCATTGGTTGGAAAACACGTGACCAACGCAACTATACACGCTAAACTTGGCCTAAAATAATGCGTGGCATTTCCAAGCTAAAACTGGCCTAATTTAACATCTGCGTTAAGATTTTCTTTTATCTTCTGTTTCTATAAAAATTTATTTTATGTTAATATAGTCTATATCTGAAAACTCACGGTATACGCGGTTACATACAGATCCCGGGGCCCTGCAAATGTATCCCGTAGGGAGACATTTGAGTACTATCAAATCTTAAAAAATTTATCCCAAAAATTCTTAAGTTCAAAAAAATTGTTCAGAAAAATTTAAAGTTCAAAAAATTTTCTAAGTCCAAAAATAATTCGGAAAAATTTACTCTAATTCCTAAACTAGGTTCCTATATCTATGTGAGATCAACTTCTCTATAAAAACTTAGGGATGGACATCAACTCCAAAAAATTTTTTAACTATCCAGCATTTTTCATCACATTTTTAAATTGGCAACCCTGACCAACAAAAATATTCATTAAGTCATCACTCAAAAATATGGGGAGTGGCAACATTGGGAACATGAACAATAATATCCTATTTCATTATCCTAATCCACATGTATGTTATTCCAACAATATAGTTGACACACTGTATTGGACATTGTGGGGGAAAACCTAATTCTATCTCTGTGTCCTCCGAGTGGTTCAAAATTTTATGTTATTTTCACTTCTGGTGTTCTAATAAGTTTTGGTCCTAACTTATTTATTGAGTAAGCACTCCATGTATTTTGTAGTAGAAAGTATTCCTGTTTTTTTTTCTTCAAAATATCCACATCATCTTTGCAAATGACGATCCAATTGTATAAGTCAGTTAATTTAACCGTGGTGATCCATCATGCTTTCTTTTGTTATGTATTATAGCATATGGGAAACAATTTCAGATCTGTACATCATCATTTTCAAAGCTCAATGTAACAATTTATTCTGATAAGCAATTTCAATGTACCAATTAAAATGATTAAAAATCTCATTACTTGTACTTGTTCATTTTTTTTTTTTTTATATAACCTGGTATCCTTGACAATATGTATCTGTTATCGCTTGTTTATCCTCGTATACCATTTTGTATTTCCTTTATTTTTTATTTTTTTTTTTTTTTATAAATCCCATATTCTCCATATATATGTGGTGCTCCAATATTTTATAGGTGTGGATCTTTCCTGGTCTTCTTGTTTATACTGGGAATTCATCATTATTTCCTTTCAATGTATGACTTCTAACAATATTTTTATCAACAACACATCGACTAATCATTTGTAAACATCAACAAAACTTTCATAATTTTATCGCAATATGAGGTAAAATACATATTTTCAGGATTAAACACCAACTCTGCCTTCGCAGGTCGAAGGTTAGTCAGAGTTATGTAGTGCCTGTAATTCTGGGTATGTTATGAGTATATTAAATCGTCAATTTATTTCAACTATCTTACAACATTCTGTAATTCATGATAGGGAATAGTCATTTGTTATACAACCATGTTCATATTACAAAGGCAATGAGCAACAAAAAAATCAAAAAGATTTCTTCTCCAAAAATGCGGATGTATCTCTATTTCCTTTACCTCTGGGCGTAGCAATTATTCAGTCATTATTTTTTTTCTCATTATTTAATTTCCATTTTGTGTCCTTAGTACCTGTGGTTCCATGGGATTATCATAATCTATTGGTCCTTGTCTACTGATAATCCTTCAATAATGACTTCAAATATGGTCCTCATATGTGTAACAATCATCTGCTCTGATTTGTTCTATGTCCATGGTATTCATAAAATATTCCATTATCTCTTTGTCTTATCTCGTAATTACGAAAGACTAATATTATTCCTCCAATGTTAATGTGGGGGATTTTGTGCATAAACATTACAACAAAATCTCAGTTGTGACAACATAAAGTTTCACCTTAATATAAAATGGCATCTTCATCATACATAACCTAGTTGCTTCTTCATCTTATGTGTCATTAGTGGTTATCATCTGGTAATGGGTGTTCAATGTGGGTTCAGCATATACAAATGCTGTAAAGGGGTATTTCATTTGCTAGGTCAGCATGTGCAAATGCTATTTCTTTAACATGGGCAAAGGCATCATCAACAAATAGGTGCAATTTGTTCAATCTGGGGTTAGCATATACTAATGCTCTCAAGGGATTCTTCATTTGCAGAAAATCAGCATGCGCAAATGTCATTGGGGTATTTGTGATAGGCAGTATCAACAAAATATTGTTGGAGTATCAGAGATCAAGCTGGTGGGTGTATGACTGGTAATGGGCAGTAGGAGTAAAAACTAATTTCTCACTCTGAAATGGTGATTTATTTTCTCTTTTTCTTTTCTTTTATGTCGGCTGCTAACCTCAAGGCAGTCAATGTTTTACAATATTGGCTTATCATCATCAAAATGTGTGAGGGTGGCATATAAACATACAGCAATCCTATAGAATGTTTTCTCTTCTTTTCATTTTTCTTTTATGTCGTTTCAATATAATAATAATAATAAATTCTTTAAGCGCCAAACACGGCGCATAAGGCAGAAACCAGTGCTCTCCAGGTTGTTCGTTGTGACGCCACTCCTCTTAGCTCTTGCACATTATTTAGGCCCAACGTTCTTCCTTCTCTTATTATTGTTCTTCTGAGTGTTTCTTTTGGTCTTCCTTTTTTCCGCTTACCCTCAGGAACCCAAGTGAGCGCCTGTAGTGGTATTCTGTTGTTTTGCATTCGTAGGACATGACCGATATATGACCATCGTCTTTTCCTTATATAGTCGGAGACATATTTCTGCCTAGAGTCTTCTCTTATTTGTCGATTAGTCTTGAATTCTTTCCAACTGATGTTCATGAGTTTTCTAAGACATTTGTTCTCGAATGTATTCAGCTTGTTCTCCAATGATTTTGTTATTTTCCAACTCTCACAGCCGTATGTTAACACTGAGATAACATTTGAATTAAAACAGACGAAGCTTGGTATGTATATTCAATGATCGTAATTTCCAAATGTTAGATAATCTATTGAAGGCGCTAGCTGCCAAAGCAATTCTAGTATGGATTTCTCTTGTTGTGTCACCATCCTGAGTCATTTTACTGCCTAAATAATTGAAACTTTCAACTTTCTGTAGTTTTTCCCCGTTCAAGATGATATCAAAGGTCTCGTTTCAATATAGTGGAATGGAAAAATAGTAAGTCAAAGATGAGTAACAGTGGAGTGAAGGAAATCTTACTATAGAGAGTCAAGGTTGGGATATGGAATCTCTTTAGGAGAATGTTTAAAATTCTTGACAGTACTAATATACATCTGGGTCTAAAATAATAATGTACATTTGAAAATAAATAATCCTGTGGAGAAAAATAGCATAACATGCAATACTAGTTTTGGGTATGAATTTTATGCTGTTAAGAGATCTCATAGTAGGAACAGTATGATTGGTCAAGGTGATAGAATAAAGGAGTTTAGCATAAAAGAGATCACAGAAATATTAGTATGGGGTAAGAAAAAGTACTGGTGAATGAAGCGTGGAATATGATCAGTTACAAAAGTGTAGATCCATGTTACAACAGAATAGTGTGACACATGTGTTATAGGTAAGGTTTTGTAACATTCTAAATTTTAAGAAAATGTCTGTAACTAAGTAATGTCTGTAAACTCGTAACACCGTGTGTTATCAATTGTTTTGTAGTTTTTATTTTACAACATTATACTATCTAAAGAAAATTCTCCGTGGGCTGGTCTTGATTTTCCTCTGGCATCAGTATTCTAAGGCTGGAAAAAATAACTTTCTCAGTGAGGCTTTTGACATCTTAGTCTGGAAGCAAGTCATTTGAACTGTCAAAAACTGAAAATAGAGTACATGGGGAGAGTTAGTACATTGTTAAACATAAGTGCACATTCGCGGTGACCGTACATGGGATGGCATGTACATTGAAGACTTGAGGGGCGTGTCTCAGCAAAGCTTCAGTAATAAGTCCTTTAGTTGTGCCGCCATCTCTAACTTTGCAATGTCTCGACTGGTTAGGCGAGCATCATACTGAGTAAATGTGGGTGACACTGCATTTGCTGATTGTTGGGGCGCTGAGGACATTGGCGAATATGGTGATGGCTTAACATCTTTTGATTGCGGTGATGGTTTCACTGTGGTAGGGGTTTGTATGGCTGGAACATCTGTTAGTTTTGAGGTAGGTATATGTTTCGCCTTGATTTTTCTTCTCACTTGGGTCTGTGGCATGTTAACACCGTTTTTGACAGTGGGCGCAGTAATTTGCACACTGTTGTTTTTGACTAGTAGAGCTGAGGCTAACACTTCTCGGCTTGGTTTGGGCACTCGATAGCGTTTTTTCAGAATCTTTCGTCTGATATAGTTGTGCTGTATACGCGGAATTTTGTTGCTAGGAATTGAGTCATCAGATTCTGTTTTATAGGCGCGTTTGACGCTGGAGCTGACTGGTACGAATAATGTACTCTCCGCATCACTGGTTTCAATGGAACTAGCTGTATCAATGTCTGTTTCTTGTTCGTACAATTCCACCATTTCTCTGTCATTCTGTTCATTGGGGTCTGACAAAGCTGTGCCGGGGTTGACACTGTAATTTCGCATTTCTTGTTGCGTTTCGTCTTCATACAGATTGCTGGTATATGGTTCAACAATCTGCTTGGGTATCGTTTCTTCAGGATCTGATTGTTCTGAACGAGCAATCTTGTTCTTGTGGTATAGCAGTGTTTGTCCTTCGCTGGTATTCCAACTGGAACTGCCTGAACTGGGGGTGTGATAGGTATCAGCTGACGATTTATCACTGCGGGAGTAAGTTTGAGTGTTAATATAAGGTGCTTTAGGAAGGTCTGTTTGTGTTGCTACACAAACCATCGTTGTTTTTTCACAAATTAACTTGGTTTTATTTGTTGTTGGTACTTGTTTTGTTGGCATGGGTTGAGTATTCCAAGGAGTTAATTGTGCTAGATTTACTTGTTGGTATGTCTTGGCTGTCATTCCTGGTGTTATGGGACCGATGTGTGCTCTCCATCCGTCTGTTGTTAGGAGGCAAACTTGTCCGTTCCTAGATGTCATGTTACGAAACTCCCAAATCTTTCTTGTTTTAACTTCATTTATGAAATTTCGTACAGTCATTCTTTGAGCTCGTTTATTCAATGTGTTCCAGTGTTTGTTAGCTGCCGTCGTGTGCCTTGACGTGCTGTCATTATACCTGATCGATGATAGTATACGAGGTCTGCTTTCTGTTCCTCTGTGACGATAATATGGAGGTGTTTGTCTCATGGGGGCATGGGGTTTTGTGTGCTGGGGATTCGAACGGGGAACAGCGTGGATCGGATACCTCCGTTTCTGCCATGTGCTATGTGGTTTTTCGTATGATCAATAAATCGTCTATCTCTGTCAAGCTGAGGACGACTTTTACGTTGATATATGTTGTTTCTACTGTACACACTGTAACTTCGCCTATCCGCGTATGTTACTTTACGATGGGTTGAACAACTGTCATCTTCTTCATCTGGGGTGTAGGATTTTCTGTTTTCTTCATATGAAGGGTTTTCGCTTCGTCTGTGTACGTGTTTAGAGGTATAGCAACCTCCCGTTGTAGAGTTGTATAACATTTCTTCCTTTTCAATAAAACCTGCATTAGGTTTCTGTAGGTCTACAGCATAATAGCTTCCAGTATGTGAGCCATTTACATATTTATCTGGGGCAGTGGGATGTGCGTCTACTTTAGGATAACTTCCTGGCAGACAATATTCATTTCTCTTGTTGAAATTGGGTGGGTGGCGCGGAACGTGTTTGTTATGCATTGTCCAGGTATTTTCATGTGTAAAACGATAGCTGTATGGGCTGGCCTGCCTATACTCTTGTTGTCGATACATTTTCCAGTCTTATTTATTCCCTGTCAATCGTGGTTTCCTTATGCACTAGGGTTGATTATTGTCGGATTTTCTCTGCTCTTTGTAGAGGACTGGTCATACGGCACCAAATTGAGATGTGTGGCCGGGCAGGGTAGTGGGGGTTGCTGTTTAACTCGAGAGTATTAGATTTTGATTACTAGCTAGCCTGCTAGAGGTGATGATTTCTCTCTACAGACTTACAGGAATTTACCAGGTTCGGGGAAAATCCTCTAAGATGTTTTAATTTTGGAGCAGATGGTTATTGTTTGTGTTGCACCTGCAGCGATTAGCTTTGGTATGATACTTTAGTAATTTGTATGATGGCCACTTGCAAAACATATGATTCGTCAACAGCCTTTGTGTTCAATGAAACAACTGTTTTATTTAACTTTCAACAAGAACTGAGTTAAGTCAAATGGTAACTACATCAAATTCTCACAATAGCATGCCGACATTTATAAACCAGCATGAAGGTTCAATATATTATTTCTAGGATGCAACATTCCTTTTTCCCAACATCAGGATCTTCCTTTGTAAGCATATCTGTCAATTATATGCCTAGCTTGTTTTCATTATTGCACATCTTGGAACATAGCCCTACTTGGGTTATGACCGTCAGCTCTAACTGTTTGAGCATTGTTAATGGATAGTACTTACAGACTTTAGAATTTCACAAACACTTCCAAGAATTAATTAAATATACACAACTGTGTCTGAAGTTGATGTCCTCAACTGAAATCTACACTGATTAGACAAAGCATGTCCTTGCTTTCCCGCTTTCAGTTCAATACTGCCTAAAAACATGGCTTCGTCTTCCGTTCATTTCTGGGAAAAAAAATGAGCCTAACCATCGAATGAAGACGCGAATGTGTTTAGGCTCGTATAGATGTAGATCCTGCAACCCATACTCTCACATGCAGTAATCAAGGATGCTTTGACACTGCAGGCATGTTTCAAGACATTTATTTACGGGAACACACATAATATCAACAGGAACAGTCAGTGTAACAAGGTCATGCTGACCTGACATCGATAGGTATACATTTGGCATTCAAAAAGGTAAACATCAGAATAGACGTGCATGGTCAATAGCAAAGTTCTTCAATAATGACAGTTCGTAGCGTCGCCCTTGGCGTCTCTGACTAAACGCGTCAGATGCCTTAGTTACCTTGACACACAGGTGCAACTTGGCACTCCCTGCCAATTGCACATATCAGGCTGTAGTATAATAGCCGGAAGCACAGGCCTCGTCCTAACGTCGGCCGTGTACTTCTGTTAAATAGGTTATCACCAACCCTGCAGTAATACTTATTGTAGATAGAAGTTCCGCCAATCTGCGGCTCCCACAATATATCTTCGTCACTGGATTTCTGGACAATATAAGACTAACAGTCTTGGATGGCTACCTCGAGCACAAATATATATAAGTTCTGAAATGGCGGATCCGTGAACTGCTGTTCACCCTAGGTAATCCTTTACATGTTCTGCCACCGAAAAGCGTAATAATGCATAAAGGTCGGTATTACCTGGTAAATGAATCCTCAGAACTACACAAGGAATTCTGTCGTCATCCCGACGCACAGAGATTCACTGGGGAAAACTGCCATAGCAGTTACTTCGAAGATTCTCCCCGAAAAACAATGGACTCTTGGTCCCTTCAGAAAAACAGGACCTCCCGGCTTCCCGGAAGTATATCTCTCTCCCGCTTAAAAAACCTTCCCATAGGCCCACGCCGAACTGTCAACCTCTGACCCTAAAGGTCAAACACAATGAATGAATAAACAAGGGAAGACAACCCCTAATCAACCTGACATCGCAGGTAAAGACACAATTATACTTATGATACAAACATAAGCAAATAACTTGACAGATGACTCCGTCGAAAATGACAGCAACATTACTACCACCCCCCCTGTAAAAAAAAAAATGCAATTTTTTTTTTTTAATATGTTCATGAGCAAGATAGCACCAGTATCACTTCTGTGCTCATGCAAACAATGAACCTAATATCAGGTACAATAGAAGAGGGTACAAATCATCTCCCAACATAGGAGAAAATATTTCCTTTAAGCCAAACAAACTAAGGGATACCATTCAAGAAACCTAAGTTGCTGGCAATACCAATCATATATCAAACATTACCAAATAATATAATCATAGCAATATACAAATGTCAATGCTATTTTAGCAACATATCACTGATGGATGGACAAAATGAAATTTGTTAAATTATCTAAACATCATCCAAATACATTTGTATTACAACATATTATGATATTAAGGACAGACCTAAGTCTGAAAATATATCAGGAAAAACTAGGACACAAGATTTAACTGGAATCATGTGGGCATCTAGACAATATGTCCGCCATCACATTATCCGAACCACGGATAGCTCGCACCGTGAAATGGAAAGGCTGAAGAGCAATAGCATAACGAGTAGATCTCGAGCTCTTCAAATCCTTACTTTGCATAGCCGTAAGAGCTTTTTGGTCGGTTTCCATAAAGAAATGCGCGCCCAGAAGGAACCTTTGTAGCTTAAGAATGGACCAAACCATAGCTAACAATTCACGGTCCAAAACCGAGTAATTCCTTTCTGCCGCATTCAGCTTCCTAGAAATATACATTACAGGATGCAGAGTTCCTGAATATTCCTGCATTAGTGCCGCTCCAATGCCAGTGGAAGAGGCATCACTACGAAGGACAAAAGTCTTATCAATCGTCGGTAGTCTTAAGATAGGATGAGAGAGAACAAATTCTTAACCTGATCCAATGAAGATTGGCATTCTTGGGACCAACGCACCATATTAGGAGAACCTTTTTTCAATAACGTTGAAAGTGGTGCCATAATGGAGGACAGATTCTCAATGAATCTTCCATAGAATTGTATCAATCCCAAGAGACTACGCACTTGCTTTTTTGTCTTCGGAACCGAGATATTTAATAACTTTGAAATGTTTTGGTCCTCTGTCTTCAACAGACCATGACCAACTCGATGACCTAGGAAGGAAATTTCACTAAACCCAACAAAAGCTTTAGAGGGTTTAGCAGTCAAACTATGCTCACGTAGAGTAGATAGTAGCAATTCCTTCAGAGACCCACATAGTGTTCTTCCCAAGTATCGCTGAAAAGACAGATGTCGTCTAAATATGCAATGACATCTGCACGATCTGATAGAATTCGTCGCATCATGCGCACGAAAGTCGCTGGGGCGTTCATAAGCCCGAAAGGCATAAAATTCCATTGAAACAGACCCCTAGGTGTCGAAAAAGCAGTGAGAGGTTTGGCGTGTTCCGTCAATGGGACTTGCCAATAACCTTTCGACAAGTCTAGTTTAGTAAAGAAATTAGCTTTAGAAAGTCTAATAAGTAGATCATCTAATAACGGCATAGGTTCAGCATCGAACTTCGTAACTTGATTTAATTTGCGATAATCAACGCAAAGACGTATGTTATTGTCTTTCTTTCGAACAATAACTATCGACGAAGAATAAGCTGAAGTGGATGGTTCAATTATTTGTAGTTGAATCATTTCATCCAAATCTTTCTCGACTTGTGCTTGAAAATGAATAGGTATTGGGTATGGTCTTACTCTGATCGGATTACGATCAGTAAGTATGATGTCATGTTCTATGACATCTGTGTGTCCAGGAATGTCGGTAAGGACATCCTGATATGATTGTAACGTAGAGGATACTTGACGTTGTTCCTCAAAAGACAAGTTAGAAGAGACTGTAACGTCTCTCCACGATTCCGTTGAAATAAGTGGAATCGTAGGAAGAGGTAAGTTCACGTCAGAAAAAATAGTTTCCTCATCCTGTATAACGGACAGGGATGAGATGTGACCATGTTGAACTGGAGAGTCGTCCGTCGCCTGGAAAATAGGCTGTAAATAGTCTGGACGTTCAATAAACTCTGTTAACATATTTATATGGAAGGTTTTATGCCTTCCATCCACATCGACAATAGTCGACATCAGAAATTTTCGAGACTATAGTGTATGGACCCTTCCAAGAAATGAGAAGTCTATTCTCTCTTGAGGGCAGTAAGACATATGCTTTGTCTCCAGGACAAAGTTGACGTAGGCGTCTTTTCTTATTAGCAAATCGCCTAGCTTTTTCTTTCGCAAATTCGGAAGATGAAGTTGCTAACCTGCACGATTCGATAATCTTTTCTCTAAGAGCTATAACATATTCATATGACGATTGTGTATCATCGTCAATATTATCGGAAGTTATCAAATCGTGTAACAAGGACATTGGCCCGCGCGGTTGCGCGCCAAAGACAAGTTCGAAAGGAGAAAACCCTGTATGCTCGTTGGGAACCTCTCTATAGGCAAAGAGGACTGCAGGTAAAACCCTGTCCCAATCTTCAGGATGATCCTCCGTTATCTTGCCAAGTAAGTTCTTTAGTGTCCTGTTAAGACGTTCTACCAATCCATTGGACATTGGATGATAAATACTACTGAGAGACCTTTTAATGTCTAGCGTAGCCATTACCTGAGACATAACGTCCGAAATTAACTGAGTGCCGTGATCCGACAGTATTTCTCCGGGGAATCCCAGACGAGAAAATACGAGCCAAAGAGCATCAGCGATATCGACAGTTGATATGCTCTTCAGAGGAATAGCCTCTGGCCAACGCGTGCACATGTCCACGCAAGTGAGGATAAATTGGTGTCCTCTGGCTGACTTAATTTTGAACGGACCAATGATGTCTATAGCCATTTTCTGAAACGGCCGAATCGGAATATCTGCAGCCTGAATAGGAGCAGCATGTCTCGGACCCCTAGACTTGACCTCTTGACAAATTTTGCAAGATCGGCAATAAATTCGGATGTCTTTATTCACGAATGGCCAAAAAGAATGACGCAAGGACTCTAGTTTTAGTTCTGGAAAAACCCATGTGTCCCGCACACTGAGAATCGTGTGCATGCCGAAGAATTAAGGCTCTCATACACTTAGGCACAAGAATTTGCGAGTGCATAGACTTGTCCGAGTGTTGTACCATTCGTACCAATATACCATTCTTCATAGTGATATACGATTTGTGATTCGTATTTTGATTGGGATCCCCTTTCTTTGCAAGAAGGAATAATTTCTTCAAAGAAGGATCCTCTTCTTGACGTTTAACAAACGAGTCATGGGAAATCACCAAGTGCTCGTCTTGGCTATCAACTTCATTACTATTATCAGATGAAGTTGGGGGATTAAGAGCTTGAGCTCTTGTCACCACTGCATTGACCGTTTGAATGTTTTTTTTCTTCCCAACTAGAAATTTGTTGCGGGGTGCATTCCTTAACCCCATGAATACGACCGATTATAAGATCCGCAATAGGATTAGGAAGAAGACATGCATGGACATCTCCTGTGAAGAAAGGAGTGTCAATCCTAATAATAGCAGTAGGATAGCTTTCCATAGTACCACCAAATGTAACACATTTGATTGTTTTTCCCGTGGCACAGCAAGGATCTATCAGAGACTCCTTAACCCCGACGGTAGTACATCCCGAATCGAAAAGTACTGAGACTAGCCTATCATTTATTAGACCTTTATGTAAGATGAGAGATCCTCTCCCATCATGCGCAACTGTAGCAGGTAGAGCAGGAAGAGGGTGACCACAACTTAGCGTAGATACAGTTGATGAGTCAAACAATGTTAAGCATTGGGGGCATTCAGTTGCTCTCCCAAAATCGAAAGCACAACCAGTGATAGCCCTAGAGTTACCACTATCATTTACTGTATTACAGACTCCATCAAACTCTTGTTGCGCAGAGTTTGCCTGTTGGTAAGGTCTTTTTTTGTTAAACCTAGGTCTACCTCGATTATCATTTCCCCTGTAATTATTTCGACTATCATTTCCCCTGTAATTGTTATCATATTGCCTATTGTAATCATCATTCCGGTTTGAATCCCGGTTTCTAAATTCACCATCGTCATAATCTTGACGTCGAGAATGATTACCTCGAAAATTTGAATAGTTATTATTTGGATAGCCTTTACGAAAGTGTCTCAAATTATTACCACTAAAATTACGAGAACTACCATCTTGTCTCCACTGCATAGACGAAGAACCATCATGTGTTGGATTACTCCGCTTCTGAGTGTAATTTTGATTACTTCCCCTATTCCAATTTTGTTGAGCACCCTGAAATTTTTTTCTGAAATTAGGGCCATATGGTGTTGCCGAAGCAGCTGGCAACCCTTCTTTCACTTTAGAATTGCTAACTGTAGCATGGGGATGTGCTGTGGCATACTGACAACAGTATTCCTCCATTTCTTTTAAGTTTTTAGGCTTACGCTCATGAAGGAATGCAAGAAAAGAATCATTAACAGATGACAAAACCTTATCTCGCAATAATAAGTCCATTAGACCTTCATATGTTTTCTCAATCTGAGACAACTCAACCCATCGTGTAAATGTACGACGTATCTTTGTAACAAAATCAGAGAAATCTACTCCATTTTCTGGCAACATTGTCCTAAAACGAAGACGATAGTCTTCTTGTTTTAATTGGTATTTCTTTAGTAATGCTGCCCTGACAACATCATAATTAGTCCTCTCATGTTCGTCTATTGTCATAAGAGTAGTCACTGTGTCACCTGTAAAAAATGGCATCAGTTGTTCAACATATTTTTCCTTTTTTATGTTATGCGTATCGCACAAAAATTGGAATCTATCTAGATAATCTGCTACGTCATCCTTTAAAGGATTGAAATGAGGCAATTTAATCCTACTAACAAACTCCTTTGTCGTACTCGAAGTTGTTTGCTGAGCACCCGTACTCGCCAATTTCAATTTCTCTAACTCCAAAATTGCGAGTTTTTTCATCAAGTTCCATCTTCTGTTTTCTTTCCTCATGTTCCATTTTTCTAATTTCAGCCTCAGCAGCAGCTTGAAGTTTTTTTTTCCTCTGCAGCAGCTTGAAGTTTTTTTTTTCCTCTGCAGCAGCTTGAAGTTTTTTGTCTTCCATTTCCATCTGGAATTTTCTTTCATCAGCTGCAGCTTGAGCTTTCCTCTCCTCAGCAGCAGCTTGAGCTTTTCTCTCCTCAGCCTCTCTTTGATACCTTCTTTCTTCAAGTTCTAATCTTCTATTCTCAGCTTCTAGCTTCTTTAGTTCAGCTTCTGCTTTCAATTTAATTTCCTCTTTTTGTTTCTTTTCTTCTGACTTTAATGCAATGGCGAATTGAGCAGATGAATATTCTTCCAATTCTTTACCAGACTTACCAAGGGTCAACCCTTGCTGGATGAAGAAATCCAATGTAGACATTCTGTCTAATGAGATCAGAAACCTGAAAAAAAATTAAATAAATTACCTTATCCCACTTCAATGGGAGACAAGTCTGAAATGCTAGACTTGTATACTCACTTCACTTTATTTTACTGTCTCAATCTTTGTAGATAACAAGTCTTTTATCAAAGAACTTGTATAAATATCTTATATAATATTATTTAACAAACTCTATATGAAGAGTCTACCTTATCAATAATATCAAAACATGACCAAGTATGTGTATGTAGACTGTGCATGACAGTAATGTAGTACAACCAAAAAAAAAATACAAAGACAAAAATACAAAACAATACAAATGGAAACACTGTTTTAACCAAAAATGTGTAGAGAAATACACAAGAAAGGAGAGACCTACAGAATACAAACAAAACAAATCGACAATCAAAACTGAAAAACAGACAAAATATTACAAAAACAACGTTAAGTACAATTACATCACAGCTAACATCAATAGCGACCAATTGTCACTAGCAAATTTCCAAATTAAGAAAATTTGCACCTACAGACCGCTTACAGTAAGCCTCGATCAAGTGGCATATTTACCGTAAGACCCACCAACCGAAAAACCCGCAGAAAAATACACAAAACAGTAGAAGTGACATAAACATATAGCAATCAATTTCAATGTGTTGCAGAACAAGTTCAGTCACAGCTGAAACTAAAATAAATTTCTTGCTCCTTGCGAACACAGAAACGAAATGTCAAACGCGCACTGAACGTCAAATCCACTGTAACATAAAGTGGTATTCACGAACCAAAGTTACTATGACCTTCTCAAATTAGGGCTTGCACATTGAATGTTTACAATTTCACGTACTGTTTACAGACACTTGACCTCCAACAATGTAGCTTGAATACTCTGACCTAGAAAAGTCTGTTGTTGAATGAAACGTGTAACAACCCGCAGTACTGTTTACAATAGGAACCCGCCTTCTATGCAGTTATGGTCCACGTAGCAAATGCCTAGATGTTAACTTCAGTACATGTCTTGTTATGGTTTATGTAGCATTATGATATAAATGCTCGTACTGTTTATTTGGGTCAACTGTTGATGACCTATCTCTGTCCTGTTGTAGCCAAAACTTGCAAGTGTAGCATTAGCGTTGTGTGTTACGGCTGTCCCGTGTGTAGCTTAGACCCACAGATCAGAAGTGTAATGTGTACTTGTCCTTCTTGTAACTTTCTCGACAAAACTGGAGACATCATACATGTAACAGCCAACAAGGAATGTAAATTTCTGAATCCATAAATGTCAACAATAATGTCAAATGCTCGCTCTGTTCTTTTTAAACCCACAGATCTGGTCCATCAGAAATGTAAGTTTCTAGGCCACATTGGCGACAAGAAATGTATCATAAGAGCCCACGTAACTGGTCCACCAGAAATGTAACTGTCTTTTTTTTCTTGTTGAGGTGATCACTGGCCCAAGACAGTTTACATGTTGTTAGATGTGTAGTGCGAGCGTATGATGAGTTGAGTGTGGGTGCGAATGAAGACGCGAATGTGTTTAGGCTCGTATAGATGTAGATCCTGCAACCCATACTCTCACATGCAGTAATCAAGGATGCTTTGACACTGCAGGCATGTTTCAAGACATTTATTGACGGGAACACACATAATATCAACAGGAACAGTCAGTGTAACAAGGTCATGCTGACCTGACATCGATAGGTATACATTTGGCATTCAAAAAGGTAAACATCAGAATAGACGTGCATGGTCAATAGCAAAGTTCTTCAATAATGACAGTTCGTAGCGTCGCCCTTGGCGTCTCTGACTAAACGCGTCAGATGCCTTAGTTACCTTGACACACAGGTGCAACTTGGCACTCCCTGCCAATTGCACATATCAGGCTGTAGTATAATAGCCGGAAGCACAGGCCTCGTCCTAACGTCGGCCGTGTACTTCTGTTAAATAGGTTATCACCAACCCTGCAGTAATACTTATTGTAGATAGAAGTTCCGCCAATCTGCGGCTCCCACAATATATCTTCGTCACTGGATTTCTGGACAATATAAGACTAACAGTCTTGGATGGCTACCTCGAGCACAAATATATAAGTTCTGAAATGGCGGATCCGTGAACTGCTGTTCACCCTAGGTAATCCTTTACATGTTCTGCCACCGAAAAGCGTAATAATGCATAAAGGTCGGTATTACCTGGTAAATGAATCCTCAGAACTACACGAGGAATTCTGTCGTCATCCCGACGCACAGAGATTCACTGGGGAAAACTGCCATAGCAGTTACTTCGAAGATTCTCCCCGAAAAACAATGGACTCTTGGTCCCTTCAGAAAAACAGGACCTCCCGGCTTCCCGGAAGTATATCTCACTCCCGCTTAAAAAACCTTCCCATAGGCCCACGCCGAACTGTCAACCTCTGACCCTAAAGGTCAAACACAATGAATGAATAAACAAGGGAAGACAACCCCTAATCAACCTGACATCGCAGGTAAAGACACAATTATACTTATGATACAAACATAAGCAAATAACTTGACAGATGACTCCGTCGAAAATGACAGCAACAATAATGCGTGGCGTTTCCAAGCTAAAACTGGCCTAATTTAACATCTGCGTTAAGATTTTCTTTTATCTTCTGTTTCTATAAAAATTTATTTTATGTTAATATAGTCTATATCTGAAAACTCACGGTATACGCGGTTACACACCGACAGCACGAGTGATCCATTAACAAACTCGATAATGATCACACGATTGTTGGGTTTATTAATTAAATATCTACACATATATGGTTAATAATAGTTAGGACGTGATGCCGGTAGAACACGATTCAAACAAAACACACAGATGAGATATTAATATTGTAGTTAATTAAGTAGAGACCATACCAAAGGACTGGGAGATTGCCATCATAACACCAATTTTCAAAAAGGGTGACAATCGACAATGTGGAAACCATAGAGGCATATCCCTTCTCAGTGTCCCTGGTAAAATCTACTCTAGAATCCTGGAGCAGAGACTCCGACCCCTAGCTGAGCCACAATTGGATGAGGTCCAGTGCGAATTCCGAGCAAACCGAAGTACTCAAGATCTAATCTTCACACTCAGACAGCTGAGTGAAAAGGCCCTTGAGTATAAGAGTGAGATCTATCTTTGTTTCATAGATCTGGAAAAGGCATTTGACAGGGTCCCCTGAAGCAAACTTTGGGACTGTTTGGCAAGAAAGAACATTCCAGCACCTCTGATTCATGCTATACAGAGCTTCTACAAGTCTTGCAGAAATTATGTGAGGACAGCAAACCATAAGTCAGAAGAGTTCAGGACCACCACTGGTGTAAGACAAGGTGATATCCTGTCACCTTATCTTTTCATACTCCTTATGGAAGATGTTATCAAGTCATGTAAGGAGAGAACACAAAAGTATTCAGTGGGGTACTGGAAGATGAGACAGGTATGTATTTCAGAGCTGGCATTTGCTGATGATGTTGCCCTGATTGCTAAATCAGAGGCACATCTCCAATCTAACCTGCAAGTCTTAAAGGAAGAGCTGGAGAAGAGGGGGATGGTCACAAGAAGCTCTAAAATAAAATCCATGGTGATATCACGAGAATAAAGAAGACCTCAGATTAAGTTGGGAGAACAGGTCCTGGAGCAGGTCGATAACATTAAATATCTCGGAGCTATTACAGACCGAAAGGGAGGCATCAAAGAAGAGTTGGCCACTCGAAAAGCAGCAGCTGGGAGACTTTTTCAGGCCATAAATCGAGGATTCCTCAGAAAGAGAGAGGTTGGTAAGAAAACGAAGATGGCTGTATACCGCTCCACCTATATCCCAGTCTTGACATATGGATGCGAGTCATGGGCAATGACTACAACCCATAAAAGCCAGATCCAAAACTCAGAAATGAGGTATCTGAGGAAGGTGGTTGAAGTAAGCAGAAGAGACATGGTCCGCAACCATGTGACGATATTCTCAATACAATAGCTAAATTAGATAATTTTTTTTCGTACGCCCGCTTATACTCGAGGCGAAATCGCAGGTTATTATTAATTTCTAACCTGACATTGATTTTACGTGAGTATCCCTTTTTTTCTTGTACAGAGACAGGTGTCCCTCGCCATTCAGGCAGATACTCGCCGATTTCGGAGGTACCCATTAGAGCTGGGTAGGCTCAGGAGCCGCCAATCCCTGGTCGACGACACTCCTTCAAATGTCCTCGCCAGGTCTCGAGTTAATCCAGTCCAAATCCCGATCGACGAAAAATCCTCAAATGCCGTCGCCCGGGTTTGATCCTGCATCACCCGGTCGCCAGAGCGGTGTTGTAACCACTACGCTAGCGCGGCTCAATTAGATAATACTCTAGTGCATAAAGTCAAAAATAGGATAGAAAATAAAAATTGAGTCCAGCGGCTTATTCGCCTACGCCCGCCCGCATGTCGATTCTGATAAACCTAATAGCCGAATGAAAGATACTGTCTTTTCGAAAAATTCGTCCTTGAGATTAAATGTAACACTTTTGCAAGGTCAAGTCGAATTGCCAAGACGAGAGTGAAAGAACAAAAGAATAAAAGAGGGGATGGATGGAAAGACAGAACCTAGGGAACGCCGTCTCGCGTGGATTTCACAAAATCCAACTCGAGCAACATAGCCTTGGGCACGTTTCAAATTACGATACAAAAATTGGATGAAAGAGCATAATGTTTGAGAAAATAAAATAAGAAGGATGTAAGAAAAAATTGAGCGATAAGGCTTTGGCGCTCGTTTATCACACATGTAACAATTGTACCTATACGTAACGATTACATCTACAAGTAACAGATGTATCTACATGTGTCAATTGTATCTACACGTAAGAACTGTATCTACATGTAACAAATGTATCTTCACGTAATAACTGTATCTACACGTAACAATTGTATCTACATCTTACAACAATGTTTACGCGTAACAATTGTATTTACATGTACCAATTGTATTTACATGTAGCGATTGAATCTACAAGTAGTAATTATTTCTACACGTAGCAGTTGTATCTACATGTAACAATTGTATCTACATGTAACAACATTATCTACATGTAATACCTGTATCTACATGTAACAGCGGTACCTACACGTAACAATTGTATCTACACATAAACATTGTATCTATACTTAACGATTGTATTTACACCTCACCATTGTATCTACAAGTAACGATTGTTTCTACACGTAACGATTGTATCTATTTGTAACAATTGTATCTACATGTAACGATTGTATCTACATGTAACGCTTGTATCTACACGTAACAATTGTATCCAGTCCCAGTGGCGTATCCTGGTAATGCGAGCTAGGCGTTTTGCTACTTAAAATGAATATGTACGCCTACTATTTAACTTCTTCCCCTCTTAATTTAAAAACCAACTATATTCAATTACGCAACGATAGTTATTAGGGGTATATGTCAATTATCTCCGAAATACTAATTAACTTACAACTTGAAACTCACTGTCACTGTAATAGTCTGCATTCCCGGGAACTAACAAAAATTAATCACTAAAAACACTGGACGGACACAGCCGATTTTTACAACTTGAGAGCTGCAAATCCACCGCACGCATGTTCGTATTGTATTGACGTATTTGGCATTGATCCCGATCCACACAAACCAATCTTCAGACGTGAATCCGAAAGACGCAGCACGCATTGTGACGGAATTATCCGAGAGACTTCGGGCGATTGTAACCAACCAATAAAAACTGCACTATAAAACGCGTCTGGGAAACTGAAACTAGATATGCGGGAAAATCCGTTATCCTGATGCGCGCGGTCCGAAAGCAGAACTTTAGAAGAGAAATATTTTATAGAATAATAAATTAAATTTTTATTTTCCTTCGGGCATAGGTGTGCGCAGCACGCACAGCACACATAGAGAATACGCCACTGGTATCCACATGTAACGCGTGCATCTACACGTAGCGCTTGCATCTACAAGTAACAATTATATCTACATTTAAAAAAATTTAATTATGAGAAATATCCAGTTCATCATCTGATGAGTTATAATTAGGATATAATCGTATATTGTTTTCAGTTCCAAATAAGGCAAATAAATGCCTATGCGGGAAAGTGGCATGACATCTATCAAGTTATAGTAAATATAGCAAATCACACCCAAAGACGCAGCAATAGAGAATGCAGTCAGCGACTCATAGCTTGACTGCTTGCGTCAGGGTCAGCAAACCAGAGCTGACCAAGACCCTACTCCACCTCCAAGTGGTGGTCCTGGAAACAGGCTGCATCACTGCAGTCTGGCTGAGAGAGTAGGGATCGAAGAGGGAAGGCAAACGCGGTCCCAAAAAATGCCGTGCTGAAGTCGGATGTGCCGGCCGAAAGGCGCAGATATCGCAGCTCCGCTGTAAACAGACACAACGCAACCAACGTCCTGTTCAGGACGAACGAGGAAGGAAGAAGAAGAAAATGAAAATTTTGCTTGTAGGTTAAATAAAAACATAACTAAACCAAATAAACAAAAACAAAACAAAATGACACAAAAACACCAACCAAAAAAAAATATTCATGATGAGTGGTATAAAGGTCTGGTGTTAGATATTTAATTGACTTTGTAAGAACATCACTAGACCTTCACCTTCCCAATTACTATATATTAACTTTTGTTCTATTTAAATACTTGTTACGCCACTTTTTGCGCACCGCAATGTGTTTGTGATTTTGGACCATCGCGGTGCTCAACAAGAACGTCGCTAGATTAAAATGACGTCAAATAAAATAATTACGTCGACGCACGTGCAGAGTAATGACAGTTATATTTTGGCATTGTCTTTAGCCGGAATGGCTGCGTTTCATGTGTGTCCCTGCTCATGTGTTTCGTGTACGCTGAGGATTCTACATATATAGAAGATATTCCATTATATGAGTGCCAGAGATGTATATGGGCCTACAGGAAAGTATCATATTGCTTATAGCCTGATAACTGACGATGGTGTTCTTAAGAATTAATCTGCGGATCTAGACTTTACAGATGGAACAATTTATCTGTTACTTCAGGAACTTTGATAGCCCGGTGTAGGTGGCCTGTTTGCAAATTATAATCTTGAATAAGTATACTTATGTCGAGCTGCGTGTTGTGGAATATGTGAATAAATTATAAGAATCGTCAGCAAGAGTGAGCTACAGTTATTTGACGAGTTGCTGTTGTCGTTTCCATAGGAATTTTGAATCGTTGTTACCCTAGATGTTACTTGACCAATACTGTCATCACTTTCAAACATCAATATAAAAGAAAGGAACGCAACAGTATAATGGAATGCCAAGCCTGGGATTTGAACCACTTTTGCTAGCTGTCGCAAGATATTTTGAACGTGCCTTCAAGTCAATAGAGCAGTTACCAGACATGATTGTGCGAATGTAATATTGCACAAACATTTTTTTTATCGTAAGCTAAAGTAGATTTGCATTTCTGACGTCACTACCAACGTCAGAGTTGTTTGTGTGGCAAACAGTAAACGATTTTTGTCTTTGGAGTGAAAGAACATTTATGCATTTCATTCTGTGTGACTGCAAGTTATATCAATGCTTCGAAAATATCCAGCATTCAGACTTATTCCAGAAAATAGCTGTATCGCTCATCAACTACGAGAAGAATCCAGAAGTTCGTTATCTATCAAGTTTTCAAGTTCGACTAGAGCAGAAGTCAAAATGGCGTGTAGTCTAAAAAAAAGGCCACACATAGGAGACCACTGTGACCGTGTCCTAGAGGAGGCACTGATTCTTTTTCCCACCTGGATGAATCTATTCCCGCGTTAGGATTTTATTCAGATAAGTAATTTGATGTTTGTAGTCTGATTCCATCTTATAGCTTTACGTGGTAGAGCTCTCTCGTTTCAGTTTATGTTTTATATGTTTCTATATATATTTATTTTCATGGGAGATAGCGAGAATTTGGTTTCGGGAAATACTTCTTCGGACGGTCCCAAAATCAAATCGTTCTGTAGGTCCAGCATATAATTCTTTCGGAGCGAGGTCCGGCAAACAGTGCTGTGTGTTATGGCGCTCATTTCGAATCTATTACATCCAATTTCTGTCTAGTTGTGCAGTCATGTTGTTCTGTGTTATTATGATTGTTCTCATTGTTAGTTTATTTAGTTGTTCAGCTTTATTGTTCGTATATTGTCCTTCTACCCTTACTGTCATTTATTTGATGCATATATGAATGTTGTCCTGCGTCATTGTCTTGTCATTTTTGTAGTGGTAGGATTTATTTTATTTTTCACAACATTCATTGCTTTTCTTCCTTTCACTATCTTTTCTTTGCTTCCACTATTGTCTTATAATGTCTTGGTTTGTATTGTTCTTGCTTCACATTTTTCTTGATTCTATGGCAATTGTACTTGATTATTAGTATTACTGATCCAAAGAATGTGGATTACATTGCTGTTAATTTATCAGTATTGCACATATTTAGATATCCATACTTGAGAAGTGAGATACTGACTAAGTCAAGTATACTGTAAAAAAACAACGTGTCTACTCTAGAATACTTCATTAAACAAGGCAATGAACTGAGTAAGCAAAGCCTAGCTCTTGAAGAATTTGCCATGACACAATTGGAAAGAGAAAAAGAAGAAAAACGTTGGTTAAAGAAGAGAGGGCACGTATGAGAGAACCAGACAGAGATGAGAGAATAAATTCGGAGAAAATAGCACAAGAAGAAAAACTAATATTGGCTGAATTCGAAGAAAAGAGAAGATTGGCTGAGTTAGATTAAAAGAGAAGGTTGGCTCAATTAGAAGAAAAGAAGTTAGAGCATGAACAGAAAATGGCGGCTATGGAACGTGAGAAACTCAGGTTAATACATCAGGATAAACAAAATAATCCTGAGAATGGAGGTTCAGCTAAGAAAGTTCACACAGCCAATGTTACATTTCATTTTCCAAATTGTGTCCAGGTGTTGATGATATTTCATGTTTTTTACACCGCTTTGACTCATAATGTGAGAAATATAACTTCACAGGTTTGGTAGGCGATGCATTATCCGCAGTGAACATACACACTGTACGAGGAAAATAGGAAGAACTATGATTCTGTTAGAGCATTGTTACTGATGAAAAATCCATCTGGATGAACAAGGTTATCGGTAACGATTTAAAAACATGATACCAGAGACTAACAAGGACTTTGGAGAATTTACCTCCTCCATTACGATGTGCATCAATCGTTGGAGCGAGCTCGCAAAAATTAAGCGCATTTTTAAGGATTTAATGGATCTCATATTAGGGGATAAGGTATTATCATCTATAAGTCCAAATTTTTTGCATATCTCCATGAGCGCAAACAAGAGTCACTGACAACTGTAGAATCTTTGGGACGCCAATTTATGACAGCACATCCAGGAAAAGTTATTAGAAACACAACTATTAAGGAGGCTCTGTCTGTGTGTTCTGCTCGCTCTATGAACATGAGTAGTACCAGAACTCGGACTGTGAGTATGGACAGAAGTTTTGATCAAAATGAGGGATCATTTTGAGGACGTTATAACTTTATGCGTCGACTATCACCAAACCGGAGTGATTTTCGTCGCTTTATGATGGTGATTCACCACGATAGAAATACGATCGTTCCAGTAGAGGTTGGCGAAGGAATAATAACTCTTATCAAAACAGAGGTGACAGATATTATTACAGAGATGGAAACCAAAATACACCCTCCTCACAACACGGTCCTGGTTGTGCATGCCCTAAGCATTCAAATAACCAACAAAATGGAAGAAGCAATAATATAAATTACAAGAGTAATGATAATTTTAATCGTTCTCGAAGTGTTGATCGTACAAATGCAAATTCTTGTCAGAGTGGTAATGCTGGTATGGTAAACCAAAGTAATAATAATACTAGTCATGCTAATGCATGCTGTGTTGACTTACCCAATGAATCGAAATGTTCTGAATGTGGCACTTTTTATCAGTAAAATGTGATATCAGGACTTTTGTGCGGTCATCCATTTTCTGCACTGGCCTCACATGATGGCAGGCGTTCACTAACGTTTAATAAAGGTTTCGTAAATAACAAACTTGTTTCAGTTTTACATGACACAGGTTGCACTGCGGTGGGTGTCCATGGATCTTTAATTGATCCTTCCTGCTACACAGGTAAGAAGGTTAAGTGTATCACTTTTGTGGGTACTGTAGAACACACTCCCTTAGCTGATGTCCATATTGATACACCTTTTTCCCCGGTGAGGTCAGAGTATGTTTACTCTCGGAATCAATTTCGGATTTCATTTTGGGAAACATTACTGGCATAAAAGAATTTTCCAAACAGGACACCACGGATTGGGAACGACAGCATATGTTGTCCGCCAATGTTGTCACCACCAGAGCACAATATAATGCACAGACACAGAAGAAAGGTCTGATAGATGCTGATGAAGGTGATAGTAGAGCTGCGTGTTGTGGAATATGTGAATAAACTATAAGAATCGTCAGCAAGAGTGAGCTCCAATTATTTGACGAGTTGCTGCTGTCGTATCCATTAGACTTTTGAATTGTTGTTAACCTAGATCAGAGGTCGGCAACCTTTCTATGACATAGAGCCAAATATTTAATTTTGTCTCCATTTTTTAAACAATGAAGAGCCGCATGAAAAAAAAATCACATGGTATCCCTCATTCAATTATATATGTGTGTGTGTATATATATATATATATATATATATATATATATATATATATATATATATATATATATATATATATATATTTTTATATTTATATTTATATTTATATTTATATTTATATTTATACAGTGTGTTTATAAAGTCGTTGTGCAGTGAATTTGAAAAATATTTTAGAAATTACGTCACGAATGATGCAAATTTACGTCATAATATTCTGTGTTCCAATGCTGTGTTCCACAATCCCGTGTGCAGCATTACACAACAAGCCCCAATTGAAAACCACATTTCTGGTGACGTAGTCTCGCCCGGGCGTAAATTTCACTGCACAGCGACGTTATAAACACCCTGTATATATATATATATATATATAAATATATATATATATATATATATATATATATATATATATATATATATATATATATATATATATATATATATATATATATATATATATATATATATATATATATATATATATATATATATATATATACACATAATTGAAATAATAAACATAACTTTTCACATGCCATTTTAATACACAGTAGGTAGGCCTAACACAATTTTTTCAGTAACAAATATTCAGTCAAGATGTATCATAATAATAAAATAAAATATACAAATGAAAAGTAAGGAAGTTTAATGAGACTTTTGCTGTTTGATCTCCTTGCAAAGTTGGTCAATATTTGGTGAATAATCTGATGTTTTCATTTTCAAGCACGACTGGAGACTCTCGTCATTCAATTGGCTTCTTAATTTACTTTTGATATAGTTCATGTTGGAAAATAATTGTTCACAAAAATTGTTGATCCAAAAATTGAAAGAAACCCAAATGCAAATTTCTTCTGCTAAACATAGCTGTCGGGTAAACAGTTCCAAACATCAAATATGATCTCATCCTGTTTTTTGAGCTCACTTATTTCAGACCACTTGTGTTGTAGTG
Organism: Oreohelix idahoensis; assembly: GCA_024509875.1. Lineage (NCBI taxonomy): Eukaryota > Metazoa > Mollusca > Gastropoda > Stylommatophora > Oreohelicidae > Oreohelix > Oreohelix idahoensis. The sequence goes on along the minus strand of JAMPIV010006577.1, from coordinate 278,306 downwards.
ACAGGGCTGATTTCTGCCTTTCAAGATGTTCAAGCTCATTGACCAGATGTGTAAATTTTGACCACCGCAACGCTTTGTCCTCTAAATCTACCAATTCTAGTTCAAAATCAGCTTGGTCAATTTTAGGAAAGGCTGAAAAATTCAGTTTGGTGATATCTGTTTCAAGAGGTTTTATAAAAAATGACAAGGTTGCCTTTTCTTTTCTAAACTCTTGAAAGCGATCAGCAAATAAAATTGTTATTTTCTCAATAACTTTTTTGAGGAACTTGAGGAATGCTACTTTCAATAGTTTGCATATGTTCTTTTAATGCTGGGAAGTGTAATAATTTGAAATTTTCAATGTCTCTAGCAAAACAAAGACAGCTTGTGCTCAAATGAAAGCACTTTTTCCAAGAACAAAATAGCTGTATTGCCCTTTCCTTGGAGTTTTTTATTTAAAATGTTCAAGTGAGAAGTCATGTCCAGTGTTCAAGTGAGAAGTCATGTCCAGCATGAAGTAGAATTTCTGTAACCAATCAGGGTTTGATAACTCAGGACATTCAAGTTTCTTCTCTTTCAGCCATAAAAATATGACAAACTCTTTAAAGGACCCCTTCCCCCCCCCCCCCCCCCCCCCCCCCACCCCCCCACACACCCAAAAGTTTAGTCTACGAAAAGTGCGTGTCAAAAGGTGGTTTTAGTGCACGGACACTAGGTGTTAACTAGCCTAGGGCCAAGAGCCGCACGAGATGGCTCAAAGAGCCGCATGCGGCTAGCGAGCCGCAGGTTGCCGACCCATGACCTAGATATTACTTGACCAAAACTGTCATCACTTTCAAACCCCAAAATAAAAGAAAAGAACGCAACAATACTGTTTGACTACATTATGCAGTTCGCTAGATCTGTCTACTCTTAACAGCTCTTCTATATTTATAGGTAAATTTGATGCCTGCAAATAATCTAATATTGGGTGGGACCTCATACCTCTTACATTTCCACAAGATGTGTTTTATATTATTGTCTTGAAGAAATGTCATTTGACAAATACATTTTATTATTTTATCTTTATTCACAGGAACGTAATAAAATAAAGTATAAAAGAAATAAGCCAGTAAACAGAGTTAACAAGAAGCGCTAAATGTTTCTGCCCTCTGTGAAATCTTATCTTTAACAGACCGGATCTCACGTTTAGCTGTTATGTTAAAGTGACAAAGTATGTAAAAAAAAAAATAGTACTTTCTTTGTTTTTGTTTTGTTTTTTTTACTTTGTTTCATTTAAATTATTTGAATAGGAGCAAATAAATAATCGCCCGTGTGTTGCCGGGGCCCGAAAGGGGAGCAAAGAATAGTAACACTGCACCCTACCACGCATGTCGTAAAAAGCGACTAAGGAGGGTTGGGCATGGGGCTGTTTACCCCATCCCGTAAAAACTTCGCACAGTGGGCTGATCACCTGCTTGCCAACCAATCTGATTACGGAAACAACGATAGATTGTTTGGTCTGTTTCTGTTCCACAAAGACGCCACTAGGCGTGGTGGAAACAGCGATAGATTGATCAATTTGTTGTTGCCCTAAGACGCCACTAGGCGCACTGGCCACATACTGCTTTGCCGGTTGGTGGCTAAGGATGGAAGAAGAAGAAGAAATAAATAATAATTTAAAATAGGAAATCACTCTAAAGCCATTAATTTATTTAGCAGTCTTTACTTTACCCTGTCCTTAGTGATAGCCCGTAGTTCGTGTAAGGACAACTGACAAATTTCGAGGTATTGTCATGTGCTGGACTTAAAAGCATGTATACGGTGCTTTGACAGCGTACACTACGCTGGCTTGGAAATGTCCGCCCCATGGAGATAATCTCATCCCCAAAAATATTTTCTACAGGTAACTGGCAGATGACAAAAGAACAGAAAGGCAACCGCAACTGAGGTTCAAAGAAGTGTGTAAGAGAGACACGAAGGCACTGGACTTAAATTCAGAAACCTGAAGCTGCCTATCGCACTAAGTGGCGATGCTCCCTACGGCGACATCTCAGACTGGGAGACAAGAAGCTCTCACCACAAGCAGAAGAGAAAAGAACACGCCTAAAGGAATATCGAGCAAAAAAAAAGAAGCTAAGGGCTATCACCTCAAAGGTTCATTCACATAGTCAGTTATGACTCAAAGGAGCTTTCACTACTACTCATTTATAAAAATATAAAACTGTATATCCACATGAACCAGAAGTTCCAAAGCCAAGGCTCAAGAAGTGTACACGGAAGCAAACAAAGAAGTAAAAAGAAGTATCAAAAGAGACCAGAGGAAGTATATTGAGGAGTTGGCAAGAGAGGCAGAAGATGCTGCAGCCAAAGGAAATATGAGAGAACTGTATAGCAGCACAAAGAAGCTAACAGGGAAATACAAGCAAACAAGGTGCCTCATAAAAGACAAGAATGGAAAACTGCTCAGCAATATACAGGAGCAAATGAAGAGATGGACAGAATATGTTGAGGACCTTCTCAATAGACCAGCTCCACAAAATCCCCCGGACATCCAGCCAGCAGAAGAAGAGCTACAAATTAACGGTGAAAGACCAACGAAGGAAGAAATAAAGAAAGCCATAAAGCTTCTAAGAGATGGAAAAGCGTCTGGACCTGATGGCATTCCAGCAGAGGGCATCAAAGCAGATATCGACACGGCTACAGAGATGTTATATAAATTACTTGGTAAAGTCTGGGACAGGGAAGAATGGTAGGAAGGATATCTGATTAAGTTGCCCAAGAAGGGAAATTTACAAGAGTGCACAAATTATAGAGGAATAATGTTACTATCAATGCCAGGAAAAGTATTAAACAGGATTATCCTTGAGAGATTAAAAGAGTCCATAGACAAGAAACTGAGAGACGAACAAGCAGGTTTTCGACAAAACAGATCATGTATAGATCAGATAGCCACTTTGAGAATAATAGTTGAACAAAGTCTGGAATGGAATTCACCACTATACATCGGATTTGTGGACTACGAAAAGGCATTTGACAGTGTAGACAGAGAATCACTTTGGAAATTGATGAGGCATTATGGAGTTCTCCTGAAGATCATTAATTTAATAAAGAAAACATATGAAGACATGACATGCAGAGCTCTTCACGAAGGACAGCTTAAAGAACAGTTTGGGATAAGAACAGGAGTGCGACAGGGATGCCTCTTGTCTCCATTTCTTTTCTTACTAGCAATAGACTGGGTTATGAGATCATCGACAACACACAACAGAAATGAAATCCAGTGGACTCTGATTAAGCAGTTGGATGATCTGGATTTTGCTGATGACTTGGCTCTTCTGTCCCATAACCGTAATCAGATGAGGGCAAATTGAAAACACTCGATTAGAGGTCACAGCAAATGGGTCTGAAAATACACATGGAAAAGACAAAAATAATGTGAATAAATGCAGGTAATGATAACAAGGTTTAACTTGAAGAAACACCAATACAAGATGTAGAATCGTACATATATCTTGGCAGCAATAAAGACAAAGTTGGAGGGTCAGACAGTGATATCAAACTAAGAATATAAAAAGCAAGAGGAGCTTTCATAGCATTGTGAAATATATGGAGATCAAGAGAAATCGGATCCAACACGAAAATAAGAATCTTCAACTCAAATGTGAAGTCAGTTCTATTGTATGGCTCTGAGACATGGAGAGCAACAAAGACAACAACCAAAAAGCTGCAGACTTTCGTGGATGGGTGCTTGCGTGGAATAGAGGGATTGGAATGGTGTGACAGGGTTACCAGCGTGGAACTGATGACAGGAGCTAGACAGGTGCCGGTGGAGCAAGAGATGAGAAGAAGACGATGGCGATGGATAGGACACACTGAGGAAACCTGTTGATAGCGTTACAGGGCAGTCCTTGTTCTGGAACCCTCAGGGCAAGAGAGGCAGACCAAGAAGCACATAGAGAAGAGAGCTGGAAACAGAGATGAAAATGATAAGGAGAACGTGGAAAGAACTTGATATGATGGCACGTGACAGGAAGACTTGGCATGTGTTTGTTGAAGGCCTATGCTCCTTTGGGAGTGGAGGGTTATGAATGAATGAATCTCCTTCACGTATTTCGTACAAGGCACCAGGTTGTGCATCAGGCTGGCAACCTCATCAAGTGAAAGAAATTGATAGAGAAACTATTGCTGCAAGAGCAGGTGAATGCATACAACAGTCTTCCGCGCACCATGCAGAGCAAAAAAGGGAATGAGGATGATGATGATTTCCACATAAAGAAGTGAAATGACAACATGAGAATCTGTTTCGTTATTTTTAGCTCGATATTCCTTTAGGCGTCTTCTTTTCTCTTCTGCTTGTGGAGAGAGCTTCTTTTGTCCCAGTCTCAGGTTTCGGTGCAAATGACAACAGCTTTTTCAAATGTTCAACGATTGTGTTTGGGAAAAAAGTTCTCAAAAAATAAATGTCACACCGAACTATATTGTTCAGGGTCACATTAAGTTTAGAAAATGACCATCTCAGCATGAACAGCTTTCACTTAAAACACAAACATAACTTCAGTTTCAAAACATGTTTGTGACTTAAACGACCCAGTTGTTCAAGGTCAGTATACAATTTTTTTACAGTTGAACTGCCATGTTGTATCAGTTTATTTGATTTTACGCTCGAATAGTTATTTATTTGTCAACAGATGCGCCAGTCCTTCTATATGAAGGTCAAATCGTTGTTGTAAAAATAGTTGTAGATAAAACTTTGATACAGACTTTTCTTTGTGTGATGACATGGAGTGGGGTGAAACACAGACAATATCCAGTCGTAAGAACACAGGTATTATACCAAGTAAGTAATTTAATAATCCCCATGATACTAATCGTCTAAGTGACACGTCCTATAGCAAACACTGGAAAAATCCCACAGTCTTTTCGGGAAAATGTGGAAAAGACTTGATTGCAACAAAAAAATGTTTAACTACCGTTAAAAGAACGCGCATGCCTTGCAATCTTTCCATTGTGTATTTTCGGGGAAATACGGAAACGACAGGCATTGCACTGTGAAAGATAAATTGAATACCCAATAATAGAGCATGTAGGCCTTGCAATTTTTTTTTTCGTGTTTGCAGTGACCGTACAAGACTTTTGGCCGTGACCTTCAGAAAGCTTCAACTGAATAGAAATTCGATTTAAGTGAGGTCTACTTAAGTGGATTGCACTGTATATCCTAATTATAGGTTGAACAGGATATCTCTCATCACCATCTTTTAAAAAATGTTCGTGCACAAGTTCATTGTGAAGTCTTCATTAGCAAAGAAAACCCACAATCTACAAAAGAGTTGTACCACCGAAGTCACAGGCAGATAAAAGCAATAGCTTGTGCTAGATCAGAAATGTCAACTTCAAGAATAGCCCTTAGTATGTCATATCCTTAGTAATACTACTTGGGTTAAGAATGTTGTACACAAATCTAATATATCTTAAAAGCTTAGAAATTTCAAGTGTGTAAATGTACCAATGCTTTGTTAGCCAGTGGTTGGTTAAATGCCACGGATATTCTGGCACTTCAAACCAGAAGAATATATTTCTGGAAAATGACTCTGCCAGGGTAGGTAATAAATATAGATGTATAGATATATATATATAGATGGTGCCAGTAGCAATTTTCTTTCTTTGTCTCTTCGGAAACCCTCGGGAACAGTTTCAGCAAATCCTGATATGTAATTCACAGTTTGTCTTGGATGTCTTGCTGATGCATTGTCACACCATTGTCTCGTGTTGCAATAATCATCATTTCAAATTTAAAGGAAAGAGAAACTGTAATCTTATTAAATTTACTTAAATTATGTCCATTTCAAATGATGTATTTGTTTGTTTGACAGTGTTTATTTATTCAATGGTTAAATCATATTTGTTTAAAATAATGATTGTTATTTTATATTTTTAAATCATAAAGCAAACGTCACGTATTCATCATTATCATCATCTAGACTTATTCAGTGGTAATCATATGAGGTGAGGGGAATCGTCACAAACCTAGTCACTAACTCATTGATCTAGAAGAGCGGTAGCTGGTAAAATAGCCTCAAGCAGGTCACTCCTTCTTTCCTGAATCCTACAGCAGTTACCTTCTCGTGGAGTATTTTTAACTCCTCTTTCAGTAATGACTTTCCTCCATTAATAAGCCAAGACGTGTTATAAGAGGAACTGGTGGAGAGATGAGCAAGAAGCCCAACAAACATGACGGCAATTATGTTTTACTCTTTATGTTGCATGTCTTGATTACGAAACTGATTCTCATGTGGCTATTTCACTTCGTTCTATCCTACTTAAACATCACTGAATCTTTGCAGTCAAACTTTATCATGACTTATGGTCACTGCAGCCACGAAAAACAATTTGCAAGGCCTGCGTACTCTTTTCATTGGGTATTCAATTTAGCTTTCACGGTACAATGGCTGTCGCTTCCGTATTTCCCCGAAAATGCACAATGGAAAGATTGCAAGTCGTGTACGTTCTTTTAAATACGTTTTCTGGTTGCAATCAAGCCTTTTCCACATTTTTCCGAAAAGACGGTGGGATTTTTTTCTATATTTACTATAGGACGTGTCACTTAGACGATTAATATTATCGGGATTATTACCAGGTTCCATGCAGCAGACATGACCAAGCCAGCGTAGTCTGCGCTGTCAAAGCAGCGTATACATGCTTTGAAGTCCAGCACATGACAGTACCTCGACATTTATCACTTTGTCCTTCGACGAACTACAGGTTATCACTAAGGACACGTGAAAGAAAAATTCTGCTATAAAAATGGATGGCTTCTACACAGTGATGTCCTACTTTAAATTATCATTTATTTGCTCCTATGCAAATAATTTAAATGAAACAAAATCAAAATCTAGAAAACTAACCACAATTTTATTACTTTACACAGTTTGTCGCTTTAACACAACAGCTAAACGTGAGATACGGTCTGTTAAAGATAAGATGTCACAGAGGGCAGAAACATTTAGTGCTTCTTGTTAAAAAAAAAAAAAATGTATTTGTCAAATGACAATTCCTCAAGACAATATTATCTCTTTGAGGGCGTAGGAGTTTTCTGCCACTCAGGTTTTTTCATATAGTGTTACCTTGTACGGGGTCAGTTCTTTCAAAGTTTTTAACAAATATGATCATGTTATATATATATTTGGAAAGGAAATTGAATGAAGATTCTGAATGTGTTCAGTTTATAAATTTACCAAATTTTTTATGAGTATAGAGTAGTTAGAGACGAAGAAGAAACAAGTTAAGAAAAAACAAACATATCAGACTTACCCACTGAAGACAGCTAATCCATCAGTTGCGTTATCCAACATACAAATTATTGTAAACTACATCCTTTTTTGGAAATAAACCAAATATGGATCATGTTTAAAGTCTAACTACTTTTCATTTCCCATCCAGAATAGGAAAAACACTATTGTCAAAAATTGTCTGCCACTCAAGGATTTTCATATATTGTTACCATGTAACAAAGGCCAAAACCTAGAGTATCTAATGTGGGTCTTCGAAATTATCTACCTTCGCACAAGATTACTCTTGCAGAGATGTAGATAGAGAGATGATGATGCTTCTACCTTGAGGGAATGAATATTCACAAGATATTTCAGAAGTCAACAAGAGTGCTGAATGTCTCTTAGCAATGTTAACTTTTATCTGCCTGCCGCCTTTTGTGAAGAGGTATTATATAATTTAAGTTAGCTCGCACAAGCCGCCTAATTGAAATAACAGTCATATTCTTCTTATTGGCTCTATATAGATATAGATTAAAGATACTGAATCATGCGTGTGCAATTCTCTCTCTAATAACTAAATGAACTAACGTATTTGTAAAACAATATATAACAAATTTAATGATCAATTACTTTTGAACAAATCTAAATAAATAAGAGCTGATGATTAATAAAATGTAGGTATCTTCCTAGAAAAGATGTCGGCTGTAGAAGCGTAATGTTGAAAAGAAAAAAAGAACGTTCTTCCGTTTTTGACCTGCTAGAAATGTCACTTAGCTGCCAAAACGCTGAAGTGTTGATGCTGCTGTTTCCGTTAATTCGTATCTGTGGAAAGGGCGCGTCTCCCGATCAGTTCAAGAGGTAACCTCTTCCGGTCAAGGCAGGTATCTTCAAAACCCGTGGAACGTATGTTTCCATTATCGATCACAAGCTTTGAACCACAGTATAGTAGTACAACTGGTATAGCAGAGTATCACCTCGAATGGTCTCTTCGATTCGCAACACAAACTTTAGAGGAAATAAAAGAAAAAAACCTCTGCTAAGTCTTTGCTTTCCTGATATTAATCAGGCGCCTTTCCCGTTGTACGTCTACCGATTCCTTTCTCTGATTTTTAAAAATTTTCCTGAGCGTACACCATAAAACTCAGGGAATATGATGAAAAATCACAATTCTTTTAGTTAATTTAATTGAAAAATTGCGACTGGACAGCGGCAAGTCCAATGGCTTGTGTCTGGATGAACATGTTTAAGAATACAAACAACTTATTACAAATGATAGTAAACATATACTTAAGATGTCATTATCACCCACTCTCTGCTCCACTCGGAGTCTGTGGTTACCTCTGCTTTTGGTTCCCTGTGAGAACTAGCACGAAGCAATTACCAGCGCTTTGCTATGGTGGTTCATAAGTATATCATGTTCACATGCTGAGGTTGCCAGCCTCGTATGGACCTGTATAACCATCAGCAAGGTCAAACATGTCAAATTTAAAGTATAAAATATATGTTACAGCTTACCCCAAACTAGTTGGGGATTCTAAGTAGAATAGTCTTGGCAACTTGATAAAGATACCTCGAAAACGCGTCAGGGGTATTATTTCTAGTTAGAATCCCCCTGTGACTTTGGGAGTAGGTCCTGTAGAAGTTCGGGTTCCGTATTAAACGGTAGGTTTTGATTGCTGTAGTTGTTCAGAAGTAGTTACGATACGTGTTTTGTCTGGTCCTATAATGTCAGAATCCTAACTCTTTCATTTTGCTTGCTTCAGTTCGAACTGTCTACTTTTGACGATTCTGGGATGCAGGTGTTTTAGCCTCCAACTTTATTTGCTAGGTTATATTGCAGTTTTCCTGCCCATGCTTCCACCTGGCGTTCCCGACAAAACTTCCAATCAGAATAAATGTTTATTTCTGATTCTCATATGATCCAATCTGTGAGCTAGAATGTAATTGGTCGGGGTGTCAGATATTTTAATTTCCTCTGCGTGTTTTAAAATATCATTTTAACATTTAAACACATGACCTCATCTCCCATATATGGCCCGACTTCTTCCGACCCTCTTAGATAACCTTTCCATTACGATTTGTAACCTCACCTGTAGATGGTGTCATCGCAAATTTTTCTACACAGATGGGTTTCTCTGTACTAATTACACAGACAATGTCTGGGCGGAAGTGATTTAAGAAATTATAACCTGTACTTTCCTGGTCCCCAGAAGGATAAGCTGCGACGTACCGTTGCACACAAACATTTTCACCAGACAATATCTTGCCTTCCTTTTGTATTCTCCGCCACAATGTCTGAACTCTTTTTTAGCGAACAGTGCGCCTAGATGGACATTAATTTCACGGTTATCGTAGGATGTCAGTGTGATGGACGAACTCGGCTGACCCTGAACTTTGTTGTAATTCTTGTAAAACGGGACTTCTTTCACGTGGATTCATTAGCTATGAAACTGTTCCACAGAGGGCAAACACGTTTGCTGATTGATATGCGGAAAGTTTACCTATCGTTGATTCTGGTCATCGCATTGATTTAAGGAGAGATTAAATCACGCCCACTAACATCTCTTGAACAATCATAGGCAGTTATTTTAATTAACTTGGCCAGTGGGAGGCGTCGCCAGAATCAAACAGATACAGCGACGAGATCAAAGAGACAGACTGAGGGATTTCAGGGGAGACTATCGGCGTTATCAAAGATAGTAGTGGTCCCTGATACGAGACGCAGTTGCTTGCCGCTAATTTCGCGTCTCGGTGTCAATCGCAGAACCGAGCGAACGGGAAAGCCGAAACGGGCAGCAGCGAACGGAGATACGAAGACCAGGGTGCGGTTTCTTCTCTTGATTTGGCGGTCACATCCCCAAAAGTTCGTGAGATCAAATAAGCTGTCAAGTTTATCATGTCCCACTCAACTTACATTCCATTTTAGCTAAATAGACCATGAAGACTAGACACGTTATCACTCGCTGGCCAGACCTTTACAGAAGCACTAGCTTTATTGAAATCTTGTTATAGATTTTCCCCTGGATTTTATATATATATTTGCAGTGATTTCTATTCTGTGCAAAGCGGTAATATATATTGTGTAAAGTGATCAGTGGTCTAGTTCAGTCATTCTATTTCAATGGATTTTGTGTTAATTTAAATCTATTAAATTAAACCATCTCAATAGTTCCAGTTGTAAATATAATGATCTATCTATTATATTATTTCAAAAGATAATAGATGCTTAAATTAACTTTTAAAGTCGCGAAGGAATTTATAATTAATAAATTCAGTTAAGTCCTAGTTTTATAGATGTGTGTTTTAACCACTAGAATTCGCGCAGTGTTTATTAAATACATAATTAAATACTCGAGTGTATTATAGGCTTAACGGGAAATTTATCGCGCTTGATTTTTCGGTATGTTACGTGTCTTTTTTTCTTTCACACAGAGTGATCGTAACCTGCGGTCCCAGCTAAATAAAGAAAGAAACAAAGAAATCATCCTATAAACTTCCAGTCATATTGAAGAAACATTTCTTTTAAAATATAATCTTGTGGCGGTCTTTTTGCGACCTAGCTGTCAGAATTAAATGAAATAAAGCCCACCCAAGAACATTTTTAAAGAATAATCATCAAATTACCCTTACAAACCTGTAAGATAAACTGGAAGGTAATCATCGCCAGTAGCGATATCATATTTACTGTTTACTGTGAGAGAGTACATATTTTCCTGACTGTGACTGAGCCTAGTTTTTTTCCTCAATTGGATTTAATAAAACTATCATCACGCATTGAAGGAATTTTACCATAGCGGAGGATTAAAAGAGACCACTTCATTTTCACCCCTGTGCCGAACTGTGTTAGTGCCATCCCATAGACTCCTTTTTATATATATAATAAAAACACGAGAACTCTTAGTCTTCAAGTCTTGCGATATTAACTTTCTTGCCTAGTAATATAATTTTTCTGTATTCCCTGCATTGTTCCTTTAAGGGGGAGTTGATAATTGGTTAACTCTGTTTAAACCCCCCCCCCCCTCCTTTCCATTTGCTTAGTAAAGGGAAGAACAATTGGGAAGAACAGTTTTTTTTATCACCTATACCTAACTTTGTAACACCTCTTTCCGAGCAATTAACTTCACTGTTAGGTTAACGTACCCGTGTTCCTGATATTATCTATCTCTGGACTGGGTTTATCTTTGTCTAATAAGCGGGAAGGGCTTAGTCGATACCAATCTTCTTCACCCCTCCCAAATTTGTTATTTGCATTTGTGTACTTATGATAATTTATGTAATACCTGATATTTGTTAGTGATTGATGTTTAAAGTGAATAAAATCACATAAACTCATTTAGTACGGTGTTGGACATACCCACAGCCCAACATTTCCCCTATTCGTTTAATATAGTTTGTATCTACATCGTCTGTGTGTGTGAAAAACACCAAATCGGTGTGCGCGCAGATGCGAGTCTGGAAAACTGGCAAATAATTGTTTGACCAGGAGAGCGGAAGAGAAGATTGAGAGAAGCGATTTGTCGTAAATAAGTCTGTCTTTACTCTCCTCCAGCACGCTGTGAAGCAACTATTTAATATCTACATATTCTATCACTGAGCTTTCCATCATCATTTTCCACTCTAAACCGGACCACTATTTCTACGACTCTTTTCTCTCAAAATAAATTTACGACAACATTTGGCTGGCTCGCCGGGATTATTTTGAGATACATTTGATGCACACATATTTGTGGGCTGGTTCTGGGATCTTGAGCTACATTTGAGGCAATCGTATAGCCGGGTTAAAGATATTTTGAGTCTGATTTAGTCTGGGTCTAACTAGGTAGAGTGTAAATGATTTGTCTTGTGAATTAGGGAAATAAATAAATAATTACACCCCTAGACAAACGTTCTTTAAGTATTTGGGTTGTCCACACAGCATATTTACAGGTTGTTTTCTCTTCACAGCAGTAGAAAGTACAGATAAACAAAAATATTTGCTATTTTAATTATCCTCTGGCGGAGATAATTCAATTTCTTTCTTTATAAGAGTTGCTGGGATTGCGTGATTGTTTTACAGTCACTAAGGTTTTTGAAGTTAAAAAGAGTTGAGCGTAGCTAAAGACGGATTGTTCTGATTTTTAAAAATTAAGTTAACAACGTCTCATCTCAATAATTGACTTTAGGGACGGAGTTTGTTGTCAGAGATTTAAAATTTAGGGGAAAAAAGTTTTTTTTTTTTTTTCCTTTTAAATTGTTTTAATTTAAATTTTTCTCTACTGTTAGTAAAAGTAGATTCTTTTCCAGTGTAACTTACCATTTAGTGGCATAGTCGCTTGCGTTTAGAGCCTTAATTGCCAGATAATAGCAGCGATAAGTTTGCACAGTACAGGTAGGAGGTAACTCTAGTAAATTTTTTTACTTTGGTTTTTTTCGTAGCGGCTTTGAGTTTTCCCCCTCTTGTTCCATCTTACTATTCTCTAGTCTTAGAAGCATCCAGTTCTTTGACAGTGGCAGAGAGAATTAGGATAAGATCCCTTTTGAGGCAAGAGGCCAAGGACTCAGGACTAGACACAGAAGCTGCGAATCTGTTTATCAACCAGGAACTTCAAAGGTATGACGCGGAGGAAGAGAGGGCAGAAGCTAGGAAGAAAGAAGCGGATGATCGTCAATTGGAGCAGAAGAAAATTGAGGCAGAGATGGACGCCCGCAGGGAAAGAGAGAAGGAGAGACAACGCGAAGAGAGAGACAAGGAAAGACAGCATGAATTAGCGCTCAAGGCTTTAGAGAGTCGGAGTGCCTCTACTTCAAATAACGGACAGCCGTCTTCGCCCCAGTCTCAAACAATGGATCTCTCCAGCACTCAGTCTGCCAATTAACTGCTATGTCGTTTTCTTTAGAATCTTTTCCTAGCCCTAACGAAAAAATTGACAGCTACCTAGAAAAATTCGAGAGACTCGCGAATCTTTATGGGTTAGAGAGTACCCGCTGGGCGCTCAAACTTTCAACGTCACTGAAAGGCAATGCTTATGACGTGTACACAAAGCTGGGACCGAATCAACATGATTATGACCTGTTGAAGAAGGCCTTACTACAGCAGTTTGAGATGACTGCCCGAAAGTTTCTGCAGTTGTTCAGAAACAGCCGAAAAGAGAGCACGGAAACATTTCCCCAGTTCTCTTCACGTCTCACGGGTTATCTGACAAAGTGCATTGAATTATCTGACCTACCTCTTTCATATGAGGGTCTCCTCGAACTTGTTCTTGTGGAGCAGATAAAATCCACTTTGTCGAATGAAACTCGCAGATTTTTGGCTGAACAGGGGGCAGTCAGGCTTGAAGACATACTCAATAAAGCCGAACGCTATAGCAATGCAATGGCCGAACTTCCCAGCACTAAACGTAAACCCACCGATGAGCCATCTCGAAAACAGAATTTAGAGCAGGCATCCTATTCTTCCACTTGATCTCAACATTATAACCAACCAGATAACAATAACCAGAAATCTCCCCAGGAAAAATCGAAATTCTACAAAACCCGATACCCCCCCAACAACAATTCTGATCAACCCAACAAGCCTACGTGGCAGCGCGGCCACCAAGGTCAAGGAAAAGGGAAGACCCCTACACCAGGAACGTCTGATCAGGGCAAACAAACCGGTGCAAACCGCATTGGATGTTTGCATACAGCCTCGAAAGGTAGAGTCAATGTCAGTGATTCTCAACCTGAGGGGGACCGACCCTCAACTCGAGGAACTGTAATTTTGAACGGTACCTCTACTACTTGTCTTTTTGACACTGGATTAAGTTTTGACTGTATTGTCGCTAGGCACCTAGTCAAACCCGGTCAGGAGACAGAGGAAACCGTCAAACGTAGTGGAGTTTTCAGGAGTGACGCACCCAGGACTCTTCCTATCGCACTGGTAGAAATACACTCTGACTTTGTCAGAGGTGTTATTAAAGCAGCCATAATGGATGATCCGATCTACCCAGTTATCCTGGGATGTAGATATGTGTTCATTGGGAGACCTAAGGAGCCGATTGTGGCAGCGGTAACCACAAGAGGGCAAGCGAAGAAGGAGAGGGAGCCTGCGCCAAACTTGTTGCCAAATGAACTGAAGGAGGCGCAACAAAAGGACCCTACTCTGGCGCCCTGCTTTAAAAAACTGCCCATGGCTAAGGACCCCAGACACAACGGAGACATCTTTTCTAAGGATGGTGTATTGTATCGTAGAACGGGCAACCCGGACACGGGGAATAACCAGCTCCTAGTACCGACGCAGTACAGAAACCAGATCTTAGAAATGGGGCACTCTCTTCCCTTTAGCGGACATATGGGACAAAACGCCACTATTCAGCGAATAAAAAACCACTATTGGTGGCCAGGAATGAACTCTGACATTGTCAGGTATGTGAAATCCTGCGCCCAGTGCAACGGGTAGCACCCAAGCACTTGACACCCCCAGTACCTATGGGGCAAATGCCAATAGTAGGGACTCCATTTGAACGGGTTGCTGTCGACATTATTGGTCCTCTGGAAAAGACCAAAAGAAGGAACAGGTTCATCATGACCTTAGTTGACACTTGCACTATGTGGGCCGAAGCCGTACCGCTACCATGCACTAATTCCAAGCATGTCGCAGAAGCCCTTGTGCAAATTTTTACACGGTTGGGATTCCCTCAACAAGTTTTGACGGACAATGGATCCCAATTCCGTAGCCTGTTAATGGAGGAGATCTTTAAGATCTTGAGGGCCAAACATATCCACACAAGTCCCTACCATCCGGCCGGAAATAGGCTCGTGGAACGTTTTAACGGTACCCTCACCATGATGTTACGTAAGCTGGGTCAGGAGAAACCGGAAGACTTGGACCAATATATATCGGCTGCCTTATTCGCCTACCGAGAGGTACCCCAAGCGTCTACGGGTTTTGCGCCAGCTGCACTTTTATTTGGCAGACCTATAAAGGGGCCACTAGAAGCCTTACTTCGGTCCCTGACAGACCAGAAGGCTGACGAGACAGTCGTCTCTGCAAACAAGTACGTATCTGAGCTTAAGGAAAGGCTAAAGCTAGGATGGGATCTAGCTACTACCAACCTTAAGAAAGCCCGCGCTAAAATTACTAAAAGATACATCAAAGCTGCAAAAGAGAGAGAACTACAACCAGGGGAGAAAGTCCTATTGCTACTTCCAACCGGAAGCAATAAACTTCGCATCGGATGGCAAAGACCGTTTACCGTCCTTAAAAAGATCTCACGTACCAACTACAAGATCTCCATCAAAGGAAAGGAGAAGGTCTTCCACATAAATCTGCTAAAGAAATATTTGGAAAGACCGGTGCCATCCTCCGAGCATCTCCTGGCTGTCGCCATAGCAACGGAAGACGAGGAAGATGATGATGGTTGCATGGAGTATCCATTGCAACCCACAGAATCCTTTAAAGATGTCAAGTTCGGCGACAATCTCTCACCAGAACAACAAACAGAAACCAGGGCTCTACTAAAACAGTACAGTGCAGTCTTAACGGATGTACCTGGTCGAACAAATCTCATTGAATTTGATATGAAATTAACAAACGAGACCCCTGTTCAAACCAGAGTTTACCCCATCATGTACGCTAAAGCTGATGCACTTCGCGGAGAAATAGACAAGCTGCGTCAGGCAGGAATTATCAGTGAGTCTACATCTCCTTACAGCTCGAGTGTAGTGCTGTTGCAGAAGCCCAATAAGGAAGTTCGGCTGTGCATTGATTACAGGTTGCTAAACGCGGTAACGGAATTCCAGCCCGAACCTCTCCAAACTGTTTCTGAGTTGTTCACCAAGCTCAGCAAAGCAAAGATCTTCTCCAAGATTGACCTCAGCAAAGGTTATTATCAAATACCAGTCAAGGAGGAAATTAAACCTTTGTTAGCTTTCAGCACTAGTGAAGGACATTACACATTTAACGTGATGCCGTTCGGTTTGCATAATGCACCAGGAGTGTTCACCAGTATGATGAGGAAGACTCTACAACCTTTGCAAAGTCCCCATATCCATAATTTCATGGATGACATCTTAATTGCATCGGAAACCTATGAAGAACATATTGCTACGGTTGCTATGCTCCTCAGGAGACTACAGGAAACGGGTCTCCCAGCCAGACCTAGCAAATGTCTCATCGGGTTTGAACACTTAGACTTCCTGGGGCACACTATTTCTCACGGATGCAGTTGGCCTATTAAGAAGAACGTGGAGAAAATAATGGCAGCAAAAAGACCCCGAACGAAGAAAGACGTACGTTCCTTCATATCGCTATGTGCATACTATCAGAAGTACATCCAGAACTTCAACGGACTGACGGCACCTCTGACTGACCTCACAAAGAAAGGTTGTCCTGATAAGGTCATATGGGATCAAAAGTGCGAACACGCGTATAGCACTTTGAAAGGACAGTTGTCTGCATACCCCATTTTGATGTTGCCTGACCTCAAGAAATCTTTTGTACTGAGAGTCGACGCGTCAGGTCAGGGCATCGGGTCAACACTGCTGCAAGCCGATGACAGTGACCTGAACATGCTATTTCCAGTTGCCTATGGCAGTCGGAAATTAAATAAAGCGGAACGGAACTACAGCGTAGTTGAAAGGGAATGTCTTGCTCTGATTGACGGTATCAGACGCCATCATGAGTTTCTTTATGGTACATCTTTCACGGTGCAAACAGACCACGCTCCGTTAGCATTTCTTGGTGCCAATAAAGAATTTAACGCAAGGATCATGCGTTGGGCGCTTCTTTTAAGCGTTTATTCTTTCAAAGTGGAATATATTCCGGGAAGACAGAATGTCGGGGCTGATTTCCTGAGTAGAAACGGGACTACAGAGGAAGAGGAGGAAGGTGAAGATACCAATCATCCAAAAGTTACCGATCAGGGCAGCTTCATCGTCATAAATAAAACATGAAAACACGTTTTCACGTCTCAAAAGAGGGGACGATTGTGATGGACGAACTCGGCTGACCCTGAACTTTGTTGTAATTCTTGTAAAACGGGACTTCTTTCACGTGGATTCATTAGCTATGAAACTGTTCCACAGAGGGCAAACACGTTTGCTGATTGATATGCGGAAAGTTTACCTATCGTTGATTCTGGTCATCGCATTGATTTAAGGAGAGATTAAATCACGCCCACTAACATCTCTTGAACAATCATAGGCAGTTATTTTAATTAACTTGGCCAGTGGGAGGCGTCGCCAGAATCAAACAGATACAGCGACGAGATCAAAGAGACAGACTGAGGGATTTCAGGGGAGACTATCGGCGTTATCAAAGATAGTAGTGGTCCCTGATACGAGACGCAGTTGCTTGCCGCTAATTTCGCGTCTCGGTGTCAATCGCAGAACCGAGCGAACGGGAAAGCCGAAACGGGCAGCAGCGAACGGAGATACGAAGACCAGGGTGCGGTTTCTTCTCTTGATTTGGCGGTCAGATCCCCAAAAGTTCGTGAGATCAAATAAGCTGTCAAGTTTATCATGTCCCACTCAACTTACATTCCATTTTAGCTAAATAGACCATGAAGACTAGACACGTTATCACTCGCTGGCCAGACCTTTACAGAAGCACTAGCTTTATTGAAATCTTGTTATAGATTTTCCCCTGGATTTTATATATATATTTGCAGTGATTTCTATTCTGTGCAAAGCGGTAATATATATTGTGTAAAGTGATCAGTGGTCTAGTTCAGTCATTCTATTTCAATGGATTTTGTGTTAATTTAAATCTATTAAATTAAACCATCTCAATAGTTCCAGTTGTAAATATAATGATCTATCTATTATATTATTTCAAAAGATAATAGATGCTTAAATTAACTTTTAAAGTCGCGAAGGAATTTATAATTAATAAATTCAGTTAAGTCCTAGTTTTATAGATGTGTGTTTTAACCACTAGAATTCGCGCAGTGTTTATTAAATACATAATTAAATACTCGAGTGTATTATAGGCTTAACGGGAAATTTATCGCGCTTGATTTTTCGGTATGTTACATGTCTTTTTTTCTTTCACACAGAGTGATCGTAACCTGCGGTCCCAGCTAAATAAAGAAAGAAATAAAGAAATCATCCTATAAACTTCCAGTCATATTGAAGAAACATTTCTTTTAAAATATAATCTTGTGGCGGTCTTTTTGCGACCTAGCTGTCAGAATTAAATGAAATAAAGCCCACCCAAGAACATTTTTAAAGAATAATCATCAAATTACCCTTACAAACCTGTAAGATAAACTGGAAGGTAATCATCGCCAGTAGCGATATCATATTTACTGTTTACTGTGAGAGAGTACATATTTTCCTGACTGTGACTGAGCCTAGTTTTTTTCCTCAATTGGATTTAATAATACTATCATCACGCATTGAAGGAATTTTACCATAGCGGAGGATTAAAAGAGACCACTTCATTTTCACCCCTGTGCCGAACTGTGTTAGTGCCATCCCATAGACTCCTTTTTATATATATAATAAAAACACGAGAACTCTTAGTCTTCAAGTCTTGCGATAAGTGAGAATATTTGTTACCAACAAACCCTCGCAAACATCTGGGGCGGGACATCGAAGGACTAGACAGTTCATATGTCAAAAGATTACTTGCTTTTTTTATATACTTTTATGGATCGTCTGAGGCTGCATTCGGTAAGTGTGTGAGTATATGAGTGTGGATCCTCACGCGTGTGTATGAATGACAGGAAATTTAATCGTTTTTCTTTTGTAAACCTGTTGTTAACTTTCTTGCCTAGTAATATAATTTTTCTGTATTCCCTGCATTGTTCCTTTAAGGGGGAGTTGATAATTGGTTAACTCTGTTTAAACCCCCCCCCCCCTCCTTTCCATTTGCTTAGTAAAGGGAAGAACAATTGGGAAGAACAGTTTTTTCTATCACCTATACCTAACTTTGTAACACCTCTTTCCGAGCAATTAACTTCACTGTTAGGTTAACGTACCCGTGTTCCTGATATTATCTATCTCTGGACTGGGTTTATCTTTGTCTAATAAGCGGGAAGGGCTTAGTCGATACCAATCTTCTTCACCCCTCCCACATTTGTTATTTGCATTTGTGTACTTATGATAATTTATGTAATACCTGATATTTGTTAGTGATTGATGTTGTCGCCGTGTGTCGTATTGCAAGATTCGGACCTCTGCCCTTCCAGTAGATAGTGTGTTGTAACCGTGAATACTAGAAACTTCCTTCACTCAGACTGACTCTACTTTTTCTTCATACCCACTGTTTATCAATCGATACCACTCAAAACAGCAGTGAAAATATCAATGGTAGAACTTTATTAACATACGTTGATAACTGAGTAAAAATGGTATGCCCAACCTTTCTCTTCAAGGTAGGCAGTCTTGCAAAATACAATCTTCAGTTTCAAACAATCTCAGTATCCATTTTTCACATACATTTGCTTGTCTTCTTACTATTACTTGTCTCAGCTATAGAACATGTCATATATTTATTCAGACAGAACTTCCTGTCGTTCTTCTGTTTATGTTTCTTTTCCCATGTTTCTTGTTATATCTCTATACGAGAAACTGGCCTTAACCGCTAGGGCTGTCACTTTTACCAAGATTTCATCTGTTTACTGTCCTCTGCTCAGACCTGGTCTGCTGAGCCACATACGCAGTAAATAATCAAAATGTCAAAACGTACCTGTTTTGTTTCTTCATTTGAAATACACTTTTTCTTACACACACACTTTGGTGCTCCGAATATATCTTATACAACAATATAAAATCTTACGCTGCACGTTCAATATCTAACTACACACTTGAGAGAAACACCTTTCCCTGCCTACACTTAGCGCGTCTCAAACCAGACTCCGTCAAAACCCCGTTTTAACATTCTTCGTTCACGCCTAACATGTGTTTTCGCATCTCGACTTTCTCGTGCATACTTTTTTTTTTCACTCACTCAAACCTGTAATGGACTTAATTCTAAGTTACTTCCCTTAAGACAAAGCCCATCCTTACACATCCCATCTCCCTTCATCAACGACAAATAATCTGTAACCAAACCCATCCATACCATTTTTCTACATTCTTTCTCTCTATCAAAACCAAACCACCGTTCATACATCTCCCCCCCCTTAAAAAAAATTTCTCTCACAGAGAAAATTTCCCGAAAAATCTCCACTCACTCTCTTCCTTCCCTCTTCTACTACCAATTCCATCCCTCTCTTCCTCAACCTCTGTCCCAATGAGACCCACCATTCTCCACTTCTAATCAACCTCACTCATCTTCCTGTCTACAATTTCCATTTCATAGTATACATTTTCCATCATGGAATTGTTTTCATATTATACATTTTACTGAATACAACTCTTTTCATGTTACAACTTGTACATAATGGCACTCATTTCATAGTACACCTTGTCGTTTGCTCCTTTACGACTCTTACTAGACCTTTCTAACTTCATTAGCCATTTACCATCCCTTTTATCTCTACTCCCAAGTTTATTATCCCGCCTACGCGAATTATCTTGAATTTCTGCCTATCTCATTAATCGTTCTACTTAGCTGCATATCTTTCCTACGTTATCTACATTTCATTTCCATCTTCCCTTGTGGTTAAAAGAAACCCGTAACCATATACAATTGTGTACTGTTCCCTCTACATAATTATTCATGTCCTATATTCTCATTTCCTTATTCTTTCTTGTCTTATTATTCTTTCCTATTTGTCTCCCTATAACTCTCTATTTCTTATAACTTGGAGAAGCCTCGCTTCCCACAAAGTCTTCACCAGACTCTGGCAACTGCCGAAAAAAAATCTGCATCTTCCTCAACTCCGTTGTCAGTTCCCTCTAGATTATCACTTCTAATTATCCAATTTTCTATATATCTTCGCCATTTCCCTATGGCCCTCATCTACCGCCATATTCTCTATAGTTTCTCCAATACTCCTTTAGTTGTCTCGTAATTCCCTTTCGTCTCCTCTCTGTGACTTCTCCATTCCTCCCATCTACGTCTCTTTCCCTTAATCTATGGCTTCCCTGCCTCTTTCCTCTTCTCTTCCACCACTGCAGCAGTCCATCGTTCGGACCTACTCAGCTCACTTTTATGTTTAGTGTAGAACGATTGCATCTAGCTTCCAAACAACTAGACTCTCGCTGCAATTTCTACTTCTCTCCTCTCCCTCATAACCGCTACTCTCGTTCCCTCTCTGGAACTGTGCTGTCCAATTTCTCAACCACAACTCCGTCCATCTCCCAACACCTCTCATCATCACTGCCGTCCTCCTCTACGTCTTCAACATCTCAGTCCCCATATTACTCCATAATACTTTATATCTCTCCATCTTTCTGCCGTCCTGCTCCACGGCTTCCCAAAATCTCATTTTCCCTTATTTCTCCATATTTCTCACAGAAAACCCCATACAACCGCCGTCCTCCTCAACGGTTTCTCAAAATCTCAAAATTTCTATTATTCCTTCCGTCTTCCTCTACGACTGCTCAAAATATATAACTCCATATTTCTCCCATTTTACCATAATATTCCATGTTTCTGCCATCTTTTTGCATGGCCTCCTCAAAATCTCCACCCCCATATTACTCCGTATCTCCATACCTCATATTGCTCCATAACTGCCGTCCTCCTCCACGGCCTCACCAAAATCTCAGTCTGCACTATTCCTGCCGTCGTCACCACGGCGTTTCACATAATTTCCGCCATACTACCATGGCCTCTAATCTACTTCTTACATCTCCTTCCCTCGTCTCCTCTACTGCAGTACCCTATTGGTCAGGTGTACCCAGTTTACTTCTTAAGTGCGGTATGGACCAATCATACTTGTCTTTTTAAGACTAGCAACCGCCGCCATCTTGTTCCATATAACATATGCTATGTCTCCTCCAATAGCCTCCTCCTATGCTAACTTATTCATCAATTTTCGCATCTCCATCATCCTAGCCTCTCTGGCTCTAAGCGCTTCTAACTCTATCTGTTTATCCAAATCTTGAGTCTCCTCTTCTCGTCTAACCTCGTCAACACTTTGCTTCCTCTCCACCTCTGTATCTCGTGTATCTCTCGAGTTTCTCTCGACCTCCTTACTTCTTACTCCGTCAACCGTTTGCCTCGGTTTCCCTCTATCTTCCATTTCTTCCCTTCTCGTACTCCCTGTACTCTTTAATTTGTCGCTACCTCGACTTGTACTCCTAGTATCTCTCATACTACTACTCCTATTTCTATCTCCCTTTCTAGCCTCTCGGCTCTTGGATCGGTACTCCCTTCGATCCATATTTCCTCTCTCTTCCTCCTTTCTAGCCTCCCGGCTCTTAGATCAATAATTTCCTCGATCTGTATGTGTTCTTTTTCTCTGTGTATCTAATCCCTCTGGACTCTTCCTTTTTCTCTGATGTGTGTCTATTCATATCCTGTTTGCTTTCTAACTCTTCCAACTTCTTCTCTAAATCTGCGCAAAGTGCAGTTAACTGTTCTATTTTTGTTCTATCTTTATTTCCTTCTTCCTCTTTGTTTTTCCTCGACCTTCCTTGGTCGACACTGTCTATATACCATTGACCCGTTCCCTTGGTCTTTCTATCTTGTTCTTCTTGCACTTCTCTATGACTACATTTCTCCTTTTCCAATTCTTCAAATTCCCTGTCCATATATTGAACAATTGCCCGTATGTCCTTCATCTCCGCTACACTACTATTTCTTACTTTATTCTTCCTCTTTAGTCTGACCTCTTCTACATGTCTCAACTTTGCTAGACGCCTTCTGTAATCCTCTGAATCGTCTGATGATGACGACCGCTGTCTCTTCATCCCTCTTATATTTTCTTCTTCCATCTCTTCCTGCCACCCGTGTGTCACCGGGGCCCGAAAGGGGAGCAAAGAATAGTAACACTGTCCCCTGCCAGGCATGTCGTAGAAGGCGACTAGGGAGGATTGGGCATGGGGCCGGTTACCCCATCCTGTAAAAAAAAATTTAAACCACAAAAAACTTCAACAAATATGGACAAGTCAAATAAAGGAAATAAAACACAGCCATCCAAGACAGGGGAAGGTCCTCTCGCGAGGAGGCGTATGATGCAACACAGAGAAAGCCGAAAGGAGTCTGTGTTGCTGACTAACCTTCTTTCTTCTAGGACAACTTCCAGATTTGGCACCTGGAATGTTCGGACATTAAACGAACAAGGGAAAGTGGCGCAAGTAGCAGCAGAAATGAGGGAATACAAAATCGAGGTTCTGGGAATGTGTGAAACAAAGTGGAAGGGGGTAGACAGGAAGAAACTCATCACAGGTGAATTGGTGCTGTCCTCAGGACATGAAGACGAAACTTCACACCACAGTGAAGGGGTAGCTCTTATGTTATCTACAGAAGCACAGAAAGCACTCATTGAATGGGAAGCTGTTGGACCCAGAATAATAACAGCTACTTTCAAAACAGCTAAAAAGAAAATTCATGTAAATGTCATCCAATGTTATGCACCAACTAATGACAAAGAAGAGTCTGTGAAAGAAGCATTTTATACTAAACTACAGGAAATTATGGATAAAGTAAAAAGAAGAGACATCACAATTTTGATGGGTGACATGAATGCAAAGATAGGTACAGTCAACACCGGATTTGAAGAAGTCATGGGAAAACATGGGCTAGGAGTAATGAATGAAAATGGAGAACTATTCGCAAACTTCTGTGCTTCAAATCAACTGGCTATAGGAGGAAGCATGTTTCCACATAAGAGAATACACAAGGCAACATGGATATCACCAGACCATAGAACAGAAAATCAGATCGATCATATATGCATAAAGAAGAAGTTTAGATCATCATTGCAGGATGTAAAGGTATATAGAGGAGCAGATGTGGCATCAGATCACCATCTTCTGATAGCCAAAATAAAAATGAAACTCAAGAGATATGCAACAATGCAAAATTATAGACAACAGTTTAATGTAGGACAGCTAAGAAATCAAGAAACAAGAGACAAATTTGCGGTCACAGTATCCAACAAATTCCAAGTGCTACAACAGCTGGAAGATGTAGAGAATACAGGAGACTATTGGCAGCAGGTCAAAACGGTATGGAAGGAGACATGTGAAGAAATACTGGGGAAAAGGGAAAGACAACAAAAAGCATGGATAACAACAGAAACCATCAATAAGATAAAAGACAGGAAAAACAAGAAAGCAGAGTTAAACACAAGCAAAACTAGAAGCTCCAAAGCCAAGGCTCAAGAAGTGTACACAGAAGCAAACAAAGAAGTAAAAAGAAGTATCAAAAGAGACAAGAGGAAGTATATTGAGGAGTTGGCAAGAGAGGCAGAAGATGCTGCAGCCAAAGGAAATATGAGAGAACTGTATAGCAGCACAAAGAAGTTAACAGGGAAATACAAGCAAACAAGTTGTCTCATAAAAGACAAGAATGGGAAACTGCTCAGCAATATACAAGAGCAAATGAAGAGGTGGACAGAATATTTTGGGGACCTTCTCAATAGACCAGCTCCACAAAACCCTGCTGGACATCCAGCCAGCAGAAGAAGAGCTACAAATTAACGGTGAAAGACCAACGAAGGAAGAAATAAAGAAAGCCATAAAGCTTCTAAGAGATGGAAAAGCGTCTGGACCTGATGGCATTCCAGCAGAGGCCATCAAAGCAGATATCGACACGGCTACAGAGATGTTATATAAATTACTTGGTAAAGTCTGGGAAAAGGAAGAGATACCAGCAGAATGGAAGGAAGGATATCTGGTTAAGTTGCCTAAGAAGGGAAATTTACAAGAGTGCACAAATTATAGAGGAATAATGTTACTATCAGTGCCAGGAAAAGTATTAAACAGGATTATCCTTGAGAGATTAAAAGAGTGGATAGACAAGAAATTGAGAGATGAACAAGCAGGTTTTTGACAAAACAGATCATGTACAGACCAGATAGCCACTTTGAGAATAATAGTTGAACAAAGTCTGGAATGGAATTCACCACTATACATCGGATTTGTGGACTATGAAAAGGCATTGACAGTGTAGACAGAGAATCACTTTGGAAATTGATGAGGCATTATGGAGTTCCCCTGAAGATCATTAATTTAATAAAGAAAACATATGAAGACATGACATGCAGAGTTCTTCATGAAGGACAGCTTACAGAACCATTTGGGATAAGAACAGGAGTGCGACAGGGATGCCTCTTGTCTCCATTTCTTTTCTTGCTGGCAATAGATTGGGTTATGAGATCATCGACAACACACAACAGAAATGGAATCCAGTGGACTCTGACTAAGCAGTTGGATGATCTGGATTTTGCTGATGACTTGGCTCTTCTGTCCCATAACCGTAATCAGATGCAGGACAAACTGAAAACACTCGATGAGAGGTCACAGCAATTGGGTCTGAAAATACACAGGGAAAAGACAAAAATAATGAGAATAAATGCAGGTAATGATAATAGGGTTGAACTTGAAGAAACACCAATACGAGATGTAGAATCATATACGTATCTTGGCAGTAATATAGACAAAGTTGGAGGGACAGACAGCGATATCAAACTAAGAATACAAAAGGCAAGAGGAGCTTTCATTGCATTGGGAAATATATGGAGATCAAGAGAAATCGGATCCAACACGAAAATAAGAATCTTCAATTCAAATGTGAAGTCAGTCCTATTGTATGGCTCGGAGACATGGAGAACAACAAAGACAACAACCAAAAAGCTACAGACTTTCATAAATGGGTGCTTGCGTAGAATAGAGGGATTAAAATGGTATGACAAGGTTACCAACGTGGAACTGATGACAAGAACTAGACAAGTGCCAGTGGAACAAGAGATGAGAAGACGATGGCGATGGATAGGACACACACTGAGGAAACCTGTTGATAGCATTACAAGGCAGTCCCTGTTCTGGAACCCCCAGGGCAAGAGAGGCAGAGGAAGACCAAGAAGTACATGGAGAAGAGAGTTGGAAACAGAGGTGAAAATGATGAGGAGAACATGGAAAGAACTTGAGATGATGGCACGGGACAGGAGGACTTGGCATGTGTTTGTTGAAGGCCTATGCTCCTTTGGGAGTGGAGGGTTATGAATCTCTTCTTGCGTATCTGAATCTTTAGCTGATGTGTCCTCTATATTCTGAGTTTGACTTGCACCACTTTGTTGTTTAGTATCTATCTGTTGCTCCTTTTGTTTCAATAGCTGCTGCTCCTGTGCTCTGTTTCTTTGTTCTGCAGCTCTCGTATGTTTGTACGGTGCATCTATTTCTGTTTCAATATTATTCCATTGTTTCCTTATTCCTGTCGTATCTTCTAGAATCTCATTGTACTGTTTACTCTCTGTATCCTGCCATACTTGTATCCTGTCTTCTTCTGGCCTATATGTGCCCATCTCCTCTTGTTCGCTGTGTAAGATTTCTGGCCTATATGTGCCCATCTCCTCTTGTTCGCTGTATAAAATTTGGGGGGTTGGGGTTAACCGATCAGATGTTGTTTCTGGTTCTGCATGGACGTGTGTTCTTCCTGCCATTGTGCGACTCTGACTACCTGTTGATGTTTCTCCATAGTCATCTTCCCATCCTACTCTCCAGTTGTCTACTATCCTGTTAGACTCCTTCCAGTCACTATCCTTTTGTGTTGCTTCAATTCTACGTGTTCCTATGCGTTCATGTGTATTGTTATGTTGTTTATGTCCTTCCGTGTAGTGTGGTGTGTTATTGGGAATCCGTGTACATCTTTCTTGAACACTGCCTCTCATACTATACATACTATGGCTCCTTATATAGCCTCTTATATCCATCGGTCTATCTTCCTCTATTTCATCTACGACAAGCTTGTAGATTTCTTCCTTTCTTTGTGATAAGTCTATATCAAACTTTTCTTCCAGAATTTTCTGCACCTCCTTTAGTACCACGATGTCTGGTTTAGTTCTTCCAAGGATGGCTTTTATTTCTTTCCTCAACTGCTCCATACTTGGTTGAGGTATTTTGATCCTTTCCATCTTTTCTGTTACACCGTTAACTCTCTGTATTCCATTCTCTTTTGTGTGCTTTTTCTCTCCTAACACTGCATTGAGTCTGAATGGTGTGCATACATCTTCCTTGATTCCTATCTTGTCCTGCTTCCTTGTTTCCACTTTCTTCTGCTCTCTGTATATCTTGTTGTTAACTCTATGTTGTGGTATCACCACTGTTTGTGGTTTCCGATTTTGTCTCTGACGCGTGTTGTTATCGTTCATAGTTTCTTGTATTATGCGCTTTTCTTGGTGTTCCATATTTCCTTCCTGACCTTCCATCAGTTGTACCCTTCCTAATACAAATCCTCTTGGTATTCTAACTGTTTTTCCCGTGGTGTTTATAATCATCGTTGGAAATTGTTGTCTTTTTCCTATTTGTACTATTCCTTCTACCATTTCTAGTCCGGGTTCATCTAGTATATCTCCATCTTCCCAGTCAAGTGTTAAGACCGTTTGTCCTTGGTTGAAATATGGGGATCTTTTCAACTTGCCTTGAACAATACCGACTTCATTCGGTCGCAGCGTAACTGTTGTTTTGTTTCGGATTATGGACGCTATGTATATGTCGTCCTGTAACCTGATGCATTCGCCATGTATCTTCAGTTGGTGAGTATCAAAATGTACTTGAGCCTTATGTTTTAGCAGAAAATCACGTCCTAGTATGATATTTCTCGTCATCCCCTTCACAATGGTGAACGTGTGTTCCACGATCATATTGCCAATTCTCATTTGCACCATAGCTGTTCCCATCACTTTCAGGTTTTCTCCTGACACCGAGGTAAGTGTATTTTGTGACTTTCTGTATTGAGCTATGCCTCGTATCTGTTTATAAAGTCCAAACCTAATAAGGCTTACAGTAGCCCCTGAGTCTACCAATGCTCTATATCTCCTTCCGTGTATTTCGACAATACATGAGCAAGGGTCTGGTTTATGCGCCAGCTCAATTGCTGTTGCTACTTGTCTTCTTTTAGGGATACGTTGTTTTCTTTCTTGTTTTTCAATTTCATTTATTTGTATTTTCTTGTCTTTGACTCCTCTCCTGATGTCTCCAACAAAATTCCTCAAATCTATTCTAGTTCTTCTCCTATTCACACTGTCCCAATGTCCTGATCCATAGTTGCTGTTGAAAGTCGGGAGTGTCCTGTCCCTGTTATTCCATGTTCTAATATGTCCCTGTTTATATTGATATTGGTTACATTTCCATTTCCCAATTTCGCGATCTGTACATATATTTCTCCGTTCATATTTGTTCCTGTTTATAACTGAACCATCCCAATTTAACTTCCTATTCCTGTATTCTTGACATGTCTTTTGTAGCCATCCTTTCTTGTCAAACCAACTTGCAGGATGGTGTACTCTGGCCCATTGTCTATGGTATGGTTGTTGGTTATACCTAATATGTGCCCTTCCTATCATGTTCACTTGTGGTTGCCTTCCACTTATTGTATCAATATATCCTTTCTCCGTCTTGTCATGTGGTTGTACTATCTCCCTGATGAGTCTCCCTCTGTTGGTGTTTACTTCATTCTCTTGTCTATTCTTTTCGGACTGGTTGTAATATTGTTGTCTATTGTGTTGTCTACTACGTCTCGGGTTAAAGGTCTCAACTCTCCTTACTGAGTGTTGTGGCTCTAGTGGCCTATAATTACACGCAAAGGCTTTATGTCCCAGCCTATTGCAAGCATAACACACGATTGGCTCGCGGTCTACCTGTCTTGACCTATAAAACGTTTCCCTTCCTCTCCCTCGTCTTTCTATCCTTCTTTGTTGACAATGTCCTATCTCCATAGGTTCTTCCTGTGTTTCTTCACATAGAACCACTCTACCAAGCCTGAGGTCCAGTCTTCTTCTAAGGTTCTCTTCGGCGGTAGCAAGTGCAATGGCCTGTGACAAGTTTTGTGGGTCCTTCCTGAGGAGATGTAATTTAATTGGTATCCCATTCAACCCATCGACGAATATGCCCACTAATTGTTTTTCCACCTCTTGCTGGTTAATTTGTTGCCCCAAGAAAACTTCTTCCGCTAGGTTTAACAACCTGTCGCTGAACATTTGAATGGGTTCCTCTGCTTGTTGTTGTATGCTCCTCAGCATCGTCCACGCATAAGATGCATCCGTAATTTGTGCATACCTTCTTATTAGATCTTTCTTAAAATCTTCCCATGTCTCATCTGGGACAGTGTCAAACCTGCGTCTTATAAAATCTACTACTAACCCGCATGAGGAAAGATATGCAACTTGTTTGTACTCACCTTGGTCCATATTGACCGAAGTGCAATATCTTTGTATCTCGAGCAACCATTTTCTACATAAAGTAGGATTCCCTGCATATGGTGTTATGCTGTTCCGGATATTCTGGAACTTACTTTCATTTCTAATGGATGTCATAGCCTTAGCTACCTGCTCAAGAGCAGCCACATTGGGATCTAAACCCGCCGTAAGTTGTTGTTGTTGTTGCATCTTGTCTTGACCTGTAAGTGTTAGTATTAATAGAAACACCTGTAAAAAAAAACAATATTAATCTCTTGGTTGACCTGTAAGAGAATTATTAACCAATATCTGTGTACAATACTTATAATTCTTATGAGTTACAAAACAATTATCAATCTAATTCTCATAATTTAACTGACTACACTAATAATTAACTTAATTTGTTTCTAAATGTTTATGTGTTACATAATCTGTTTTCCTTGATTAGGATACACACTTGCTCCTCCAGTATTTCAGAATTAATCAACACAATTTTTGTCTTATACGGCTGTATACTATTATTTTTGCGCGTTGGGCCTGTTGATCATTCAGATTGTTATCTCATGCATGTACCTGTATTCTGACGGTTGTCGGTTGATGTAGACTGTTTTGTTCTTTATTCGTCTTGTGCACTTGTCCTTCGTGATGTCTTGACTTCTGTGTTGTCTTGCTTTATTTCTTCAGCTCGCAAAATTCCTTCGATTTGTATCTTCTTAATGAACTTGACCTTCGTGATGCTTTGGATAGACTTCGTTGTTTTTGATGTCGCTTCACTTTACTTGACTTCTGTTTTGTCTTGATTTGTTTTTTTCGCTCGCAGGATTCTTTCTTTCTGTGTAATCTCTTCTTAATGAACTTGACCTTCGTTCTGTCTGCAGTCTTTTAAATCTCTATCTTGTATAGGGTTAGGTGCACCAAAATAGTCTGTGACCGTTGTAGTGCTAGATACGAAAATATTTGACGCAACCGTACCTAATATGTGATGCCGAAACTGACATCTGAGTGGAGTCTGTCTTGCTTTATAAAAGTTTCTTGAACTATCAATGAGTTATAAAAGCTTCTTGAGCTATTCTAGTGTAGGGCTTGTTACTCGCACCATTAGTTACCCTGTCATCTGTTGTCTTTGCTACTGCCTACTGTAGGGCTGGTCACGGGCACCATGAAAGTCTGTAGCCGTGTGTCGTATTGCAAGATTCGGACCTCTGCCCTTCCAGTAGATAGTTTGTTGTAACCGTGAATACTAGAAACTTCCTTCACTCAGACTGACTCTACTTTTTCTTCATACCCACTGTTTATCAATCGATACCACTCAAAACAGCAGTGAAAATATCAATGGTAGAACTTTATTAACATACGTTGATAACTGAGTAAAAATGGTATGCCCAACCTTTCTCTTCAAGGTAGGCAGTCTTGCAAAGTACAATCTTCAGTTTCAAACAATCTCAGTATCCATTTTTCACATACATTTGCTTGTCTTCTTACTATTACTTGTCTCAGCTATAGAACATGTCATATATTTATTCAGACAGAACTTCCTGTCGTTCTTCTGTTTATGTTTCTTTTCCCATGTTTCTTGTTATATCTCTATACGAGAAACTGGCCTTAACCGCCAGGGCTGTCACTTTTACCAAGATTTCATCTGTTTACTGTCCTCTGCTTAGACCTGGTCTGCTGAGCCACATACGCAGTAAATAATCAAAATGTCAAAACGTACCTGTTTTGTTTCTTCATTTGAAATACACTTTTTCTTACACACACATTTTGGTGCTCCGAATATATCTTATACAACAATATAAAATCTTACGCTGCACGTTCAATATCTAACTACACACTTGAGAGAAACACCTTTCCCTGCCTACACTTAGCGCGTCTCAAACCAGACTCCGTCAAAACCCCGTTTTAACATTCTTCGTTCACGCCTAACATGTGTTTTCGCATCTCGACTTTCTCGTGCATACTTTTTTTTTTCACTCACTCAAACCTGTAATGGACTTAATTCTAAGTTACTTCCCTTAAGACAAAGCCCATCCTTACACATCCCATCTCCCTTCATCAACGACAAATAATCTGTAACCAAACCCATCCATACCATTTTTCTACATTCTTTCTCTCTATCAAAACCAAACCACCGTTCACAATGTTTAAAGTGAATAAAATCACATAAACTCATTTAGTACGGTGTTGGACATACCCACAGCCCAACATTTCCCCTATTCGTTTAATATAGTTTGTATCTACATCGTCTGTGTGTGTGAAAAACACCAAATCGGTGTGCGCGCAGATGTGAGTCTGGAAAACTGGCAAATAATTGTTTGACCAGGAGAGCGGAAGAGAAGATTGAGAGAAGCGATTTGTCGTAAATAAGTCTGTCTTTACTCTCCTCCAGCACGCTGTGAAGCAACTATTTAATATCTACATAATTCTATCACTGAGCTTTCCATCATCATTTTCCACTCTAAACCGGACCACTATTTCTACGACTCTTTTCTCTCAAATAAATTTACGACAGTCAGTCTGGTTAAAAAACTTAAGCAATTACAATTAATCCTTAAGGATGGTCAATTAACCGTGAAATAACACTATCGGAGTATGAGAAGAGGTCACCCAATCTAAGGCGCGGCGACGGTCAGGTTTATTTGCGAAAATGAAGAAATAAATGGAGAAAGTAGGAAGGACGGAAGGAAAAGGACACAACCAAATTTCGTCAAAAGTTCTTTCAAACTTTTTTAAATAAAAAATGGTCAAGTTATAAATATTTGAAAAGGAAATTGAATGAGGATTATGAATGCGTTCAGTTCATAAATGTATACATTTTGTAATGAGTGTAAAGTAGTTAAAGACGTGGAAGAAAGCAAAATAAGAAAAAAACATATCAGACTTACCCACCGAAGACAGCTAATCCAAAAGTTGTCTTATCCAAGATGAAGATTTTTGTAAACTACATCGATTTTGGAAATAAACCACACACGGTTCAAGTTTATATTCTCGTCACACATTTACAAATACTTTTAAAAGAACACAGAATGTGCTGTATGCTAAACTGTTTCACAAATAACATTACTTAGACGCACAATTAGAGATATGTACAGCTTAAATGTTGTGTGTATAAAAGTGTCTGTTGTTTTGTGTGTATAAGGTATATACGAGAAAGGACCAAAAAATATATATGTAAAAAAGCAAAACAAATAAAAACAAAAAACAAACAAACACATATTATGCTTACCTACTGAAGACAGCTAATCCATCAGTTATGTTAGCCTAGATACAAATTATTGTAAACTACATCCATTTTGGAAATAAGCCACACATGGTTCAAGTTTGTACTCTAACTAGTTTTCACTTGGCATCAACAATAGGAAAGCCATTCTATTGTCACAAATTTACAAATACTTGAAAAAAGAACACAGAATGTGCTGAATGCTGAACTATTCTCACAAAGAACACTACTTACACACATAATTAGAGATATTTACAACTTAACTTTAGTGTGCCATTTCAGAAAACATTCATCTCTGTGCAGATGGGGGTGGCCAGTGCATCCTGCGCAATAATAGTTTGTTCTTTTCCTGTCGTCAGGTTTGCTGCAAACTTTACATCTCCTGAAATTAGTGCTTCTTTTCATTGTATGTTTTGCACCCTCCAGTCTTTCCAAAGGGGTATCTAATAATGTACTTGGCCTTGGAGGATTTAGCATGCGGCTGATTTCAGGCATTGAGGAAGCAACCGAAGCACATAATTCTCTGATCAGTGTTTGTTTAAACAGCTTTAACATAAGCTGCGATTTTCCAACTCCAACTGGTCTTGTCAATTTGTACAAAATACAAGCGTAACTATTTCTACTATCCAAAAGAAACTCTTCTTCCACCACTTTAAGAATGTTCTGTTGAAAAATTCATAATACCCTATCATCTGATCAGCCTTGTCACAACCATTCATTTTATGGTTATATTCATGAATGATAAGAGGTTTCTCCTCTCCTTTTACCATGACTGGCACATCAGATCCATTTGTGGTAATAATTGTGACAGGTTTTTATTAGCTTTTTTCTTCTTAAAAGCAGCAATTAACATCCTTTGCTTCGAATTGATAAAATACTTAGTCTCCTTATGCCTGAGGTTGAAAGACCTCATCAGCTGCGGGAAGCCGACTCTGTTTGCTTGAAGTGTTCCAGTGTTATACTTCTTCCATTTAATCATTTCACTTACTAACAATTTTGTAGTATAATATCTGTTAGCATAAATGTGAAAGCCAGTTCCCAGACAAGAGAAGTGTTCCAAAGCTTTTTACTGAATTGGCACCAGCAGAGTCCCTTTTGACTGAAGGATCATAGGAGGTGTCTGATCCAAAATATGTAAGTAAGTTCATCACATAACCTGTTTCACTGTCAACAAGACCAAAACGTGTAATGTGGTATTTGTGTGGCTTTCTTGCGTTATATTGCTTATAATTCAACCGGCCTTTCCACCCTATGATCAGCTCGTTAATAGCTACGTTTTGGTTTGGAGTGTATGCCGCAACAAATTTAGAGCATATTATTTGAACGAAGGGTTCTATCTTACTTTTCCCTTCTGCGAGAGGCTCACAAATATGCAACATAGTTTGCAATATAGACAAAAATCTGTCTCTCTCCATCACTTGGGAATAAAATGGAGTGTGAAACATATGCTCTTGTGACGAGAAATAATCTTTTACACTTGGCCTTTTGTAGACACCTATTGCTTGAAGCGCAGCAAATAATTTTAGCAGCTCATAATCAGTGATTGGGTTCCACCTAATAAATATTGACCGTTTCAACTAAGGTGTATGCTTCTGCACTTCAATTTCTGCAAAGCAGTTTATGCTTTTTAAAATTTCCTCCCTTATAGCTGATGTTACAAGGCTTTCAAAACACTGGATTGGGGTAGATGATTCATTTAAATTTGCTGACACACCCACTGCTGTTCCATCTTTGGTTTGAAATCTAAAACAATTCTTTCTTACTGCACCCACATTTGCCTCGTGCAATTCTCCATTGCCGACACACTTCTGATTTCGCCTTTCCCCTTCTTGTAAAACTAAATTAGGTCTTTCTGGGTCTGATGTTGAAGAATCGATGGTAGGTGATGGAACCACGTCCATTCTTCCTGACATAAAACCTTCATTCTCAGAATCCACACCGCTGGAAGCTGAACTAGACCTAGAGCTAACACTGAATTTCACTACTGCTGTACCCGTCTTCATCTTCGCTGACCATTTCTATCAAACTAAGAGCCTGCTGAGCATTACGACGAATAGATCGCTTGCGAGAAGATGAACTAGACGCCATCGAAAATAGGTAACACAAATTGGATAAACCTTACCGCGAGGCAGTAGTTGTTATCGTGTTAAAACACTCAAAAGAGTAGCATGTTGGCTTTCCCGCTTTTGAATAATAATAATAAATGGCTAGACCTCCGCTTCCCAGTCATCTGAAACTTCTAGCTTGGACGAAACGAAACAAAAACTTAATTTAAATCGACCGGCCCTGAATAATGGCTTCCCGTTTTCAACGCCTAGAATTATCCACCGCCCCAAATAGTGGCCGGTCGTCCTTCAAGAGTTAAAAAACATTTCTTGTTAAAATGTAAGAGGTATGAACAAATGAGAATCCCAATATTTGATTATTTCCAGGCATCAATTTACCTGTAAATATAGAAGAGGTGTTAAGAATCTACAGATCTAGGGAACTGCATAATTTAGTCAAATAGTATTTAACAAGAACAAAAGTTAATATATAGTAATTGAGAAGGTGAAGGTCTGATGATGTTCTTACACAGTCAATTAAATGAAAAACACTGAGGCTTTTACACCCCTCCCCCTGAATATTATTTTTGTTTGGTTTTGTTTTGTATTATCTCGTTTTTGTTTGTGTGGTTTGGTTCTTTTTAACATACAAGCAAAATTGGTAATTTTGATTTGCCATATTTACAATGATATAACAGGTGTGATGCCACTTTCATGTACTGACATTTCTTCATCTTATTTGGAATTTAAAACAATATATATCCTAATTATAACCCATCAGAGGTTGAAAGGGATATTTTTCATCATTAAATTAAAAAAGAATATTTAGATACAGTTGGTATATATGGATACAGCTGTTACATGTAGGTGCAACTGTTACGCGTAGATACAATTGTTACACGTAGATAAAAATTGTTATGTGTAGATACAATTATTATGTGTAGATACAATTGTGACGTGTAGATACATTTGTTACGTGTATATAAAATTGTTACGTATTGATGCAATGAATTCTAGTAAGGAAATAATCTAAAATATAAAATAACTTTTCAATCCTCCAGTATCAAGCTTAAGAATTTGATGCGTGAAATCAAATAGACCATGCCTGACCTGTTTGTGTTATTATTGGAAATTAGAAGATTAAAATCAACAGCAGGTCTTATTTGTTAACCTACATTTTTCAAGGACATTTATTTCTGCAACAACAGCTTTTTCTGATAGAAAATACAGTGTATGAAATCTACAGTCAAAATAATTTGATGGCCAGTGACTAAAAGATAGTTTATTATTATGTGCATAAATAATTACCCGTATATTTTAGCCTCTGTTGTTTTTGTTGTTTGTAGTTTTTTTGCATGTTAAAATTGTCTCTGTTCAACTCCCTATAAAGGATGGCTTGTCAGCTTTGACAAGACGGAGAGTAACCTTAGTTATTTTTTCGAAGTACGTTCCAATTCACATCGATCATGTCAGCGGCTGTTGTTCTTTGTTTAGTGGTTACTTTACTAATGAACGTAAGAGCTCAGCTACCAGAATGTAAGTCATGATTCTTCGGCGTCGATAAATCATCATTAAATCATTTATTATCATTGTTTTCGTACGTTCTTCTTAACTGTGAATATCTTCGCGCATCCTTAGCAGCTGACGGACAAAGCAATCAGTGGTCATTAGCCGAGTGGCCTCTTGTAGGACAGCAACAAACTATCTCCACTTTAGTCGCTCAGTGACCGATCTTCTTAAGTGTCCCAATTATGGTTCATTCTTTGCATCTCGGCCTCCACGGTTCTCACCCAAGTTGTTTTTGGTCGGCCTCACTGTCGCTTTCCTTCTGGAGTCTATAGCATTGCAGTTTATGATGATATCGGGGTCTTTCGGAGGACATGGTAAACCCAATTCTAGCGTCTGTCCGCAATACGGGTGTGCAGATCTTTTTAACTACTTCAATAAAGCAGTTCTTGATTGGTGATAGTACTGGACCAAAAACTTCGGAAAATTTTCCATAGCCACAGTATGTAGAAAAAGACGATTTAAACATTTCTTTTTCTGTTACTCTCCAGCATTCCACACAGTACAGAGGTACAGTAAGTACGCAACTCTCATATAAACTTATTGTGGTGTTTGTACTGTACTGAGAAGACTTTCAGATATTGTTTAGAATGGCATGATATAATTAGATATAATCCAGTTAAATATGTGGTAGGGTAGGTTTAAACAATATTATTAGCGTTATTATTATTATTCACATTAGACCATCTTCATTAAAATATCTCCAACACTGTCTATAGATTTATTGATGTTTTATTTTATATCCTTTTCCTTATTTTTGCAACATCTTTTTCTCTTGCCCACTGGTTATCAGCCCTTTCTTCTGTGATGAGTGTGACGAAATCAGTTGTGCACTTTTCATAACTGTCGTTCTCTCCGGCAGTATCAATTCAATTCTTCGTTGTCCTCACCGATCGTCCTATTATTTGGCATATTTTATGCACTTAAATTTTTTTGCTCTGACTACTCCCTAGACTTGTTTACGTTTTGCCAGGTTAATCGTAGTAATACCAGGCTAATTAGACAGGAAAGCGGATAATACATTTATCACTTAAGTCGTCTAGCCACCTTTGAGATAGACGATCCTTGTTGACACAGGTGGTCTCGCCCGATCGACGAAAAGATATCCGTCTGGGAGATGCATGCGTAAACACATGTGATAATATGTAATCTTTTCCGCTGGACCATCTCTGTATCAATATTACAGATAACCTGTCAGAGTCAACAATATGAGCAGAAGAAATTAGTCAGGAAATAAGTTCTCCGATGTATTTGTGAGTTTGTACAAATACTATCGGAAGTATTACTGCCATATTTATGGTCTCGTCTGAGCAGATGTGATAGTGGTAAATATGTGAGAATAAAGGTGTAAGAAATAGATTTCACGAGTGAATAGTTTAAGGGTGGAATGTGTCTCTGGATTGAGAAGATACTCTAGTCCAGCCTATCTTTACAACTGTAATTTATTATAAGACAATCCTACTCTCCATACATGTAACATATACGTTTAACCACTCACACACACCCACAAATAGGTGACTACAAGACACACAACCGTGAAAAAATATGGTTACTGGGTATGGGTCTGAACAACACACAAAGTTTAGTTAGTTTGTTGTTTATTATCATTTATACTTTACAACATCGAAGATCAAAAGAATCAAATACATCAAAATTACATATAGAGAATTAACAGAATGCCTATGCCTTCCCCTCGGTGAGATGATAAGAACCCAACCAAGTTAATAACCCCAAAGGTAAAAAAGGTTAGCAATAGGTTACAGTATATAGACAGTAAAGTGGGCAACATTTCTAATACGTGCTATCCCGTAACGTAAACAATTGTTAAAGCCAAAGAAGATAGTTTGGTACAAGCTACATTAACAAGAAAATATTCAATCTCTCTCCCTCTCTCTCTCTCTCCCTCTCTCTTATGTGGCCACGTTCTCTCTTTCCTTACCTAGTCTGATGTCATTTCCAGTCATGTATAATTATCCTGGATATAGTTATCGATATTGGTAATGTCAGGTTTCAGTGGCAAACTTGGCCCCAGTCCAGCCTGAGCAGTAAATGTATAAAGGTGGACGCCAAGTTTATTGAGGTAATCCTGGATCGATATTGTCACCTTGACTAGTTAATGCTAGAAGAATCGAGATCTAGTGTTCACCAAAAGGAATGAAAAATGAATACTTCTGTTATTTTGACACAGCTAGTTGCTACAAATTGTTACTGATGTTGGTATGCGATTGCTTAGATAGATCCTACCAGCTAACTCTGGTGGGTGCTGATTATGAAATAACGTGACTCGTCTGGATAAATATTCTCTTGGAATAAAACGACTATCAGAAGTCGGGAGAACAGTTATTGTTATTTCACCAAAATGGGCTGATAAAATGCAAGAAAATATATCTGAGTATTTGGTAAGTTCCGTTAAAATTTTACTTATTAAAAGGTTCGTTCGTCTCTGTGGCCCGTCCTGTTCACAACTGAAAGTTGGAGACGCGTCAGCCAACAGAAGACAACTTTACTTCCACTCAGAAAAAAGTCGAGATACGGCTCAAGGTATGGCCAAGTAAAAAACGCTGGTCGACGTTGAACAAGTTGCCCCGAAGGATATAGGAACATTATGAAACACTTACTGCTAATAATATATATATATCTAGCTCGTTATTCTAGAGCCACTGTGAAAGTGTGTTATTAGCATTTCGTGGAGATTGTTTCATTTCTTCTTCTTGCGATCGCATCTTTGATGTTTACACCGTCAGACGCGTTTTCATGATGAATTCGACTGTTGTTTGAAGTTTCTCTTTAGCTCCATATAACTTTGAGTTTAGTGTTGAGTCAATGGGCCAGTATATGTTTCTTAACTGGTCATACAGAGAACAATCCTGTAGAACATGCTCAGCAGTTTGATCGTTTAATCCACATGTGCACAGTAGTGAAGCAGACATTTCATTTCTGATTGTGGTAATAAAAATTAGCATTTACGTGATTTGATGTGTTATGTTTACCATTATAATTCCCTTGGATTTTCTAGGTGTTAAGACTAGCGAATTAAATAACGCATAGCTATTTTATTCCAGATGTTTCAGTTGTAATGTAGATTTAATCACCCGCTATCACCCAGAAAGAGATGGTTTAGTTGACTAATAAATACACTAGGAGAATGATAATTGACGGAATACAATTCACTTCTAATTCATTAAGTGTAATTATATAAGTGACTAGTGTAATATCATGTGTCGAAACAAATAGCTAGTAATGACAAGCAATATTTGTATAAGTGCAATATTTTTTAAAGATTAAATAATAACTGACCAGACAGGATAGGCTAGACATAACGTGCGCCTTTTAATTTAATCAGGGATGACGGAGAGGATGAGAGATGTCTCCTCCCCTTCCGTATATATATATATATATATATATATATATATATATATATATATATATATATATATATATATATATATATATATATATATATATATATATATATATATATATATATATATATATAATTACGAGCTAGATTATCCAAAAAAATCAGAGCAACAACTGATAATGGTTAGAGGAAAACGCGGTTTATATAGGATCATCGTATTTTGATCTCAGAAGGCTGTTATTTTTCGCACTTCTCGTGCGTAGCAAGAATTCAGGAAACTGATTCCCCCGATCAAGGGTTCCTCGTTCACTTCTGCTGGCTGCTGCTAACGACAACAAAGATTATTCTATGTAGCGGGATCCGGTTCTGCGAATTTCCCTGTTTCTCGAGATTAAAGAGATATCTTTCCTGAATGTATGGACATCACAGGATTTCCTCCCCTCGTAGAGAAACTTCACAAGCTGTTACCTTCCACGTGTTTTGCATGTGTTATCTGCCAGTTATCATAATATTTACAAATTAGCTCGCGTGAGAAACTCAGGTAAGCAGCATGATTCGTTCCCCTGAATGAATGACAGTTTGTGGAGTTTGTAAACAAGCTCGCAAGCTCGTTTGGTATGGTCAAGTAAACAAAAAGAGGCGTGGATTAAAATGTGAGTCAGATAGTCAGAAATTGCGAGGTGTGGCCTTAGCAAATGGTAGGCACTAAATAGGAAAGCAAAGGCTGTCAGATTAAAGTATCACTATTTACATTTCCACGTCACAGGTGACGAGTTTAAATTTTAAAATTTGATATTTTAAAACACGCGGGTTATAGTAAGGATTTAACAACCCGACACGTATAGTTCTAAAGAGCATCCCATTGGTTTAATTTGAGAGCCGTTGTAGACGTTGGCTTTCGTTGGCAAATTGGTTTACAAATACAATCTGGGACTTGAACTGAGAAATGTAAATATAATCTAGCAAAATCGGAGACACAAATCAGACTGCGTTTTACTGTGGCAGGAGATTGTATTCCCAAGAAATTTGGGGTAAGATTTAAACATTAATTTTACCATGTGAATTGTGACATGTCTGTACTTGTTAAGTGGTTACACACGGCATAGGAGACAGGCAACCTCAACATAAGAAAATAGTATGTTCATAAACCACTACAGCAAATATTGGTGTTTGTTTTATGCAAGTTCGCTCTAGAAAACGAAAGCAGAAGCCACCCCAGACTCCAAATGGAGCAGTGAGAAGTGATGATTACTTCACATGTGCCTAAAGTGTCTGGTATCATTTTGTGAGATTTGTATAACTTGTAATTTTAATTCAGGCAATTCATTACCCTCGCGCTGTCCTGACACAGTTTCCCCATTAAAGTAACCAGAAGAATAACGGTGATTTCTAATCATATTCCCTGAAATATACTGTGTATACTCAGGGAGAATAATTATTCAGAGAAGCTAACATTGGTCTGTGGACAGCGAGATAATTCGCCTGTTAATTCGCCACTATCTTTGTGATTCAAGAGCTGTGTTCGACACCAACTACCCACAGTGTACACATTGTGAAGGCACCCACCTTGACATTAGGAGTGAAGTTCATCTAGACGCCTGTAGAGAAGAGTCCTCATCACAAAAGCCCTGACAACGACACCTTGCTATACTCAGCAAGCTAAGTCTTTTGCACGAGGCACGCAAAGGACACTAATTAAGTCTCAGTGAAGACAAATTTTAAAACCATCTAAAATCATCTTCATACATACAAGGTATTTACTTAAATTTGTTAAAAACTAATTGAGTATTAAATTACTTATATGTTATTTTACAAATTCATAGTTGATGCAGTTCTTATAGATAAGAGCGCATGTATCTATATATATATATATATATATATATATATATATATATATATATATATATATATATGTATATATATATATATATATATATATATATATATATATATATATATATATATATATATATATATATATATATATATATATACACAGCCATAGAGTCAAAGTTAATTATAAAGGAGTTTCGCTGGATTAAACCTGGGGGGGGGGGGGGAAGACTCGAACAAGTCAAACCATTGCTTAAAACTTCACAAAAGGTGCAAGATTAGATATAATTTAATAGTGCTCTGCCCTATGCAGCATTGTTCTTGACTTCTGAATTATCTTTTGAAACCTACCTTGAGATAGAAGCATCATTATCCTTCTCTCTACAACTCTGCCAAGAGCAATCTTGTGCGAAGACAGACACCTTTGACGACTCGTTTTAGATACTCTTGAGTTTTGGCCACTGGTGGACCACTGTTGCAGAGCAAAGGGGAGTCTTTTTCCCGTGACAATGAGTATTATCAAATTGTTGTCTTTATATGCCCACCATGTTTTAATTGTCTAATTTTAATCACAATTAATGTCCTCTCATCATTCTTTGCAATTTAGTTCATTTTTTGTTTCTTTTCGTCTATTTCTAAATGTTAAGGGTTTGTTATTGTTGATAAGAATCGACGTCTTTGCACTCCGGGCAAGCTTTTAAGTGCTCAGTCTCCATCAGAAAATGTTGATGGGTATGAATGTTAATTGTTTCTGTTGCGCTATGGTTGTTTACACGTCAAATACATCCTCTCATACTTCCATCTCTGCTGGTCTTAGTTTGATGCCAAATTCCAGCAGTGATTCATCGATTGCAGTGTAATTCTCTAATAGGGGACATTAATGTCTCCCGTATTTATATCCAATGCGCCGTCTATTGGTGCTCTTGAAGTAGTCTATCAGCTCTTTCATTGCCGCGTACCCGGCATGACCAGGGCAGTAGGTCCATACCAGTTCCTAAAGATTCGAGGCTTGTATGGAAGTTTTCCGTTCATGGTGGAGCAATCCACTTTTAACCTTTCCGTTACGAGTATGGAAGTAAATTATGTCTGAGTTTAGACAGATTATGAATAAGTTGTGTGAAAGTAGATATAGATAGAGTCACTAATTAAAAATAGGGAGTGAGGTATGACTTTTGGAGAGAAGAGAGGTGTAATTGGGTATCTAATGGCTTTTTCCAGCCACACTCGAGACAATGTTCAGAGTGTCATGTAGCTCATCCGTCCTCTCCGCTATATAGACTATTCTATTACAGTAAGGACAGCACAAGAAAACATCACGTGACAGGTAGATTTAGAAAAAAAATTTATGACCGCTTAGAACATATAAATATATTTTTATT
Source organism: Oreohelix idahoensis (assembly GCA_024509875.1). NCBI lineage: Eukaryota > Metazoa > Mollusca > Gastropoda > Stylommatophora > Oreohelicidae > Oreohelix > Oreohelix idahoensis. The sequence goes on along the minus strand of JAMPIV010006577.1, from coordinate 235,480 downwards.
AAATACACCCACATAAAATAAAATCATAACCTCACTAGTTTTGATGGGTTAGTGATCTTAAATCACAACAATACAATAAAGAGCAAAGACGAATCGTATGGATTCCAAACTACCAAGTGCACATTCACGAACAAAATTAAAAATCTAACTAACAGGGGCGACCCTCAGTCCACTTGTTCGAAGACGGCTGCTTCTGTTTGGTTAAATTACTCCGGAGTATATACCTCCTAGGCTATAGAAACCACTAACTAACGATACTCAAATACACTACACTACTGTCCAACAGTCCGCCTAAATACTCCACACACATAAGGAAAAATTATAGTCTGTCACTGTAGCGAATATTTATAAGCTGTGGAAAGAATAAAAACTAATCCCAGATGCAGCTAATGGTAATATTGTAGATCTAAGGTTCTCAGTGTAGAGAACTCGGCAACTACTTTATGTATTTCTAGTACGCTAGGTGTGGGGTTCAAATATCAAGTGAGGGCGTTACGAGGTTAAGTCCCGATTTAGAGACTCCAGCTGATCGAACTAACTTTGATTTGTGCAAGGAAAACGAATGCCCTCGGGAGAGGTCAAGAACGCACTACCAGGGCAACGTAGAGATGTACTGAGATGACGACTTCGCAGTGGTACAACAGACTAACCACTACTCTGACTTTCTACACTGATGGGTAGGAGTAGCAATGGGCAATAGTATGTGCCGAAGTAAAGGGATGGTGAAGGAAGCAGGCAATCTGTGCCGTGGTACATTGTGATTTCAGGAAGCAGGTACGGGGAATGGTCATAATGTCCCAGAAAACAAACAAGCAATCAATATCCTATTAATAACACGTATCGGACATGACTATTTTTTTCACTCTCGCACATACGAAACAAAACAAACCCTCACCCTTTACACTCCCCTTTTCCTCTTGCGTTATTTGCCCTAAGGCATCAGGCTCACAAATAAAGTCCCGCCCTCTTAGCGATTGAAATTCTTTTTCCATGCGCTTGCGTGGCGATGTTTATCGAGCAGCGATTATTTACATTTGAAGTCACTGCCTACGGCTTAATTATTCCACATACGCAGTTAGCATACAAGATAGTAATGTTTTAAAAAGATTTAAGGTTATACACACATCCCAATGTAATTAAGAGTTGCCTGACTGATAATTACCCAAGTAAGTAATAGAACCAGATTAAATACAAAACATCGCATGGCTCTTTCCCTCAGTATTTACAAAATAGCAACACTGTTTAAAGTGTTTAAAGTTTAAACTACTATTTTTCACTTGGTCTATGTATATTCATTCATAACGCTCCACTCCCAAAGGAGCATAGGCCTTCAACAAACACATGCTAAGTCCTCCTGTCACGAGCCATCATCTCAAGTTCTTTCCACGTTATCCTCAGCATTTTTACCTCTCTGTCCAGCTCTCTTCTCCATGTGCTTCTTGGTCTACCTCCGCTTCTCTTGCCCTGGGGTTCCAGAACAAAGACTGCCTTGTAATGCTATCAACAGATTTCATCCGTGTGTGTCCTATCCATCGCCATCGTCTTCTCATCTCTTGTTCCACTGGCACTTGTCTAGTTCTTGTCATCAGTTCCACGTTGGTAACCTTGTCAAACCATTTTAATCCCTCTATTCTACGTAAGCACCCATTTATGAAAGTCTGTAGCTTTTTGGTAGTTGTCTTTGTTGTTCTCCATGTCTCAGAGCCATACAATAGGACTGACTTCACATTTGAGTTGAAGATTCTTATTTTCGTGTTGGATCCGATTTCTCTTGATCTCCATATATTTCGCAATGCAATGAAAGCTCCTCTTGCCTTTTGTATTCTTATTTTGATATAGATGTCTGTCCCTCCAACTTTGTCTATATTACTGCCAAGATATGTGTATGATTCTACATCTATATTGGTGTTTCTTCAAGTTCAACCCTGTTATCATTACCTGCATTTATTCTCATTATTTTTGTCTTTTCTCTGTGTATTTTCAGACCCAATTGCTGTGACCTCTCATCGAGTGTTTTCAATTTGTCCTGCATCTGATTACGGTTATGGAACAGAAGAGCCGTCATCAGCAAAATCCAGATCATCCAACTGCTTAGTCAGAGTCCACTGGATTCCATTTCTGTTGTGTGTTGTCGATGATCTCATAACCCAGTCTATTGCTAGTAAGAAAAGAAATGGAGACAAGAGGCATCCCTGTCGCACTCCTGTTCTTATCCCAAACGCTTCTGTAAGCTGTCCTTCGTGAAGAACTCTGCATGTCATGTCTTCATATGTTTTCTTTATTACATTAATGATCTTCAGGAGAACTCCATAATGCCTCATCAATTTCCAATGTGATTCTCTGTCTACACTGTCAAATGCCTTTTCGTAGTCCACAAATCCGATGTATAGTGGTGAATTCCATTCCAGACTTTGTTCAACTATTATTCTCAAAGTAGCTATCTGGTCTGTACATGATCTGTTTTGTAGAAAACCTGCTTGTTCATCTCTCAGTTTCTTGTCTATGGACTCTTTTAATCTCTCAAGGATAATCCTGTTTAATACTTTTCCTGGCACTGATAGTAACATTATTCCTCTATAATTTGTGCACTCTTGTAAATTTCCCTTCTTAGGCAACTTAATCAGATATCTTTCCTTCCATTCTGCTGGTATATCTTCCTTTTCCCAGACTTTACCAAGTAATTTATATAACATCTCTGTAGCCGTGTCGATATCTGCTTTTATGGTCTCTGCTGGAATGCCATCAGGTCCAGCCACTTTTCAATCTCTTAGAAGCTTTATGGCTTTCTTTATTTCTTCCTTCGTTGGTCTTTCACCGTTAATTTGTAGCTCGTCTTCTGCTGGCTGGATGTCTGTGGGGTTTTGTGGAGCTGGTCTATTGAGAAGGTCACCAAAATATTATGTCCATCTCTTCATTTGCTCTTGTATATTGCTGAGCAGTTTCCCATTCTTGTCTTTTAAGAGGCAACTTGTTTGCTTGTAGTTTCCCTGTTAGCTTCTTTGTGCTTCTATACAGTTCTCTCATATTTCCTTTGGCTGCAGCATCTTCTGCCTCTCTTGCCAACTCCTCAATATACTTCCTCTTGTCTCTTTTGATACTTCTTTTTACTTCTTTGTTTGCTTCTGTGTACACTTCTTGAGCCTAGGCTTTGGAACTTCTGGTTTTGCTTGTGTTTAACTCTGCTTTCTTGTTTTTCCTGTCTTTTATCTTACTGATGGTTTCTGTGGTTATCCATGCTTTTTGTTGTCATTCTCTTTTCCCCAGTATTTCTTCACATGTCTCATTCCATACAGTTTTGACCTGCTGCCAATATTCTTCTGTATTCTTTACATTTTCCAGCTGTTGGAGCACTTGGAATTTGTTGGATACTGTGACGGCAACTCGTGGAAAAATGGGTTACGTAAGCTGTAGCGACACTCTGGCTGTCATTCGAACGGCCTGAGTTCGCGATTCTAGACGCGCTCGGTTAGATGAAAGGCTGAAGGTCGCTTTCCTGTGTGTCCGGCTTCTCTCTGAATCAAAGACTCATGGAATTCTGCCTTTACCCACAAGAAAGGAGAAATGTAAAGACCTTCAGCTTGGTGCCATTGCACCCATGCAAAAGGGTGGAATTTAGCCAGTCCAGCGTAAGAGTGACGTTACAACGTCCATAAATAGAGATTTGGAGGAGACAAAATAGATAATAAGTCAGAGGTGGACCACTCAGCTAAAAGTGACAGCGATTCACATTCAATTTACGGCACTTCTGACGCATTGATTGTGAGTCTGATACAATAACTGCCCTTATTTCTGAAGTTTCAAACTAACGTTGCAGTAGCGGTTTCTACCTCTATTATCAATGCTGGAGATTATTATCATGTAAGCCCCGCTATGATCAGCGTCGATTCTGCGCTTTACTCTAGAAGAGAAGCCACACCACGAATTACAGATCAATCAGTGTACACAATGACATCATCATCCCCAGTTCTTCTTCTTCTTCCTCGTTCATCCTGAAAAGGATGTTAGTTGCGTTGGGTCTGTTTACAGCGAAGGTGCGATATCTGCGCCTTTCGGCCGACACATCCGACTTTAGCACGGCATTTTTTGGGACGGGGTTTGCCTTCCCTCTTCGATCTCTACTCTCTCAGCCAGACTGCAGTGATGCAGCCTGTTTCCAGGACCACCACTTGGAGGTGGAGTAGGGTCTTGGTCAGCTCTGGTTCGCAGACCCTGACGCAAGCAGTCAAGATATGGGTCGCTGACTGCATTCTCTGTTCTGCGTCTTTGGGTCGGTCCCATCCCCAGTTCCGGCTCAGCCTTCCCATTGTCCCAAATTCTGCACTCTCTATCAAGGCTAATGATGACTTGCTGGTAGCTGTCCAGTTCTCACCTGTTTAAAGGTTTCAAATGATCTATCCAATAGCTTAATTTTGTACCATAAAATAAGACAATTACGCGAATGGGCTGCTAACTCTGATTTTTAACTTCTTATTTCATCATCATCATGCAACTTTTCGCTCCTTATAGAGCACGTGGCATCACTACACCTACTCATCTTGCAGGAAGCCTACACCGTGTATTCCTTGCTTTTGCAGTAGTGGTTTCTGCAGCCATTAATTTTCATTGATGTCTTATGCTCAACATTATATTATTTGCCTTGTTCGAATTGCCTAAATGAGTGGTAGTTCTTTTCTGTCTTTGTCTCATGTCGTAAATTTATTTTGAGAGAAAGAGTCTTAGAAATAGTGGTCCCGTTTAGAGTGAAGAATGATGGTGAAGGCTCTGTGATAATAAGGGTAAGAAAGTAAATAGTTGCTTCACAGAGTACTGGGGAGAGTAAGGACAGACTGTTTTACCACAATCTGTTTCTCTCATTCTACTCCTAAACTCTCCTGGCTAAACAATGATTTGCCAGTTTCCAAACACACATGCGCTAACACCAATTTGGTGCTTCAAACACACGGACGCTACGTGAATACAAACTATGTTAAACAAATATGGGTAATTTGGGTATTCCAACACAGTACTAAAAGTTTTATTATGTTTATTTATCATTAAAATCAGTCACAACATGTATCATTGGTTACAGGAAAAAAGATCATAGGTACAGAAATACAAGTAACAAGGTTGGGGGGGGGGTGTGAAGAAGAATATTATCGAATATGCCCTTCCCGCTTGTACTAGACAAAGATAAACCCAGTCCAAAGATAGGTAGTTATCAGAAAAAATAGATAAGGTAACCAACAGTAAAGTTAATTACTCTGAAAAGAGGTGTTACAATACCAGGTATGGGTGGTAGAAAAAATCCTTTTATTCTTAATTGTTTTTCCCTTTAATATGCAAATGAAAGGGGGGGGGGGGGAACCGAGTTAACAAAAAACCCACTTAGAGAAACAATGCAGGGAATACAGTAAAAGTATTTACCAGGTAGGCAAATTAACAAATGGTTTGCAAAATAAATCTCATGTCATTCATGCACGCTCGTGATGGCCAGCACTCATACGCTCACACACACTTACCGATCGTAGAACCTGGCACTCCATAGAAAATACAAAAACATCAATTAAACACTCGACGTAGGTAGTGTCTTTTCTTCTGTGTCCAGCCGCAGATTATCAGGTGTATGCGTTAGTACAGTCCCGAAATCGCTGGAAGGTGAAGCCTAAATGTACTTTGTTTTTGTTATGTTAAAAGGATGGTTCTATGGGATGGCACAGTCTTAGATACAGGTGGTAAATATGGCGTGGTCTCATTGGTTTCGCCGCTAATGGTAATACTTCTTAATGCGTGAAGATAACAACTGACCGTTGAGGTATGGTTTACTTCTAGGGTTTTAAATTCCAGTGAAGAAAATATGCACAGTCAGTGTTCGGAAGATTTCTATGTTCTTTTGCAATAGAGCAGTAGTAAATGCACATAAGCTCTGGCAATGTTCTTCTCCAGTTAATCTTAATTTAATTGATGGTGTGTAAAAATTGTTCTTGGGTGTGCTTGATTTCTGGTAATTTTAGATTGCGGAATCCCAACAGGATCGCCAAAAGATTAAAATTTAAACAGTCTCATCAAATTCTGGAGGGTTTTAAGAACCGAGTCTGGCGGACTCTAATACAATGTTTTTGCTGGGATGCAAAGGTTATGATCACCCTATATGAAAGATAGAAAACATGTAATTATACCAAAAAATTATATAACATTTGCGCTTTAGCGCGATAAATTTACCGTTAAGACTATTATACACACTCGCGTATTTAATTATATCTATTAAGAAAACCCTTCGCGAGTCTAATGGTTAAAACACCCATCTATATATAGAACTTAACTTAATTTATTAATTATAAATTCCTTCGCGACTTTAAAAGTTAATTTAATCGTTTTAAGCATCTATTATCTTTGGAAATACTATAATAGATATATCATTAAATTTTCAACTGGAAACTATTGAGATAGGTTTAATTTAATAGATTTAAATCAACACAAAATCCAGTAAACTAAAAATGAATGAACTTGACCACCGATCACTAGAAACTAATATATATTATACCGTTTAGCACAGAATAGAATTCACTGCAAATATAGCCCAAAATCCAGGGGAAATCTAACAAGATTGGTATAGCTAGTGCTTCTGTAAATCTCTGGCAAACGAGTGATAAAATGGCATTCTTCAGGGTCTCTATGTATATGAAATGGAATGAAAGATTGGGGGGACATGTGAAAATTTCACACCTTTTCAGAACTCAGGTAAAAATCGAGATTCTAGCCGCACGCTCCTCGTCCGATTATTCAATTCCTGACCGCTCGGGTTTCCCGTTCGTTCCGTCTTTCTAGCGGTTCTCTGGTTTTCACAGAGATGTGAAATACCTGCGAGAGACTAGCGTCGTCTGTTTTGGGATCGTCGTGCCTTAGATCGTGCCGCTTTCCTTCGTTTGATTTAGGCAACGCCTTTAAGGCAGGTACGAAAGAAAGGTGAGGCGGTAGTTGATTCAGACCGCTCTGAGGTCAAGCAAGAGGCGTGGCTTAACCCCTCCTTTAGACGATGCGCTCTGCTGGATACACAGACGAAGAAAACTCGCTGCTATCAGTTTCTCTAGAGATAGTCGTGGGCGTGGTTTAACCTCCCCTTAAGGCCATGCAATTCTCCAGAGTGCACGGAAGATAAACTGTCTACATTTTAATTAGCAAACGGGTGACGAGTCCACTATGCTCTGACGCATATTAATGAGCCCAGGTGGAGTTCCACGTTTCTGTTGTGCATTGCTAATGAGCCCAGGTGGAGTTCCAACAATACTGATGTTATACAAGGGACGTATCATCCTCTAACAATTCAGGGGTACTGATGTTATGAGAGGGTTCTTACCATCATCTACCAATTCAGGGACAGTTGAGTTGTCCGTCACACTGGTCCCCACTTTCGAGACATGGAAACGCGTTTTCATGTTTCAGTGTTCAAATCCTGGGTAAGCCACTCATGTCTGTTGTTTTTCTGTTGTCTGGTGTTCTACTTCTTTATTTCCTGCGAGTGCCTGATAACATACCTTTATATTTGTTTCATATTAATTTACTGTTTACAGGCCTCGTTTCCCTCCCTTATTTGTAATAAATGTTTGTACAATACCAAAACCTACTTCCCTGCGACTATCCTGTTCTCACTGTTCTAGTCTACTATCATTTACTGGACACAGTATTAAGGTCCTAAGGGTCTTGTTGGATTCGGCCTATACTGCTTGATAGAAATACAACAGAAGTGATTGCGTCATTAATAGGCTGAACTGCCCATGGAGGACTTCTGGTGTCGTGTATTGTGGTTCGCACTATTGACCTGCCATTGAAACATCATTTTTTGATGATGCGTAGATGGCAGAGCGGATAGTGTGATTCGCTTGCATGGCTAGGCGGGGTTGTCGCACGGAAGGTCCAGTGTTCAAATCCTGGGTAAGCCACTCATGTCTGTTGTTTTTCTGTTGTCTGGTGTTCTACTTCTTTATTTCCTGCGAGTGCCTGATAACATACCTTTATATTTGTTTCATATTAATTTACTGTTTACAGGCCTCAGGTTTCCCTCCCTTATTTGTAATAAAATGTTTGTACAATACCAAACCTACCCACTATCCTGTTCTCACTGTTCTAGTCTACTATCATTTACTGGACACAGTATTAAGGTCCTAAGGGTCTTGTTGGATTCGGGCTATACTGCTTGATAGAAATACAACAGAAGTGATTGCGTCATTAATAGGCTGAACTGCCCATGGAGGACTTCTGGTGTCGTGTATTGTGGTTCGCACTATTGACCTGCCATTGAAACATCATTTTTTTGATGATGCGTAGATGGCAGAGCGGATAGTGTGATTCGCTTGCATGGCTAGGCGGGGTTGTCGCACGGAAGGTCCAGTGTTCAAATCCTGGGTAAGCCACTCATGTCTGTTGTTTTTCTGTTGTCTGGTGTTCTACTTCTTTATTTCCTGCGAGTGCCTGATAACATACCTTTATATTTGTTTCATATTAATTTACTGTTTACAGGCCTCAGGTTTCCCTCCCTTATTTGTAATAAATGTTTGTACAATACCAAACCTACCCACTATCCTGTTCTCACTGTTCTAATCTACTATTATTTACTGGACACAGTATTAAGGTCCTAAGGGTCTTGTTGGATTCGGCCTATACTGCTTGATAGAAATACAACAGAAGTGATTGCGTCATTAATAGGCTGAACTGCCCATGGAGGACTTCTGGTGTCGTGTATTGTGGTTCGCACTATTGACCTGCCATTGAAACATCATTTTTTTGATGATGCGTAGATGGCAGAGCGGATAGTGTGATTCGCTTGCATGGCTAGGCGGGGTTGTCGCACGGAAGGTCCAGTGTTCAAATCCTGGGTAAGCCACTAATGTCTGTTGTTTTTCTGTTGTCTGGTGTTCTACTTCTTTATTTCCTGCGAGTGCCTGATAACATACCTTTATATTTATAGGCCTCAGGTTTCCCTCCCTTATTTGTAATCAATCTTGGAGAAACTGTTTGCTTTGCGAAGCTTTGTGAACAACTCAGAAACAGTTTGGAGAGGTTTGGGCTGGAATTCCGTTACAGCGTTTAGCAACCGGTAATCTATACACAGCCGAACTTCCTTGTTGGGCTTCTGCAACAGCACTACACTCGAGTTGTAAGGAGATGTAGACTCACTGATAATTCCTGCCTGACGCAGCTTGTCTATTTCTCCGCGAAGTGCATCAGCTTTAGCGTACGGGATGGGGTAAACTCTGGTTCGAACAGGGGTCTCGTTTGTTAATTTCATATCAAATTCGATGAGATTAGTTCGACCAGGTACATCCGTTAAGACTGCACTGTACTGTTTTAGTAGCGCCCTGGTTTCTGTTTGTTGTTCTGGTGAGAGATCGTCGCCGAACTTGACATCTTTAAAGGATTCTGTGGGTTGCAATGGGTACTCCATACAACCATCATCATCTTTCTCGTCTTCAGTTGCTATGGCGACAGCCAGGAGATGCTCGGATGATGGCACTGGTCTTTCCAAATATTTCTTTTGCAGATTTATGTGAAAGACCTTCTCCTTTCCTTTAATGGAGATCTTGTAATTGGTGCGTGAGATCTTTTTAAGGACGGTAAACGGTCCTTGCCATCCGATGCGAAGTTTATTGCTTCCGGTTGGAAGTAGCAACAAAACTTTCTCCCCTGGTTGGAGTTCTCTCTCTTTTACAGCTTTGGTGTATCTTTTAGCATGTTTAGCGCGGGCTTTCTTAAGGTTAGTTGTGGCTAGATCCAATCCTAGCTTTAGCCTTTCCTTGAGCTCAGATACATATTTGCTTGCAGCGACGACTGTCTCGTCAGCCTTTTGGTCTGTCAGGGACCGAAGTAAGGCTTCTAGTGACCCATTAATAGGTCTGCCAAATAAAAGTGTAGCTGGCGCGAATCCCGTAGACGCTTGGGGAATCTCTCGGTAGGCGAATAATTTGTTCCGAACGAACTGAAGGAGGCGCAACAAAGGGACCCTACTCTGGAGCCCTGCTTTAGAAAACTGCCCATGACCAAGGACCCCAGACACCACGGAGACATCTTTTCCAAAGATGGCGTATTGTATCGTAGAACGGGCGACCCTGATACAGGGAATAACCAGCTCCTAGTACCGACTCAGTACAGAAGACAGATCCTAGAAATAGGGCACTCTCTTCCCTTTGGCGGACATACGGGACAAAACGCCACTATTCAGCGAATAAAAAACCACTATTGGTGGCCAGGAATGAACTCTGAAATTATCAGGTACGTCAAATCCTGCGCCCAGTGCCAACGTGTAGCACCCAAGCACTTGACACCCCCAGTACCTATGGGGCAAATGCCAATAGTGGGGACTCCATTTGAACGGGTTGCTGTCGACATAATCGGACCCCTGGAAAGGACCAACAGAAGGAACAGGTTTATCCTGACCTTAGTCGACACTTGCACAATGTGGGCCGAAGCTATACCGCTAACATGCACAGATTCCAAGCATGTCGCAGAAGCCCTAGTGCAAATTTTTACACGGTTGGGATCCCCTCAATAAGTTTTGACGGACAATGGATCCCAATTCCGTAGCCTGTTAATGGAGGAGATCTTTAAGATCTTGAGGGCCAAACATATCCACACATGTCCCTACATCTGGCCGGAAATGGGATCGTGGAACGTTTTAACGGCAGCCGTACCACCATGTTACGTAAGCTGGGTCAGGAGAAACCAGAAGACTGGGACCTATATGTTGCGCACAGATTACTGTTGGTAGGCATACGCTGAATTTCTATGTCGGGACTGTGGTGAAAGGCTTTTCAGCGCATGCGTCGAGTTTGTGTGTGGACAGAGGAGGCTGTCATGTCGTCCCTACTATGGGCTGGTCGATTAGAAAGTTTGAAGATTGATCTCTGTGATTTATTCTAGGAAGGAGATTGTTTCTCTGTATGATTGTATTATCAGAGATTCTCATAATGTCCATTATTAACGCCTAGGAATGGCGTGCGTTATTCGCTTGTATGTGTTTTCCTAAAGCCAGGTAAAACCAAAACTTTTTTGCTGAACTTTTTTGCTAAGCCTAGATGGGAGACGTATTATCGTACATCTAGGATTGTTGATTACAGATGAAGATGACGTGTTATCTAGCAGCACTAGATCACTTGATGTAACCAGCCTTATTGATAGCAGATATGTATAGAAGCCCAAAGAGGACATTTACGTATGAATAACGAAGTAATTCTTCTTCATAATTTTTCATCCTGGGTGAGCGAAGCTCACGGAGGAGAGCCATTTTGGATTCCCGCCATTGTAAGCGGATCATTGTCGGAGAACAGAAAAGGTCTTATTATCTGATGATGGTACAGAGATCTACATATTATGAAAACCCACTACTGTGGTTTAACATTGTTGCTATAAACATTGGATGAATTTACGGTTTGAGAAACTTAGCCAAGAGAAGGTTCTGTCAGTGAACCATTGTTGATGATTATGTATCCACCTTAACTGACGCGATTAGTCAGTTGAAGCATGAGACGATAGACAACCAGAATAATGAGTGCTTGTCTACTATCGTTCCATTATATTTACATGCCACATAAATGCACAGCTGATATTGTCACCCATTTTTCAAGTATACGATGATTTTTGTGTCAACCTGTTCAAATGACTGTAATCGTGATGTCGAAGTGTACGTCCATTATTAAATGCATGAAACGTCATCAGTGGTCTGCCCTTTATTGAATTCAAGCTATGATTGAGTGAGTGACCTGTCAACCTAACAGAACTATACACCCATTCGCGTTATTTACATCTACACTCTCACTCTATGTCAACACGGTCCCTTGTCAGCGTCCCAACACTTGACGTACCAGGTGACCTAACTACTTAACACTGTGTCGGGAAGAGTTGACCATTCATAACCTTATGAAAGCAGTATCAGTAAACATCACAACAACAAAAGAACGCTTTATCACTATATACTGTACAGGGTGTCCATAAAGTCTCTTTACAATTTAACAAATTTATTACAAAGGCAATTGATGAGATATCTTAATCAGATTTGTTCTATGTACTCAGTGGTTATCGAAGTTTTTAATCACATACCTTTATCGTATTTCAGGTACCCTGTTGGCGAAAGAGGTACTGTTAAATGAACCCCTACAAAAATGGCTACTCCTCAAGAGAAGGCACAATGTGTATCATGGTTTATTGAAAAAAAATCGGATAGGCAAACTCAGCGAAACTACAGAACTAAGTATGGAAGAGATCCACCGTCACGTCCGTCAATTCGTGCATGGCACAAGAAATTTATGGAGACAGGGACAGTGTTGGATAAAGGGAGGAGTGGACGACCAAGAACATGTGAGGAAAACATCGAGCGTGTAAGATGTTCTTGGTCGTCCACTCCTCCCTTTATCCAACACTGTCCCTGTCTCCATAAATTTATTGTGCCATGCACGAATTGACGGACGTGACGGTGTATCTCTTCCATACTTAGTTCTGTAGTTTCGCTGAATTTGCCTATCCGATTTTTTTTCAATAAACCATGATACACATTGTGCCTTCTCTTGAGGAGTAGCCATTTTTGTAGGGGTTCATTTAACAGTACCTCTTTCGTCAACAGGGTACCAGAAATACGATAAAGGTATGTGATTAAAAACTTCGATAACCACTGAGTACATAGAACAAATCTGATTAAGATATCTCATCAATTGCCTTTGTAATAAATTTGTTAAATTGTAAAGAGACTTTATGGACACCCTGTATATCTGCAGATATATATAAGTCCCAGTCTTCCGGTTTCTCCTGACCCAGCTTACGTAACATCATTTTGAAGCTGCCGTTAAAACGTTCCACGATCCCATTTCCGGCCAATTGGTAGGGACATGTTTGAATATGTTTGGCCCTCAAGATCTTAAAGATCTCCTCCATTAACAGGCTACGGAATTGGGATCCATTGTCAGTCAAAACTTATTGAGGGGATCCCAACCCTGTAAAAATTTGCACGAGGGCTTCTGCGACATGCTTGGAATCTGTGCATGTTAGCGGTATAGCTTCGGCCCACATTGTGCAAATGTTGACTAAGGTCAGGATAAACCTGTTCCTTCTGTTGGTTCTTTCCAGGGGTCCGATTATGTCGACAGCAACCCGTTCAAATGGAGTCCCCACTATTGGCATTTGCCCCATAGGTACTGGGGGTGTCAAGTGCTTGGGTGCTACACGTTGGCACTGGGCGCAGGATTTGACGTACCTGATAATTTCAGAGTTCATTCCTGGCCACCAATAGTAATTTTTTATTCGCTGAATAGTGGCGTTTTGTCCCGTATGTCCGCCAAAGGGAAGAGAGTGCCCCATTTCTAGGATCTGTCTTCTGTACTGAGTCGGTACTAGGAGCTGGTTATTCCCTGTATCAGGGTCGCCCATTCTACGATACAATACGCCATCTTTGGAAAAGATGTCTCCGTGGTGTCTGGGGTCCTTGGTCATGGGCAGTTTTCTAAAGCAGGGCTCCAGAGTAGGGTCCCTTTGTTGCGCCTCCTTCAGTTCGTTCGGAACAAATTTGTCGCAGGCTCCCTCTCCTTCTTAGTTTGCCCTCTTGTCGTTACCGCTGCCACAATCGGCTCCTTTGGTCTCCCAATAAACACGTATCTACATACCAGGATAACTGAGTAGATCGGCGATCTCCACTTAGTTTGACGGTTTTCAGGTTTGAGGTGCCTGGCGACAATCAGTCAAAACTGACAAAAAAGACATTGTTGTTGGGGGTACCATTCAATTTTACAGTTCCTCGCGTTGAGGGTCGGTCCCCCTCAGGTTGAGAATCACTGACATTGACTCTACCTTGCGAGGCTGTATGCAAACATCCAATGCGGTTAGGCCCGGTCTGTTAGCCATGATCAGACGTCCCTGTTGTAGGGGTCTTCTATTTTCCTTGACCTTGGTGGCCGCGCTGCCACGTAGGCTTGGTGGGTTGATCAGAATTGTTATTTGGGGGATATCGAGTTTTGTAGAATTTCGATTTTTCCTGGGGAGGTCTCTGATTATTAGTTTCTCGTTGGTTATAATGCTGAGAGGAATTTGAAGAATATGAAGACTGCTCTAGGTTTTGCTTTCGAGATGGCTCATCTGTGGGTTTACGTTTAGTGCTGGGAAGTTCGGCCATTGCATTGGTATAGCGTTCTGCCTTATTGAGTATGTCCTCAAGCCTGACTGCGCCCTGTTCAGCCAAAAATCTACGGGTTTCGTTTCACAAAGTAGACTTTATCTGTTCCACAGGATCAAGTTCAAGAAGTCCCTCATATGTAAGAGGTAATTCGGATAATTCAATGCACTTTGTCAAATAGCCAATGAGACGTGATGAGAACTGGAGACATGTTTCCGTGCTCTCTTTTCGGCTGTTTCTGAACATTTGCAGAAATTTTCGGGCGGTCATCTCAAACCGCTCTAGCAAGGCCTTCTTTAGCATGTCGTAATCATGTTGGTTGGTTCCCAGCTTAGTGTACACGTCATAAGCATTACCTTTTAATGACGTTGAGAGTTTAAGTGACCAACGGTAACTCTCTAAACCATACAGATTTGCGAGTCTCTCGAATTTTTCTAGGAAGGTGTCTATTTTCTCATTGGGGCTAGGAAAAGACTCTAAAGCAAAAGACATCGCAGTTAATTGGGCAGATTGAGTGCTGGAGAGATCCGTTGACTGAGACTGGGGCGAAGACGGCTCTCCGTTATTTGAAGCAGAAGTGCCCCGACTCTCTAAAGCCTTAAGCGCCAATTCGTGCTGTCTCTCCTTGTCTCTCTCCCCACGTTGTCTCTCCTTCTCTCTTTCCCTGCGAGCTTCCATCTCTGCCTCGATTTTCTTCTGTTCCAATTGACGCTCTTCTGCTTCTTTCCTCTCAGCCTTCGCTCTCTCTGGCTTTTCTTTCTCCTCACGCTTTTCTCTCTCTTGCTCCGCGTCATACCTTTTAAGTTCCCTGTTTACAAACAGGTTCGCGGCTTCTCCATCTAACCCTGAGTCCTTCGCCTCCTGTCTCAAAATGGATCTCATCCTAATTCTCACTGCCATGACAAAGAACTGGATGCTTCTAAGACTAGAGTATAGTAAGAAGAAACAACGGGGGAAACTCAAAGCCGCTACGAGAAAAAACACAAAGTATAAATTTACTTGTGTTACCTCCTACCTTGTAATGTGCTAACGTATCGCTGCTATTATCTGTCAATTAATACTCTTAATGCGGGCGACTATGCCACGTTAAATGGTAAGTCAGACACTGGAAAAACATCTACTATTACTAACAGAAGAGAAAAATTTATATAAAAACAATTTATAGGAAAAAAAAGTGTCCTAAAATTTTAATTCTCCGCCACAAAACTCCACCCTCTGAGGTCAGTTTATGAGAAGAGACGTTGTTAACTAGACTTAAAAGTCAGAACAAGGCGTCTTTATCTAAGCTTAACTCTTTTAACTGCAAAAAATACCTTTGTGACTGTTTGACAATCACGCGATCCCAGCAAATCTTATAAAAATTTATTTTCAATTATCTCTGCCAGAAAATAATGAAAATAACAAATGTTTTTGTTTGCCTTAACTTTCTACTGCTGTGGAAAGAAACAAATCCTGAAAATATGTTGTGTGGACGACCCAAATACTAAAAAGCGTTGTCTAGGGGTATAATTATTTTTATTCTTCTTTCCTCTCTCACAAAGACAGATCATTCACACTCTATCTTGGTTAGACCCAGACTTAGATCAGACTCAAAATCCCGAAAACCCGGCGAGCTAGCTAATTATTGTCGTAAATTTATTTTGAGAGAAAGAGTCTTAGAAATAGTGGTCCCGTTTAGAGTGAAGAATGATGGTGAAGGCTCTGTGATAATAAGGGTTAGAAAGTAAATAGTTGCTTCACAGAGTACTGGGGAGAGTAAGGACAGACTGTTTTACCACAATCTGTTTCTCTCAATCTACTCCTAAACTCTCCTGGCTAAACAATGATTTGCCAATTTCCAAACACACATGCGCTCACACCAATTTGGTGCTTCAAACACACGGACGCTACGTGAATACAAACTATGTTAAACACATATGGGTAATTTGGGCTTGGGTATTCCAACACAGTACTAAAAGTTTTATTATGTTCATTTTCATTAAAATCAGTCACAACATGTATCATTGGTTACAGGAAAAAAAGATCATAGGTACAGAAATACAAGTAACAAGGTTGGGGGGGGGGGTGAAGAAGAATATTATCCAATATGCCCTTCCCGCTTGTACTAGACAAAGATAAACCCAGTCCAGAGATAGGTAATCAGAAAAAATAGATAAGGTAACCCAACAGTAAAGTTAATTACTCTGAAAAGAGGTGTTACAAGACCAGGTATGGGTGGTAGAAAAAATCCTGTTATTCTCAATTGTTTTTCAATTTACTAAGCAAATGAAGGGGGGGGGGGGGCGAGTTAACAAAAAACCCACTTAGAGAAACAATGCAGGTAATACAGTAAAAGTATTTACCAGGTATGCAAATTAACAAATGGTTTGCAAAATAAATCTCATGTCATTCATGCACGCTCGTGATGGCCAGCACTCATACGCTCACACACACTTACCGATCGTAGAACCTGGCACTCCATAGAAAATACAAAAACATCAATTAAACACTCGACGTAGGTAGTGTCTTTTCTTCTGTGTCCAGCCCCAGATTATCAGGTGTATGCGTTACTACAGTCCCGAAATCGCTGGAAGGTTAAGCCTAAATGAACTTTGTTTTTGTTATGTTAAAAGGGTGGTTCTATGGGATGGCACAGTCTTAGATACAGGTGCTGAATATGGCGTGGTCTCATTGGTTTCGCCGCTAATGGTAATACTTCTTAATGCGTGAAGATAACAACTGACCGTTGAGGTATGGTTTACTTCTAGGGTTTTAAAATCCAGTGAAGAAAATATGCACAGTCAGTGTTCGGAAGATTTCTATGTTCTTTTGCACTAGAGCAGTAGTAAATGCAAATAAGCTCTGGCAATGTTCTTCTCCAGTTAATCTTAATTTAATTGATGGCGTGTAAAAATTGTTCTTGGGTGTGCTTGATTTCTGGTAATTTTAGATTGCGGAATCCCAACAGGATCGCCACAAGATTAAAATTTAAACAGTCTCATCAAATTCTGGAGGGTTTTAAGAACCGAGTCTGGAGGACTCTAATACAATGTTTTTGCTGGGATGCAAAGGTTATGATCACCCTATATGATAGATAGAAAACATGTAATTATACCAAAAAATTATATAACATTCGCGCTTTAGCGCGATAAATTTACCGTTAAGACTATTATACACACTCGCGTATTTAATTATATCTATTAAGAAAACCCTTCGCGAGTCTAATGGTTAAAACACCCATCTATATATAGAACTTAACTTAGTTAATTAATTATAAATTCCTTCGCGACTTTAAAAGTTAATTTAATCGTTTTAAGCATCTATCATCTTTGGAAATACTATAATAGATATATCATTACATTTTCAACTGGAAACTATTGAGATAGGTTTAATTTAATATATTTAAATCAACACAAAATCCAGTAAACTAAAAATGAATGAATTTGACCACCGATCACTAGAAACTAATATATATTATACCGTTTAGCACAGAATAGAATTCACTGCAAATATAGCCCAAAATCCAGGGGAAATCTAACAAGATTGGTATAGCTAGTGCTTCTGTAAATCTCTGGTAAACGAGTGATAAAATGGCATTCTTCAGGATCTTTATGTATATGGAATGGAATGAAAGATTGGGGGGACATGTGAAAATTTCACACCTTTTCAGAACTCAGGTAAAAATCGAGATTCTAGCCGCCCGCTCCACGTCCGATTATTCAACTCCTGACCGCTCGCGTTTCCCGTTTGTTCCGTCTTTCTAGCGGTTCTCTGGTTTACACAGAGATGTGAAATACCTGCGAGAGACTAGCGTCGTCTGTTTTGGGATCGTCTTGCCTAAGATCGTGCCGCTTTCCTCCGTTTGATTTAGGCAACGCCTTTAAAGCAGGTACCAAAGAAAGGTGTGGCGGTAGTTGATTCAGACCGCTCTGAGGTCAAGCAAGAGGCGTGGCTTAACCCCTCCTTTAGTCGATGCGCTCTGCTTGATACACAGACGAAGGAAACTCGCTGCTATCAGTTTCTCTAGAGATAGTCGTGGGCGTGGTTTAACCTCCCCTTAAGGCCATGCAATTCTCCAGAGTGCACGGAAGATAAACTGTCTACATTTTAATTAGCAAACGTGGTGACGAGTCCACTATGCTCTGACGCATATTAATGAGCCCAGGTGGAGTTCCACGTTTCTGTTGTGCATTGCTAATGAACCCAGGTGGAGTTCCAACAATACTGATGTTATACAAGGGACATAGCATCCTCTAACAATTCAGGGGTACTGATGTTATGAGAGGGTTCTTACCATCATCTACCAATTCAGGGACAGTTGAGTTGTCCGTCACATCTCATAAGAATTAAAAAGTATGTATGCACATGAACATTACACAAATGTTTTGCAAATGACCACTGTTAACACACTAGATTGGCAATTTTTACTTGAGCCAAACCCACATTTGTGCTTGGAACTCAAGGAGTTAAACCCCAGATAGGAGCATGACAGCACTTAAGACACTCGAACATTGCAATTCCCACTACATGCAGTCACCATACCTCTATATAAAGATATTAGTCTTTGTAAAAATGTTAACCCCTTTAGTCCAGAGGAGGAATCTTTGTAGAGGCGAAGAAAGAATAGGAATACTGTGCCCTCAGGCATGTCGTACACGGCCACTAATATGAGGTTGTGAATGGGGGTTGGTAATCTTATAATTAAAAAACACTAGCACAGAAATAACCGATGCAAGAGTATAGGAATGCTTTGTGTACGCTTCTGGCAAGGGAATCATATGTGTTGGGGACCCCATATTGCACAATAAGCGCATAGGAAGATGCCAATGAATAAAACTGTTCTGTTTTTTAACTGTTCTCATTTTAACATAGTTTGCATTTCTTTACTTTCTATTCTGTCTTCACTCCTGTTCTAATGCAGATACTTATTAAACTGCACGATGCATACCTAAATAGGTGACTTGTATCTTTTACAGACTGCAAATTCCCTGCAGAGACAGGACCGTGTCGAGGAGATCAACAGAACTACTTCTATGACGCCAAAAGCCATGAATGCAAGGTGTTTAATTTCGGTGGTTGTGAAGGAAACAAGAACAGGTTCTGTACAAAACAGGGTTGTGTCGACGCATGTCAGAAGTATGACACAGAAATCAATGACAACTTTTGCTTGCTACAGCCAGTTATTGGACCATGCAAGGCTTACATGCCACGATACTTTTACAACGCAACAACTGGCAAATGTGAGGGATTTATTTACGGTGGTTGTTGTGCAAATGATAACAGTTTTGAAACGAAGACTGGGTGTCAGAAGAAATGCCGGGACGCAATACCCAGCCTTCCAGGTGATCTACCAATATTTTGTAAACTTCCGATTAACAAGGGAACAGGTTGTGATCGCATTGCGAAGTATCGGTTTAACATCACGTCCAGAAAATGCGAGAAAATTCTTTACAAAGGTCTAGGTGGAAATGACAACAGATTTGACACTAAAAAGGAGTGTGAAATGAAATGTAGGGTTCCAGTATTGCCACCTACTGGAGACATTTGTGTCCTGCAGCCTGAGACTGGACCATGCATAGCTATCTTTCCACGGTTTTATTTCAACATTACTACAAGAACATGTGAGTTCTTTATTTATGGGGGTTGTGACGGAAACGATAACAGGTTTGAAACTAAAAAACAATGCCAAGACAGATGCAAAGATACAGATGTTTGCGAATACATTTAATTTCGTCTTCTTCCTCCAGACGGTGGACCGTGCCACGGGTATTTTGAACACTACTTTTTCAATGCCACATCTGGCAGGTGTGAGACGTTCATTTACGGTGGCTGTTAGGGAAATGGTAACAATTTTAAAACAGAAGCCGGTTGTCATGAAAACTGCGGAATTCAGTTAGACCCAATATTTCCTGAAATATATCTCGCAGAAGTTGTAAGAAAAATTCAGCTGTTTTAAGAGTACTCATTATTTGTAGGTGCAGATTTTATTCTACACTTGGTTCTAAATGTAAGATAATTATAAATTATAATTTATCTGGTGACGGTTCAGTATTTATATATTGTATAATTTGTTGGCCGTTTAATTCTAGAAATGCAATCAAGTGAAATAAAACAACCTATTCTGTTTGTTGTAAACTCAATGTTTATGTTCGTCTAGTTATTTTCTCTTTCTTTTTAAAGTTCCATGCCTAGTGATATAGGCGTTCATGTCTTGACACAACTTCCTGTCTCCAGTAATATGTATAATGTCTCATGTTGACTTCTGTATATGCCATGACGTCGAACTGAACAGCTTCTTCTTCCTTTGTTTGTAATCTTCTATATCTTTTACCTTAATCTTTTCTTTCGTTACGATTTATTCCCATCTTCACTTTCTCATGAAATATCTACATGCAAACAAAATAATGGATTACTTCCTTTCAACAAAAGGAATAAGCTTCCTTTGCGCATGGACCTCTTTTGGGTCGTCCTCATTACCCTATTTAACGGTGCATGTTAATTTTATGTATTTATAGCGATGTCGAATCCTGTCGTTCTGTACATTATTAAGCTTTTCATGTAGCAGTTTCATCTACTTGTCTTGAAAGAAAGAAAAAAAAAAAGAAACGTATTTTTATTTTTAAATAAAATGTTACCTCGTTTTGGTTAGGCGCGTCCCTTTCAGCCAAGACGGTTATGTTAAGGCGCATGTCCAAATACAAAAGACATTTAGGTCTGATAATTTTTAGTGACCTAGTGAGAATGCATGGAAAACTAAAAGCTAGGGATCCAGACCTCTAGGACGACCCAGAGTCCGCTGGGAGGACAACATTAGACAATCTTTGAAAGGACCGAGGACTAGAATGGAACCAGGCCAGGAGGAAGACAGCCGATAAAATAGTATGGCGCTCTCTCTTACAAACCTTTACACCTCACGGTAGAAAAAGAACGACTAAGTAAGTAAGTGAGAATGAATAAAAACGTGTCCGTCGTTCCTACTTACAGAGATATGAATTAAAAAAAATTTCCAGGAGAGTATTCTTCTGCCTTTTTGGTTTGAAGATGTGATTGTTGTCTTGCTTATTTGTAAGATTGTTCGTAAGCTGTTCTGTAGTTTGTAATCTCTTTGTATTCGGGTCTGCTCAAGCATACATCAATGACAGAGAGCATCAGTACCCGTTTTGAAAGAAATACTGTTGATATGGGTGGATTTAGGCTGACTTCTCAATGATGATAAGGCAACACTGTCTGGCAACTATGGACGTTGCAAGTATAAGTCCAAGTACGTTGTAAATCTTTAGCTCTGTCAAATACCACCCCTATCGACACCAGGTATATTATAGTTGAAGTAAAGGGTGTCTTATCTGGTTTTAGCTGTTGCTGTGTGTATAGTAGTGAGGTAGTTCACAGAGTTACAGCACATGAAATATGACATGCGGAGTCATAAAAAGGGTAAACTGCTCTTGACGTTTCATCATTTATTTGACGCAACAAGTACAGATACGTTACACAAGTCATAGACATCAATAGTTCAATGTATTCAGCATTCTAAAGTTTCTTCATGGATCTGCATACATAAGGTTCATCAAAATCCTGCAACAGTGTGAGCTGTATATCATCAATGTTCATTAAATAATAATCAATACTCCTCTCTGAAACTATACCCACAATGAACAATTAGGTATAAAATGGACAAATGGAAAATTCCTGGGGGAACCTGGATTTCGCAGATGATGTAGCATTCTTAAGTTCGACACCAAGACAATCCCAAGAAGCAATAAATAATTTGTGTCATCTCTCGGTTAAAATAGGTCTCCAAATAAATGCCTCTAAAACTAAAGCTATGAACTTTTCTAACGAGACCTTTGATATCATCTTGAACGGGGAAAAACTACAGAAAGTTGAAAGTTTCAATTATTTAGGCAGTAAAATGACTCAGGATGGTGACACAACAAGAGAAATCCATACTAGAATTGCTTTGGCAGCTAGCGCTTTCAATAGATTATCTAACATTTGGAAATTACGATCATTGAATATACATACCAAGCTTCGTCTGTTTAATTCAAATGTTATCTCAGTGTTAACATACGGCTGTGAGAGTTGGAAAATAACAAAATCATTGGAGAACAAGCTGAATACATTCGAGAACAAATGTCTTAGAAAACTCATGAACATCAGTTGGAAAGAATTCAAGACTAATCGACAAATAAGAGAAGACTCTAGGCAGAAATATGTCTCCGACTGTATAAGGAAAAGACGATGGTCATATATCGGTCATGTCCTACGAATGCAAAACAACAGAATACCACTACAGGCGCTCACTTGGGTTCCTGAGGGTAAGAGGAAAAAAGGAAGACCAAAAGAAACACTCAGAAGAACAATAATAAGAGAAGGAAGAACGTTGGGCCTAAATAATGTGCAAGAGCTAAGAGGAGTGGCGTCACAACGGACAACCTGGAGAGCACTGGTTTCTGCCTTATGCGCCGTGTTTGGTGCTTAAAGAATTTATTATTAGTATTATTATTATTCTCTGATACTGGCAGATCAGATGTACAAAAATAAGTCCATTATTGTCTGCACGAGAATAGCATTTCAGGAGTACAGGTCAAGCTGACCTTTATAGCGTCCCTAAGTCTAACCCTCGACATATCAACCCTAGTTTCAATCATTCCAAGAAATAGTTGACCGATACTACCGTATAAGGAGACATCGTTCGAAAAAATGAATCAGCGAGTCAAGACACAAGATAAGATAACCAACGAGTCAACCAACAAGAGAAGGTAACCCCCATAGTACAATGTACCCATAGTTTAAACAAGGGTTATCTGCCTTAGATCACAAAAAATTTAAAGTGTACAATTCATACAGATTAATTACACACAGTCTTAGAAAAATTATGTGCGTAACAGATTACCGCGACACCCGGGAAAAAAAATGAAACTTTTTTTTTTTGAATCCTAGAGCCAGAAAAAAACAGGCTCCTAACGCACGTATGATGCACGGATATAATGCCTAATATGAGGCTAGCTCGACGCAAGGAGCGAAACTGAGATTATATCTCAGATCCTTAGAGAAAAAATTTCCCTAAGTGTACACGTATATTCCAGGGAGGTGCCACCAACATACGCCACATGATGGCAACATCATAATGTAAGCAATATTATACTCACATAAATACAAATATGTTATAGTATGAAGTGTAATAAACTACACATTTGAAACAAAAAATACATTATACAATCATACAATGTATTACTAATCAATACTAATAAATCAGATGTTCCTCTTAGACATGGATATAATCGTTCCACAGCAGGTAAGAACTTGACATACTTTATGGTTGACATAATGTCCATACTCTCGCAGACGTCAATGATGTGATGCGAAAATATCAATAACACCAATCTTTATGGTATATGCCAAATTTCTTAATACAGTACTCAAAATACAATATATAAATTGTGGACATGTGAGCTTTTGGCCCGTATATTGCTAACTAAGCCTTCTTCCGTTATACCAAAATCGGTAACAGAAAAAGGAAATTATATAATTACAACATGAATTTACTAGGGTTATATCGAGATCTATCATCATTATTATCTCTATTGGAACCATTGCTTAGATTTGTACCCCAGTTAGTATAATTACAATTGTTATTTTCTCTTTGATCAAAATATCTTTTCAATGGATTTTGTTTTCTCCAAGAAAAACTATTATAAGGTTGGTAACCTCTATCACATGTGCTATAGTTACTGGGACCAAAATGTTGAGGACCATTAAATTGCCTCCAGTTCTTTGAAGAAGAACCATTACATGATGGACGCCTTTGGTACTGTCCACAATCACGATTATCTCTCCTTGCAAAATTGTTTTTTTTTCATTTTTGCCTTTGGCAATGGGCTTAATGGGTACATCGTACTGACTTGGCTGAGTATGATGGGTATTAATAGTTTTGACGGCTGCTATATGTTTATTAGAACTTGAGAAGTCGATGCACGGTTTTCCTGAGGAATCTTGTCATGACATTTATCAAAGTCCTCACCGTGATCCAAACTTGATTTACTTTTGTTGGCCTGACGCCAACTATCATTAGAGGCAGTATCGTTATCACGAAAAGATTTGTTCACATATTGTTTAGTGTTGCTGTGAGCATTGAGTGCAGGTGGCTGGCTCTTTGCATTAGCAACATGTTGACCATCATGTTTATGTTTAAATCTATCCACCTTGGTAGTAGATAACATTTTATTGCATAAAACAATATCTAATAGAGCATCAACTCTCTTACGAAGTTTTGTAACTTCCACTTCTGCCATATCTTTCTCTCTAGCAACAGCTTTGTATATTCTTTCGTTGGTTTTAATTTTTCTGTCATAATCCAACTTTATGTCTTGTAACTGAGAAATAAGAGTCTTCTCTTTAGCAATACTATCCTTGAGATCCGTTCTCAACTTTTTCCTCGGAGACGTATTTTCTAACGCTTTAGCTTTCTCCTGAATCAGGTCAAGTTTGAGTGCTTCCATAGCACTATGATGAGTAGTCCTAAGTTCATTAACTTTCTCATACTTTTCTTTATTCGCTCTCAACTGTGTCAACTCCAGTTGTAGTGACTGAATCTCAATCCTTAATTTCTCATTGTCCATTTTGACTTGTTTCAAGTCCCCGGTGCAAGCATTTTCTTTACAATATTGCTCCTATTGAGCCAAGCTCATATCACTTTCTAACCATTGTTCATATGTAGAAAAGCTCATCTCATCTTCAAATTCCTTTTTCTCCGTCATTTGAGATTGTTTTAATTTATCCTTACGAGGAAGAGCTAATGTTTCTATAATCTTCCACAGCAGTTTCAAATCAAGCGTGGAAGAGTTCACCTTATCTACTTGATTATCTAACATCTCTTTTAATGAGGTCACTTCATTCTCTAACTCTTTCTTCTGTGTAAGAAAAAATTCACTAGATTCATCATTATTCGCTGTCAACAGCGTCAACTTACTCCTTAATGTAGCATTTTCACAATTCATTGCTGATAACTTATCAGTAAGAGCTTTCTTATTACTTTGAAGCTCATTTATTGTTTCCTTTAATGTATCCAACTCCAAAGCTACGAGTTTCTCCTTATGTTCCATCTTCTGTTTTCTCTCCTCAGCTTCTCTGTCTAAACTTTTAATCTCAGCTTCTATCTTCTTTTCTTCATCCTTCCACTGCATTTTTTTCTCCTCAAATTCTCTTTCTAACCGTTTCTGTTCAGCCTCCTGAGCTTTGTAATATTCGCCCATCACAAATTCTTCTAATTTATCTCCAGTTATCCCAAGGGCTTTCCCTTGCTCAATAAAGTACTCAAGTGTAGACATGATGTCTAATATTATGAGTCCAAAACCTGAAATAATTAATTAACTTATTTCAACCTTAATGGTAACAAGACTTAAAAAAGTACTTGTATAATCACAATGTTTACTCCAATCTCTGTGGGAAACAAGTCTTTGACAAAAAACTTGTATTATCCAATGTATAATAATACCACCAGTCACTTCTTAATCATCAGGGCACTACACAAATAATAGTGCATAAGTAAATGCATCAGTTATTTATCATAACTGCACTACACGTGTAATAGTGCATGAGCAAATATTTAACAATACTGAATGCTAACTAAGAACTATGTAAACAATAACAAAGATCGAAGACAATGTAAACAATAACACAGATCAAAGACAATGTAAACAATAACAAAGATCAAAGACAATACGAAAACATTCGCAAAAGTCAAATAAATAAACAGCGAAAAATATAAAAAAATATCACAAAGAATGTGATGACAAATGCGAAAAATGTAAACAAATAAATGACGTCACAATGTATAAACAAAAATGGTGCAAAGAACTGAATAATAGAAAAGAGGAGACCTACAAAATACAAACAAACCAAAACAAAACTAAAGAATGCGAAAAAATCCCGAAAACAAAACTGAACATGTCGTCACAACTAACAAAAATAGCAATAAATATTGCTAACAATTTCCAATTAAGGAAATTGCTCTGTCCCTAACGACACGCTCTCAATAGATACCTCTATGACGTGGTATTATCGAAGGAAGTGAGTTCAAACTGCAATGTTGTATGAAGTATGCTGTCTGGGTTTGTTGACCCCCTTGAGTGCTGGTACCAGATTAAACCAACTTCTGGCCACCATAAAATGATAAGGGTGGATTTAGGCTGACTTCTCAATGATGATAAGGCCACACTGTCTGGCCACTATGGACGTTGCAAGTATAAGTCCAAGTACGTTGTAAATCTTTAGCTCTGTCAAATACCACCCCTATCGACACCAGGTATATTATAGTTGAAGTGTAGGGTGTCTTATCTGGTTTTTGTTGTTGCTGTGTGTATAGTAGTGAGGTAGTTCACAGAGTTACAGCACATGAAATATGACATGCGGAGTCATAAAAAGGGTAAACTGTTCTTGACGTTTCATCATTTATTTGACGCCACAAGTACAGATACGTTACACAAGTCATAG
This sequence comes from Oreohelix idahoensis, assembly GCA_024509875.1. Lineage (NCBI taxonomy): Eukaryota > Metazoa > Mollusca > Gastropoda > Stylommatophora > Oreohelicidae > Oreohelix > Oreohelix idahoensis. Next base: position 208,884 of record JAMPIV010006577.1, on the reverse strand, counting down.
ACATCAATAGTTCAATGTATTCAGCATTCTAAAGTTTCTTCATGGATCTGAATACATAAGGTTCATCAAAAATCCTGCAACAGTGTCAGCTGCATATCATCAATGTTCATTAAATAATAATCAATACTCCTCTCTGATACTGGCAGATCAGATGTACAAAAATAAGTCTATTATTGTCCGCATGAGAATAGCATTTCAGGAGTACAGGTCAAGCTGACCTTTATAGCGTCCCTAAGTCTAACCCTCGACATAGGTGCAATCGCTGGCATAGCGAATCCTAGAACATAGAAATTGTTCTGTGGGCCTAGAGCGACCCGTATATATATATATATAAATATTTTTTGTGATCAAAGGCAGATAACCCTTGTTTAAACTATGGGTACATTGTACTATGGGGGTTACCTTCTCTTGTTGGTTGACTCGTTGGTTATCTTATCTTGTGTCTTGACTCGCTGATTCATTTTTTCGAACGTTGTCTCCTTATACGGTAGTATCGGTCAACTATTTCTTGGAATGATTGAAACTAGGGTTGAGTTTTATTCCCATGTCCATATAAGGCGTGATTTCTGAATATAGCTTTGTTGAAATGGTTCCTTCATCGTTTCGTTGTGAGTGTTAGTCAGATGTATGCGTTCTGCGCATGTCTAAACTTTAAGAGCTTTAGAATCGTCTTCCGCCCAGGGATTCGACGAGATGTACTGAGCAGAGAGAGGACGCTTCTTGCGTCTCTGTAATTTTTGATAGGGAATTCTATAGTCCTCCTGTGAGTTAGTTAGCTAACGAGGCTTTCCCTATATGATTCAAAAAACCGCCTGGAGGCGTATGTTTTGTGGTGTTGATTCTGAAGAAAGGTAATACAATCCTTTATTGAACTCTGTGATCTACCTAGATGTTAGACATTGTGTCGATCTCTGCTCGCTTGTGTGTTACAGAATGGAGAGGTTCTTTTACTAGGAAATTTCACCACCGGTATCTTTATACCTGATATATATATATGATTGAAACTAGGGTTGAGTTTTATTCCCATGTCCATATAAGGCGTGATTTCTGAACATAGCTTTGTTGAAATGGTTCCTTCATCGTTTCGTTGTGAGTGTTAGTCAGATGTATGCGTTCTGCGCATGTCTAAACTTTAAGAGGGTTAGAATCGTCTTCCGCCCAGGGATTCGACGAGATGTACTGAGCAGAGAGAGGACGCTTCTTGCGTCTCTGTAATTTTTTATAGGGAATTCTATAGTCCTCCTGTGAGTTAGTTAGCTAACGAGGCTTTCCCTATATGATTCAAAAAACCGCCTGGAGGCGTATGTTTTGTGGTGTTGATTCTGAAGAAAGGTAATACAATCCTTTATTGAACTCTGTGATCTACCTAGATGTTAGACATTGTGTCGATCTCTGCTCGCTTGTGTGTTACAGAATGGAGAGGTTCTTTTACTAGGAAATTTCACCACCGGTATCTTTATACCTAAGATATATATATATATATATATATATATAATAATAATAATAAATTCTTTAAGCACCAAACACGGCGCATAAGGCAGACCAGTGCTCTCCAGGTTGTTCGTTGTGACGCCACTCCTCTTAGCTCTTGCACATTATTTAGGCCCAACGTTCTTCCTTCTCTTATTATTGTTCTTCTGAGTGTTTCTTTTGGTCTTCCTTTTTTCCGCTTACCCTCAGGAACCCAAGTGAGCGCCTGTAGTGGTATTCTGTTGTTTTGCATTCGTAGGACATGACCGATATATGACCATCGTCTTTTCTTATATAGTCGGAGACATATTTCTGATCCTAGAGTCTTCTCTTATTTGTCGATTAGTCTTGAATTCTTTCCAACTGATGTTCATGAGTTTTCTAAGACATTTGTTCTCGAATGTATTCAGCTTGTTCTCCAATGATTTTGTTATTTTCCAACTCTCACAGCCGTATGTTTTCACTGAGATAACATTTGAATTAAACAGACGAAGCTTGGTATGTATATTCAATGATCGTAATTTCCAAATGTTAGATAATCTATTGAAGGCGCTAGCTGCCAAAGCAATTCTAGTATGGATTTCTCTTGTTGTGTCACCATCCTGAGTCATTTTACTGCCTAAATAATTGAAACTTTCAACTTTCTGTAGTTTTTCCCCGTTCAAGATGATATCAAAGGTCTCGTAGAAAAGTTCATAGCTTTAGTTTTAGAGGCATTTATTTGGAGACCTATTTTAACCGAGAGATGACACAAATTATTTATTGCTTCTTGGGATTGTCTTGGTGTTGAACTTAAGAATGCTACATCATCAGCGAAATCCAGGTCCCCTAGGAATTTTCCATTTGTCCATTTTATACCCAATTGTTCATTGTGGGTATCATAACCCAATCAATAGCTATTCCAAAAAGTAGTGGTGACATAATACAGCCTTGTTTTACCCCTGTTTCTACTGTAAACCATTCTGTATTCCCTTTATTTGTTCTAACACAACATCTTGCATTGTCATATAGCGCTTTGATTATATTCACATATTTTGTTGGAAAACCATAGATTGTAAGTATCTTCCACAATGATGGGCGGTGTAGACTATCAAAGGCTTTTTGAAAATCGACGAAGGTGATAATAAGTGGCGATTGCCTTTCTACTGATTCTTCTATAATTGTTCTTAGTGTGAATATTTGATCAATACATGATCGTTTCGGCCTGAAACCCGCTTGTTCTTCTCTGATCTTTTTCGTCAGCATGCAATTTAAGTCTTTCTAACATCATGCAACATAATAATTTTCCAGGTACTGATAATAGAGATATACCACGCCAGTTATTACAGTCTGATAGATCACCTTTCTTCGGTAACTTTACAATAATACTGTCTTTCCATTGTTGTGGTGGTTGTTCTTCTCTCCATACTTCATTTATAATATCTAAAATTCTCAAGAGGTTGTTGTCATTAACTGCTTTAATCATTTCCAGGTATATATATCAGGTATAAAGATACCGGTGGTGAAATTTCCTAGTAAAAGAACCTCTCCATTCTGTAACACACAAGCGAGCAGAGATCGACACAATGTCTAACATCTAGGTAGATCACAGAGTTCAATAAAGGATTGTATTACCTTTCTTCAGAATCAACACCACAAAACATACGCCTCCAGGCGGTTTTTTGAATCATATAGGGAAAGCCTCGTTAGCTAACTAACTCACAGGAGGACTATAGAATTCCCTATCAAAAATTACAGAGACGCAAGAAGCGTCCTTTCTCTGCTCAGTACATCTCGTCGAATCCCTGGGCGGAAGACGATTCTAACCCTCTTAAAGTTTAGACATGCGCAGAACGCATACATCTGACTAACACTCACAACGAAACGATGAAGGAACCATTTCAACAAAGCTATGTTCAGAAATCACGCCTTATATGGACATGGGAATAAAACTCAACCCTAGTTTCAATCATTCCAAGAAATAGTTGACCGATACTACCGTATAAGGAGACAACGTTCGAAAAAATGAATCAGCGAGTCAAGACACAAGATAAGATAACCAACGAGTCAACCAACAAGAGAAGGTAACCCCCATAGTACAATGTACCCATAGTTTAAACAAGGGTTATCTGCCTTAGATCACAAAAAATTTAAAGTGTACAATTCATACAGATTAATTACACACAGTCTTAGAAAAATTATGTGCGTAACAACTGTAAACTGTATTGTAGTCATTTTCATTTCGCGGCCTTGCAGGAAGCCTGCACAAAAGATTCACATGCTCTTGCATTCATGGTTTGTGTAGCAACTTATTTTAAACTAGTGTAAAAGCCCGTCATAAGACGAGAATTACATTCAAAAGCACCAATACCTAACGTCAAATTTACTTATTTCAAAGTATTTTTAAAAAAACCGCTGTGCATCACCACAGTACACGAACTACGTAGCAGCAGCGAGGATCCCAATGTGTGTATACGGGATCATACATTCTATAAACATATTTTTGTGCACACCATCATTTGCGCATTCTTCTTTGGTAAGTGTTACTATTTTCGGGAGAGTACATATAAGGGAAACAATACAATTAATGTTTAACTTTCAACCAAAGTTGCATCCCTTAGCGTTACGTACTGACAGAAAAAGCTGAGATTTTATATGATGAGGTTACCAGTCCCACAGACAACTTGATACTTTTTGTCTTGTACGAACTACCTGAGGGAGCAAAAGTCTTATTCTTGTCTTGTCCCCATAACGTACTCCCAGGAACTAGACGAGTATAATAATATACTGCTAAGCTGACTGTTAAAGGTGCTGGGTTCGATTCACGGTATTGACTCGCCCCAGTCTACCCAGCTGTAAATGGGTACTTACTTTTGCTCTTGAGTTAAGGAAAAATAAGGCAGCAAGGAAGGGAATTGACCACAACACCTCTCGATACTGGACCTGGCATAGTGAAGTCTCGAACGATTCACTTCCCTTTGACAGTATCTGCTATGGACTACCTTCACCTTTTACTGACTTTAATCAATTCGTTCTGTACTAATTTTGTTTACAGTTAAATATGCATAAATACAGTCAACTCTAAACGTAGAAGCAGCGAAATTCCCTTATTATAATATTGCCTTATCAGCAACGTTAGTTCCATGTTTTCTCACAAAAGTTGCAATATTTTCATGTGTATTCTGGCTGAGGAACTAAATAGCGTGCTTGTTGAAACAACGCGCATTTCTTCCAAATATACTCCAAGTGTGGATGTTTTTTAAAGAAATATTCTTGCCTCTGTTGCACTTCGGTGAAAAAATTTTTTGTAATTTTTTCCATTGACATTAAACAGTTCAGGTAAGTATGAATAACTGTCTCCATCACATATTTATATATTTATCCTGTGAAGTTATTTACTTATCATAGATGGAGCTTCTATGCTATCGTGTCACACTGTTTCCGTCGTTCTGAAGTAAAATGGAAATGAATTAAATAACCACCGGGCGAATTTAATGCTGTAGTCAGGATACGCAACAAAAAGAGCACATAATAATTATTTCCTGCAATATTTTGTTGATTCACCCCCGTATGTTACCGGGGCCCGAAAGGGGAGTGCGGCAAAGATGCCTCTTTTCTCCTTTTCTTTTCCAACCAGCTATAGATTGGGTTATGAAAACATCGACATCACACAACAGAAATGGAATCCAGTGGAATCTGACTAAACAGCTTGGTGATCTAGATTTTGCAGATGACTAAGCTCTTCTGTCCCATAACCATAATCAGATGCAAGACAAAATGAAAATACTCGATGAGAGGCCACAACAAGTGGGTCTGAATATAAACCGGTTGTGTGGGTTTAGATGTTAAGAAGAATGGTGAGCGTATAGCTGTACTTGAGTGAGATCAACTGTGAAGGTCTCTGAGGTAAACACTGGACAACTGTGTTACAGAGTACCTTTCTTGTTACCACCCTACGATCTCACTCTAAGTTATATTCTTTATTGACTAGCGTGACTGAAAGCTATATAAAGTGTCTAGGGTATTGTAAGAGTGTTGTTAAAGAATCTCAATACAAAAACATATACCAACACATACTAATTACTATGATAAACTCAATTAACTCCAGCTGTTAACTTTTATATTTAAAAATTCTTGTGTTAAACTTTATTGGTCCTGAGCCTAAAGTTGTTTTGGTTAGGACTACAGTTCAATGAGAATTTAGATGGATAGATATATGTACAAATATATATAAAGATATTTACATACAACAGACAATATGTCCATAGTAGATTGTTACAAATTTTCAAGTTGATGTTAATTACTCTATTTACTACTGGTAATAGAAGGCAGGTTGAGGATTATCATCATCCCAATGTACTTTTGTTTCACCAGGATTGTTTTTATTAGTCTTTTGGAGGAACGTTTTTGTCTATACAGGAGATTTTTCTTTAGTCGTGATAAGTTGTCCCAGGCCAGATATTGCACTTATCTGGATCCTGGAATCACAGCAGTTGTAGTTGGTTTGGCCAGACACTTCAGTCTCCTCTGGTCTTGAACTTCTCTAATACCAGCAGGTGCCAGAGACTCTTAGAAATCGTGCTGAATTTCTCTATCATCGAGTACCAGCACCAGACAAGTGCCAGCAACAACCCCTGTCAATGCAAGTTATGGTTCTGTCTTAATATCAAACTAATTCCTCCTAATTTACATGTAAACATACATTCAATACAAAAGAACATGGTCAGCTCTCTCTGACAACCCTGCTTCTCCACTTTAGTTTGATGGAACAAATTGTACCAGTTTTCTTTTTTTCTTCCCTAATGGATGCTACGCCTCTGTCATTCATGCAGTAATCTTTTCCATGCAATAAGATAGGTGTAATGTTCCTGTATGACCATCATATATATAGTACTGTAGTTTTAAACTTCTTAGATAGTCCCTTATATGAGGGATCAACATCTAGGCCATGCCTAAGTCTGCCATGGAACCATTTAATTACAATCTTTTACATGGCCTTTTTTTCACACAACCCTTTTTTAATTAAAAAGTCAATAAAATCAATCTTACCACATATCAAGGAAATATAAACAAGTAGCGATGAATTAGGCAATAGAATATGGCACACTTTCATCACTGCCTCTGTTCAGACTGCTTTCTGTTGTTATTTAGTTTAAAACAAAACACAAGTCTGCTCATCGCTGCTTGTTCCTCAGAATATTTTGAAAAAATGGCAGCCAGCAGCTTACTATTCCTATCATGTAAAAAGCTTTGGCCAATGAGACCACGCATCTCTTTTTGTGAATGGAACTTTTTAAAAAAAATATCTCAAACCTCTATGTGTTACTATTACCAACTAGATTTGTATATTTAGGTTAGCCAATAATATTTCGGCTTCCTTCAAATTTCATCCAATCCCTTTCATCGTAATATCTTAGCCTTTCTTTCACCTAATTTTTTCCCCCAAAAAATGCTATCCAATCTAAGCAGACATGACTTGATCTGACAGTATCTCCGATTCTCTATGTATTATTATCAATATTTGATTATTTAATGGACTATTTAGATAACTAACTACATATTCTTGGTCAACAAGTCTTCAGGTACACGAATATATGATTTTTATGGGGCTAAGTGGCTTGGTTCAAAATTCTATCTTTTTTTCTATGTTAGTTGTTTATTTTTAAACTACCTCCTGTTCAATTCTTTTTCCATGTACTTTTAAGCTAAATGCGAGAGTCTCTCGTAATACACGAGAATTACGTCATTCGCAACAAGAGCTAAGCGTGTTATCATGACCGTAGTGTCCACATTTTTGGTTTTATTTTTAGACACAATGTGAGACGTGATTTGCGTTGGTTATCGCTCCGTCCCCCTCCCTTCTACAATGTATTTTAGGCAAATACTTCTTTTGAACTTGGAAAAGTGGTACTTTTGTCTCAAGGGCGAATTTGAAAAATAGGGTACCCTTTTTGGTTCGGCCAAAGCGTTATCAAATAATACGCTGAAGGCGTAGGCGACGACTACAATTCTCGCCGAAAATTTGTAGTACTATCCTATCTTTGACTTTATGCACTAGACTGTTATATTCTAATTTAGATATTGTATTTAGAAGTTCACCACACCGGTAAAAGACAAAGATAATGAGAATAAATGCAAGAAATGATAACAAGGTTGAACTTGAAGAAACACCACTAAAAGATGTAGAGTCGGACACATATCTTGGCAGCAATATAGACAAAGTTGGAGGGACAGACAGTGATATAAAAACAAGAATACAAAAAGCAAAGGAGTTTTCATTGCATTGGGAAATATATATAGAAAAATCAAGCCCACCATAAAAATAAGAATCTTCAACTTAAATGTCAAGTCAGTCCTATTGTAGGGCTCTGAAACACGGAGAGCAACAACAACAACAACCAAAAAGCTACAGACTTTCATAAACGGGTGCTTGCGTAGAACAGAAGGATTGAAATGGTATGACAAAGTCACAAACGTGGAATTGATGACAAGAACCAGACACGTGCCAGTGGAACAAGAGATGACATGAACCGGACATGTGCCAGTGGAACAAGAGATGACATGAACCAGACATGTGCCAGTGGAACAAGAGATGACATGAACCAGACATGTGCCAGTGGAACAAGAGATGACATGAACCAGACATGTGCCAGTGGAATAAGAGATGACATGAACCAGACAAGTGCCAGTGGAACAAGAGATGACAAGAACCAGACAAGTGCCAGTGGAACAAGAGATGACATGAACCAGACATGTGCCAGTGGAACAAGAGATGACATGAACCAGACATGTGCCAGTGGAACAAGAGATGACATGAACCAGACATGTGCCAGTGGAATAAGAGATGACATGAACCAGACAAGTGCCAGTGGAACAAGAGATGACAAGAACCAGACACGTGCCAGTGGAACAAGAGATGACATGAACCAGACATGTGCCAGTGGAACAAGAGATGACATGAACCAGACAAGTGCCAGTGGAACAAGAGATGACATGAACCAGACATGTGCCAGTGGAACAAGAGATGACATGAACCAGACATGTGCCAGTGGAACAAGAGATAACATGAACCAGACATGTGCCAGTGGAACAAGAGATGACATGAACCAGACTTGTGCCAGTGGAACAAGAGTTGAGAAGAAGACGCTGGAGATGGATAGGACACACATTGAGGAAAACTGTTGATAGCATTACAAGGCCGTCCTAGTTCATTAATCCCCAGATAAAGAGAGGCAGAGGTAGACCAAAACACGTGGAGAATAGAACTGGATACAGAAGTGAAAATGATGAGAAGAACATGGAAAGAACTTGAGTTGATGGCACGTGTGAGGAAGACTTGGCATGTGTTTGTTGGAGGTCTTTGCTCCCTGCGGAGCTAAACGGTATTTTTTGATTGAGTGAGTGATATTTTGGCGGTTGACTTATTCATAGAAACAAAGCTACGATCAGCTCACATAAACCAAATTGTTACGTAAGTAGTGTTACAGCAAGATCGTGTACATAGAAAATCTATGCAAACTTAGGGTAGAGACAGTAATGTTTCCTAAATTTCAAGTCGATAATTTCGAATTGTCACACCAATGTAAAGATGTGTTCCCTATTTCGTGTTACTGTGTGGTGGGTTTTGATGTTATGAAATGATGTTGATATTTTTCCTTAATGTACTGAATGAGGCCAGCTGTGAAGGTTCCTGATTCTAACAAATTTAGGGTTGAGTTATCAGGATACCTTTCTGCTACCACCTAATGGCCTCAAGCAGACTTATTCTTGACTAGTATGAATGATAGCTACGTCTAATGTCTAGGGATATGCAAGTGTGGTGTGATGGTACTTTAAAAACAATACACAGCCATACAAACAAGTATTAAAGGTCTAAGATTAAAGGAAGTAACACCTGGGATAACTTTGTACAATTAATAATTTTCTGTATTATTTATTTGGTCCTGAATCTAGTATTCTTCTGGTCAGGACTTTAAAAATGAAAAGAATTCGAGATACATACAAAATATAAAATTTAGACCCACAGGGACAAGTATCCAAACAATTACTGTTAAATTATACTAATAGTGTTACTAAAATCTGTCTATAACTGGTTTCTATCACTGGATGGCTGTTTGGGATTTTTTAATCACTTCCAGTCTCTTTACAAACTAATGTCACTGTTCATTTCACTATGGACATATTTTATTTCTTGGATACAGGGGTATGCTGCTCTTATAGCTGATGTACTGTTAGGGTACCAGATATTTCACTTATCTGGCCCACTGGAACTGTCTGAATTCTTTCTGCCGAATGACCACTGCTCCAAAAGTAATAGGGGGGATACTGGCAACCCCTATCACTACTGGCCTCCAAAACTTCTCAACAGCTTTCACATAGAACTCTGGCACCAGACTAGTGCCAGATAAGACCCTGTAATAATGAAACAATGTCTCCTGGGTGATATCTTATTTAGACTGTGTATTATATACAAAAGAGCATACATAAGAAATAAAGAGCTGGGTCATATCCGATGGACCAATCCAGCACATCCATTCCACAGTGTACCAGTGTTGTTAACATGTCTCTCCTACAAAGGCGGCTCTGCATCTGCAATAATCTTATTAATCTTTCTTTTCTACCATACAATGGGATAGGTGAGCTGTGTTCTTCTGGTCACCTAAGAAAACATTTTATTTCACAAGACATGTGCATTTACAAAACTGGCAATGTGTTTCATCTTAATTCCCCTTCAAGCCCTTCATAAATCAGCTTGGGACCTGATTACTTAGTCGTGATGGCAGCATCTCTCACTCACATTTTTTTTAAACAAAATATATATATGAATAATGTCGGTCTTACCAGAATTCAATGAAAAAAAAACACAGGTACGTTGAATAGCAGATTCCAGATGTACTGCTGGCTGGACTGTGATGCCTATACTTTCATATATATTTGCTTTTATATGGCTAATACTTTTCACAAAATTCACAACGTCCTGCTCTCGGGACTATCTTCTACAAATGGCGTCAAGCCGTTGAATTTTCTTAATAATATGAAAAGGCTTTGGCAAATGACCGAACGACAATTTTGAAATTTGAAATTAAAAGCAAAACATACTTGATTTTTGGACACTACCAAGTTTTTTCCTCTCTCATTCTTAGATCTCTACTGCTAAATATATTTTGTGTTAAGCCATCCCATAATTTTTCTCCCCCTTTTCTGCCCCGTTCTACAACAGACTACTTGTAACCTTTTCCTGCCTTTTTCAAGGACGCGTCAAAAAAAGTCACCGTTAGTGCAAGTCCAAACGAGCATGTGTTGGTCTGTCTGTACGAACAAATACCGTCTTTTGTCTATATCTTTATTTCTATCCGTCGGATTTTTGATTCGAAAGCATATTACCCATCAGAACAAGACTAGCTCTTAGACTAGCTAACTTTTATGATCATAAACCTATTAATAAAGAATTCAATATATTTTCCATTTTGGGGTTCGTTGTTTTCTAAGTTTCCACTACTTGAATGTTATAAAAATCGCCTCAGATCTTCCTTTTTCCCGATATGAAGTAATTATGCGTGTGTGTATATATATATTTTCCACAGTGTCTGTGGTTAGAAATGTATTGGGCTAGCGGGGTATTTTTAAATTTTCAAACTTGCGACATCGTTTTCGACACAAGCTAACGGCATGTCTCGCACTGTTGGCCCGAGTAGCTAATTCAAACCTCTAACACTTGACAAGCCGGCCGCAGGTGTCCGCTCTCTCAATCTTATGCGTTTGTGTGTTTTATTCTTTCTATCTTTCCTGGAACCAATACGCTAGTAGCTTTTTCAAACTTTTATCGTTAACCCTTGACGGGCGCGTTTTAAAGGCTAATACTACCAACGCGGCGATAAGATTTCTCACTATGTTCTATCCTACCTAAATCAATGCGTTTTCTGGCGCGGTAAGAAGACGCGTTACAACTTTACTAATTTTATTTCTACTGCTATTATTTTGACTTTAATATATAATTAATTAATGATTTTATCGTTGCATCAATGTACTTCACCACACATCTCCCCACTTAAGAACTTGCCTGATGCTAGTTCTAAACAGTGATACACATAGATAAAATCAACTCCCTACGCCTGCTGAATACTCTGATTTGGATCACAGGGATGCTTACTGAGGAAATCTGCACCCACGTTCAGTGACCCCGGAATATATTCGATGGTAAATTGATATGGCTGTAATAATAACGACCATCTTAATAATCTGGCATTTTCATGCTTGGCCTGTGATAAGAATACGAGAGGCTGATGATCCGTTTGGACCACGAATGTTCTACCATATAGATAGATCTGGAACTTTCGTATTGCCCAGATCAAAGCTAGACATTCTTTTTCGCTTGTTGAATAGTTTTGCTCCGCTTTGTTTAACTTGCGGCTAGCATAAGCGACTGGGTTCAGCTCTCCCTCTGGTGACGATGATCTTTGCAACAACGTAGCCCCCAGGCCCACATTGCTTGCGTCACATCTCACCACAAATTCCTGACTCAAATCAGGTAATTTCAAGATAGGCTTGCTTGTAAGTTTTTCCTTTAACTCTTCGTAGGCTGATTCACATTTGGCTGACCAAACAATTCTATCAGGATTTCCCTTGCGGGTTAAATCCGTCAGAGGAGCACAAATAGAGTTAAACTTTTTGATATATTTCTGATAGAATCCACATAACGACACGAAAGATCTCACGTCTTTCTTTCTTTGTGGCCTACGTGCTCTCTGCAATTTTTCAAGGTTCTTGGGGTCAGGGGTCATACTACCCTGAAACACAGTATGTCCCGAAACTCCAACTCTTTACAACCAATACAACATTTTGTTGGTCTAGCCGTCAAATTAGCCTCTCTTAGTCTATCGAACAGCATAGTCAAAGAGTTAATGTGTTCCTCAAATGTTTCTGTAGCAATGAGGATATCATCCATAAAGTTTGTGATGCATGGGTTATTTAGTGGATCCAACAATTTTCGCATCATCCTAGAAAATACACTCGGAGCATTTTTCAACCCAAAAGGTAACATGTTGAATTCGTAATGTCCTTCCGAAGTGCTAAACGCCAAATAAGGTCTGATCTCAGGCTTCACTGGAATCTGATAATAGCCTTTGCTCAGATCCACCTTCGAAAAATATTTTGCCTTGTTTAGCCTGGCAAATAATTGATTTGTGTCAGGTAATGGATCCACCTGATTCTCTGTGACAGCATTCAGTTTCCTGTAATCTATACACAGACGATGTTCTCCAGAGGGTTTTCTCAGCAAAACCACACTGGAACTATATGGAGATTCGCTATGAGAAATAATTCCTTCTTTTAATAGGGACTCAATCTCCTCTTTCAAAGCTTTCTCCTTGGCAAACGGGATCGTGTAGGCTCTCATACAGATCGGTGTTGGGTCTATTAGTTTCATGCCATATTCTAACAAATTCGTGTGCCCCGCTTTGTCTGTTAACACGTCAGTATGCTCAGTCAGAACCTTTTGAACCTGTTCCCTCTGTTTTTTCGTCAAGTGTTTACTGACTTTTACATGTGCCAGTGTCTCACATGTTTTCAAGGGATACTCATGGGATGTGAGCGGTTCATTCTTCATCCCTGTTGCTATCGACAAGGACATTAAATGTGTTCCTTCCTGGATTTCACTGTCCAGATATTTCTTTAGAAGGTTCACATGATATACTTTCTCTTTCCCTTTCTTGTCAATTTTATAATTTGTTCTAGAAACCTTCTCCAGAACAGTATATGGACCTTGCCATCCAATTCGTAGTTTGTTATGGCTGCCGGGCAGTAGAAGAAGCACCTTCTCTCCCACAAATAATTCTCCATCCTTAGCTTTCTTATTAAAATAGGCAGCATGTTTTTTCCTGGCTTGTCTGAGATTATCATTTGCAAGTTTCCAGCCGGTTTTAAGACGAGTGGTCAGCTCGTTCACATACTGGTATGATGAGGTAACAGTCTCTTCTGCCTTCTCATCTGTCCAGGTCCTTAACAATTACATATGGACTTTTAATTTTACATACTTATTTTTCATTGCACCTGTCAGGTCCTTTACATTAGAAGCCTTATAGTGAGGACTTTTCTTCCTAGAATCATCACTCCCAAATCGTCCACTACCAATTCTTTTCTTGGGGTTTTCTCCCCACTTTAAGTTCATTGTGAGAGATCTTCGCTCTCCTTTCGTTTCCTCCAGTTTATATAATTCTGACAGAGGGATTGTCAGCTTAGTCTGGGGTAAAACTACTCTTGGTGCTCGTCGCATGGTGGCCATTCTAATACATTCGAGTGAAGACTGTGAGTGAAAAGGGGGTTCCCATTCCACTTTGTCTACATTATTAATTTTATTTTTCTTTCCATTTTCAGGCCTAAGTTTGCCCCGTGGCGTTTCTAGGTCCTGAACAGTTTTCCCACTTGGGGTTGTTCCCTCATGAAATATGCCACATGCTTCTACAAAATTTTCAACGATGACCATCATATCTGGCCAATAATATTTTTGAGCTACTTTTTGGCAGATGGTACCTACTTTCTCGTTGTCCCCATCTTTTCCAACATGTAAACTCCTTATTACGTCTGCCCTAAACATCTTGGGAAGTACCAGTTGTCCGTGACCATTTGAACCAGTCCCGGCCTTCCTATATAACAATTTATTCTTTATGTAAAATTCTCCTTTGCTTAGAGGTGTATGGCAGTTACGCAATTTTTGAAAGCACGGCTTCAGTGACCTATCCTCAGCCTGTGCCTTCCTCATCTCTTCTGGATGAGTATATCTAAGGTTCATATTCTTCCTTTCTGGATTGTGATCTGGTCTGCACTGTTGCCATGACCAGAGGTCTCTTGGGAGCCCCCAAGAGGTTATAACGACACCCCAATATCAGAGGGTAGATGGGTGCGTCGATCACTGCTGCTCTGATTACTCCTTCCACATAGCGAGTTTTCACCGTTATCCTGGCAATGGGAAGTTTCATAAGTGGTATGTCCGTGGTCGCCCCTTGTATCTCCACTGTTTCTGTGGTATACTGATCTGGGTTCACCAAGTGCGCACTCACAACAGAATCAAAATCTCACCCTGTATCATAGAGACACCTAATGGTGACCCCATTGCATTCTACATCCTCACACACTGGGGGGTGATAAGGTTCCTGCTGTCCAGTAGGTTTGTCCTTTCCTCCCTTGTTCCCCATCTTCATAGCAGCAAATCCAGAAGTTTTCTTATGACAAAATTTTATGTCATGACCTTCCCTCTTACACCATTTGCAATATAATCTACCTTGATGAAAAGGTTTTCTTTCATCATATTTCCTATCATTGAATTGTGGGTTTTTGTTTCTAAAGTCATTGCGTGGCCTATCAAAATTGTGCTTACCTTTGTTCCCCTGATCTTTGTTATCAAACCTATTAGAGTTTTGTGGAGCCTTATAATTGTCACTCTGTTTCGTTTTAGCGCCAGCTACCTCTGCCTGGGCTGCCTGATTGCTCTCAGCGACATTAAGTAACTCACCCAGCCTCTCTGCACCTTGTTCCATGAGAAACTTTCTCAAGTCTGGAGCCATGGACTCTCTCAATTGCTCAATAAGGATCATTTCTTTAAGATCTTGGGTTTTCCCCAGAGCAGTCCATTTCTCCAAGTACGTCTCTAAACGTGCAGAAAACTGGTGATAGGTCTCACCCGACAGTAGTTTGGCATTCCTAAACTTTTTCCTGTAAAATTCTTCGTTCTTTTCATACCTTAGCAAAAGAGCCTGCTTTAACATGTCATAATTGTCTTGGTCGTCTTTGCTCATCTTGGCAAACACTTCATAAGATGTTCCCCTCAGCCCCTGAGATAACTTTAAACTCCACCTTTCCTCCTCCAACCCTAGGTGGTGGCTAAAACCTCAAATCTAGACAGAAATGACTCAATGTCATCGTCCCTCTCAACAAAATGGTCTAAATCTAACCCCATAGCTGAAATTGAGGCTCCTTGACTAGCAGTGGCATCGGAGGTAGGAGGGCTGGCATCATTTTCAGGAGCATGGCCTTGAAATTCGAACTCTTTTAGTCGTAGCTCGTGCTCCCTCTGTAATCTCCTCTCCTCCTTTTCAGCTTCCTTGTCTGCAGCCTGTTTTCTTTCCTCGGCTTCCCTTTCAGCCTTTTTTTCTTCAATTTGGAGCCGCTTTATTTCAGCCTCCCGGTCCGCCTCCAATGCCCTAGCCTCTTTGTCAGCCTCAATCTGCAACTGTTTTATTTCTTTCTCAACTTCTAATTTTCTTTCAGCCTCTTTTTCTAATCTTTTTTTTCACGTTAAATAAATTTATCCACCTCTGCAGTGACATACTGAACCAACTCTGGTCCATCCATATTGATCTCTTTTGCAGCCAGCACAGCAGCAGATCTGAACTTTGCTAGGTCGGCCATAATATCAGTCTTTAAAATGATCTAATATAATTTTCCAAACTCTTAATAAACAGAGTACTAAATCTAACTAATTTATTAACCAATTAATCAACTAATTACTGGCTCTTAACAGTTCATCAGCTTTTATTTTCCCTTTTAAATACTTTCATAACTTTTAGGGGACACTAGTGCTACAATATTTAAATTACTAAACACTAACAAGTTCAAATCCCGGAATAAGAGACCCCAATTTATTGTGGTGGGTTTTGATGTTATGAAATGATGTTGATATTTTTCCTTAATGTACTGAATGAGGCCAGCTGTGAAGGTTCCTGATTCTAACAAATTTAGGGTTGAGTTATCAGGATACCTTTCTGCTACCACCTTATGGCCTCAAGCAGACTTATTCTTGACTAGTATGAATGATAGCTACGTCTAATGTCTAGGGATATGCAAGTGTGGTGTGATGGTACTTTAACAATAATACACAGCCATACAAACAAGTATTAAAGGTCTAAGATTAAAGGAAGTAACACCTGGGATAACTTTGTACAATTAATAATTTTCTGTATGATTTATTTGGTCCTGAACCTAGTATTCTTCTGGTCAGGACTTTAAAAATGAAAAGAATTCAAGATATATACAAAATATAAATTTTAGACCCACAGGGACAAGTGTCCAAACAATTACTGTTAAATTATACTAATAGTGTTACTAAAATCTGTCTATAACTGGTTTCTATCACTGGATGGCTGTTTGGGATTTTTTTAATCACTCCCAGTCTCTTTACAAACTAATGTCACTGTTCATTTCACTATGGAAATATTTTATTTCTTGGATACAGGGGTATGCTGCTCTTATAGCTGATGTACTGTTAGGGTACCAGATATTTCACTTATCTGGCCCACTGGAACTGTCTGAATTCTTTCTGCCAAATGACCACTGCTCCAAAAGTAATAGGGGGGATACTGGCGACCCCTATCACTACTGGCCTCCAAAACTTCTCAACAGCTTTCACATAGAACTCTGGCACCAGACTAGTGCCAGATAAGACCCTGTAATAATGAAACAATGTCTCCTGGGTGATATCTTATTTAGACTGTGTTTTATATACAAAAGAGCATACATAAGAAATAAAGAGCTGGGTCATATCCGATGGACCAATCCAGCACATCCATTCCACAGTGTACCAGTGTTGTTCACATGTCTCTCCTACAAAGGCGGCACTGCATCTGCAATAATCTTATTAATCTTTCTTTTCTACCATACAATGGGATAGGTGAGCTGTGTCCCTCTGGTCACCTAAGAAAACATTTTATTTCACAAGACATGTGCATTTACAAAACTGGCAATGTGTTTCATCTTAATTCCCCTTCAAGCCCTGCATAAATCAGCTTGGGACCTGATTACTTAGTCGTGATGGCAGCATCTCTCACTCACATTTTTTTAAACAAAATATATATATGAATAATGTCGGTCTTACCAGAATTCAATGAAAAAAAAAACACAGGTACGTTGAATAGCAGATTCCAGATGTACTGCTGGCTGGACTGTGATGCCTATACTTTCATATATATTTGCTTTTATAAGGCTAATCACTTTTCACAAAATTCACAACGTCCTGCTCTCGGGACTATCTTCTACAAATGGCGTCAAGCCGTTGAATTTTCTTAATAATATGAAAAGGCTTTGGCCAATGACCGAACGACAATTTTGAAATTTGAAATTAAAAGCAAAACATACTTGATTTTTGGACACTACCAAGTTTTTTTCCTCTCTCATTCTTAGATCTCTACTGCTAAATATATTTTGTGTTAAGCCATCCCATAATTTTTCTCCCCCCTTTTCTGCCCCGTTCTACAACAGACTACTTGTAACCTTTTCCTGCCTTTTTCAAGGACGCGTCAAAAAAAGTCACCGTTAGTGCAAGTCCAAACGAGCATGTGTTGGTCTGTCTGTACGAACAAATACCGTCTTTTGTCTATAACTTTATTTCTATCTGTCGGATTTTTGATTCGAAAGCATATTACCCATCAGAACAAGACTAGCTCTTAGACTAGCTAACTTTTATGATCATAAACCTATTAATAAAGAATTCAATATATTTTCCATTTTGGTGTTCGTTGTTTTCTAAGTTTCCACTACTTGAATGTTATAAAAATCGCCTCAGATCTTCCTTTTTCCCGATAGGAAGTAATTATGCGTGTGTGTATATATATATTTTTCCACAGTGTCTGTGGTTAGAAATGTATTGGGCTAGCGGGGTATTTTTAAATTTTCAAACTTGCGACATCGTTTTCGACACAAGCTAACGGCATGTCTCGCACTGTTGGCCCGAGTAGCTAATTCAAACCTCTAACACTTGACAAGCCGGCCGCAGGTGTCCGCTCTCTCAATCTTATGCGTTTGTGTGTTTTATTCTTTCTATCTTTCCTGGAACCAATACGCTTATAGCTTTTTCAAACTTTTATCGTTAACCCTTGACGGGCGCGTTTTAAAGGCTAATACTACCAACGCGGCGATAAGATTTCTCACTATGTTCTATCCTACCTAAATGAATGCGTTTTCTGGCGCGGTAAGAAGACGCGTTACAACTTTACTAATTTTATTTCTACTGCTATTATTTTGACTTTAATATATAATTAATTAATGATTTTATCGTTGCATCAATGTACTTCACCACATACTGTACCACCTGACTTTAAAGTGACCTACCATTTGCCAAGGGGTCGGAGTCGCTAAGAGGTATGGCGTCCGCCTCGAATTCTAGAGGTACCTGGTTCGATTCCCAGTTGAGAGAATATAAATTTTGGAAATTTTTTTCAGAACCAGTTGTCCTAATGATGTCATACACCTCCCCCCCCCCCCCCCCCCCCTTTCCGGTCTCCTGGGTAGTGAGATCGGATGCCTAGCCTTCTCGGATAAGGGCGAAAAATGTTGTGCAAGTTGCGCACGTTGAAAACCCTCGGCAGTTGGAAATCGTAAAGACTTGGCAAAGTTTAAAAACTAGAAATTTATCCACCACAAAAATATTTATAGAATGTGTGATTCCTTTATACACACATTGGGATTCTCGCCGGTGCTACGGAGTTCTTGAGCTCTGCTGAGATCCTCCTTGCGTGATCTAAGGGAGGAGATCGGAGCACTGATGGAGTTATCCGTGCAATGAAGATAGTCCTTAAAAAAACCCCCAAAAAAAAACCAAAACCAAACCATTTGCCAGAATCATCATCATACCCCATTCAAGTCTCCATGGAGCATAAACCTTTTAACAAATTTATGTCAGGGCTTACTATCCCGTACCATCAGCTCTTTATCTTTCCATTTCTTCGGCACCATTTTACTTTCTGTTTCCAGTTTTTTCTCCATGTTTTTTTGGCATAACTCCCAGTTTTTAATCTTGATTTTGGCCAAGATTGCCTTGTAATGATAAAACAGGTTTCTTCAATGCCTGTCCTTTCCATTTCCAAAAAAAGATCTGCATATATGTCAACGTACAGCGCATGCGTACTAGAAACCATGACGACGCCCAGAAAATTCCTGTCAAGATGTCAGCTCCATGTCTGCTGAGAACAAATTTCTCTCGAATTTGCGAGAATGTTCAGGATTCAGAAACGTACCAACTGTGGACCTTACCTAGAAATACCTGCAGTTTTTAAACCGCCCAACAAATTGTCATTCGGTTCTCTTTAGTTTACATTTTTTCAGTTGATTTGTCCACTATGCTTCGCGTATTTGTGCAGACCATATTAAAATCAATCGGACAAAATAACCCAAGAAGCGACTAAAATTAAAATTGCGATCTCATAAATACGACTTATGAGGGCGTTCTAACATTATACGTTTGTTGTACATCAAATGCATTAAAATACAATAAAATACAATACGACTATATGTCATGGGATTTACTCCCCTTGCTCTGCAGTGATGGTCCAACAGTGGCCAAAATTCAGAGTATCTACTGAGGGTCTTCAAAGGTGTCTACCTTTCGCTCAAGATTACTCTTGGCAGAGATGTGAATTGAAGAATGGTTCTTCAATTCTAAGGAGCCTCATAGGAATGTAAAGAAATCAAGTACTCCAGCCGATAGGACCCAGGCCGTGTAAACGTTTTAATCTTTGCTGACCTTCTATGAGTTAGGATTTTGCTCGTTCTAATGAGCCCCCAACTGATTTAACTCACTAAAGTATTACTTAAATAGCTCTGTTATAAGAATATAAGATGACTGAGACATACGGGTGCAGTTCACTCAAATGACTATCAACTATGAATTTGTATATTTACATGTAACAAAATGTAATAGTCAATTATCGTTAACAATTGTAAAATAAATAAGGTTGGGAGAATTTAGATCAAATTTCATCACGGGGGATGATCTGGATAGGGTATTTTCTCTCTAAATCATAAATAAAAACAGAGTTCACTTGGCAGCTTTAAGCGGGCACTTAGATGCCAGTAAGAGGTTTTTTGGTTTCTGCTCCAGCCGATGCTTGTTCTTTGCAGGTTATGGACCGGATCACTCGTCACTGGTCAAGTCTGGTGGCTGCAGCACGTTCCTCGTAGTATCGTAGAGCAAAGATGGTCCAGCGTCTGTTAAGACCCATCTGCTTTAGGTGTCTAGCTTTGAATGCAAGGCCACTTATACCAATCACTCGTTCCACAGATAGCACCACCAATTGGTACCACCGACTAGTATCATGAAATAAGTGAGAAACAAATACCCTCCTGAGTACTGGGTTTCCTGACACAAAATCAGTTGTTCCCCCCCCCCCCCCTTTTCATTCCTCCATCCCATCTGCCTCAGAACGTTACACTCTCTGAGCATTAATATTAATCCGAGTGGAAAACATCCATTGCATTTATACTGAACATGTTTACATCTACATCTGCTCTGGTTGAAAAAGTTAATATAATAAGTGTCACGGATTGCCTCCCCTTAGCTCTACAGTAGTGGTCCAACAGTGGCCAAACCTCAAGAGTAACTAATGTGGGTCTTCACAGGGGTGTACCATCGCACAAGATTACTCTTGACAGAGTTGTAAGTAGAAGGATAATGACAAATTTATCCACCACAAAAATAAATATTATGCGAGTTTTTACACGCTATTGAGAAAAGCGAGAACAATGCTGCGTGAGGCTGAGCAAATGTTAACTCTAGTATCTGCCGTCAACTTTTGTGAAGGATAGGGTTTTCTTTTACATCGCTAGCTCGTTTAAGCCCCCAGATGAGTTAATTCAGCGAATTTCCTCTTATTCCTCTAGCACTGGTTAAGTGTATTTAAGAAACGGTCTGAGACATACAGGTGTAGTACATTCACAATGATTAAATCAACTTTATATTTGTTTTTATACAAGTAACAAATTTAATAATCAATTATGTTTTAACAGTTATAAAAATGAATAATTCCTTATATAAAAAGTTATCATCACTGGGTGATGTTATGGTGTTAAAAATGGGATAGTGAATAGTTCACTTGGCAGCTTTTATGTTTCTACTTAACTGCCAATGGGTTTGTCTGTTCTGCTCCAGCTGATGTTTGGTTCTTTGCAGATAGATGACTGGATCACACTCGTCACTGGACAAGTTTGAAAGATGTAGCACGTTCCACGAAGTATCCGGGAGTAACTACCAAGCTAGTCTCGGGTCTTCAAGACCCGTCTGATTATGTTGTCTAGCGTCGACTTCAGGCCACTTATACCCTCACTTGTTCCAGAGATAGTACCCTCATTTGGTACCACCGACTAGTATTACAAAAGAAGAGAAACAAATACCCTCTGAGTATTGAATTTCCCGACACATACTTATGTGTCTCCCGCTTCCTATTCCACCATTTTATCTATCTCAAAAATTTACACTCGGTGAGAATTAATATTAATCCCATTGAGCAAAAAACATTCATTATATATAGGTTGAATAGATTTATATTTACCTTTACATTGGTTGAAGAGGTTGAAAACTTTCATTACTTTTAGAGGGAATATGATTACATTTACATCTACACTGGTTGAAAATGTTAATAATATAATAAGTATGTACATCATTCTCTCATCATTCCCTCCTTGCTCCATATGGAACTTAGGACTACCTCTGCTTTTAGTTCTCTATAGGAAACTCGCATAAAGCAGTCACCAGCCCTTGCAGTGGGGGTTCATGAAATCATCATTCTATATGCTGAGGTTGCCAGCCTCAAATGACTTGGACATCCTCTTAACAATGTTCACATATTAATATTCACACACATATATATATATATATATATATAGATATATATATATATATATATATATATATATATATATATATATATATATATATATATATATATATATATATATATATATATATACATACATATTATTTCACGTGTAAATAATGCAAAAATCGAATTATAGATATACAACTTACCCCAAATTTTTGGGTTCACCAACAGACTGCTGGCTAAAAAAAATAGTGAAGGCAACTTGTTGAAGATGCCTTTTACACGTGTTCTGGGTTGTTACTTTATTATAAGCTCCCACTTTGACTCCGTGTTTCAGATTCCTCAGATTCCGGTTTTTCTTGCTAATAATCGTAGAGTTTTCCTGGGCTTTTAAGTCCACAAGATTCTCAAACAAAGTCCTGTCCGATAAATGAAATTTGATTCTATTCTTAACTCTAGCAGGTCTAGTTGTCTCTTGAAAAGTTGAATTTCACAGTGCTTTCAACCGACTAAAGTGTCAGGTTATATTCCCCCTTTTGTTCCTGGCATGTGTGGTTCACGATTAGACCAGGCCCCAATCAGAAATGTTGTTATTCCTACATCTCGAATGCCAGCCAATGGTTAAGATAATGTGTGGTTTGATGGCGTCTATTCAGAACATTTCCTCACATAAAAATTATGCATGTTATTTAAAAGGTCATTTCTCCCAAATATGGGCGTGAAACCTCAGAATATTCTCATCAGTGATTACAAATAACTTCATACTTTTATCTCAAGTAATATCTTCGTAATACTTCTATCTGGATGCTATTACTTCATTGCGTCTTCCAAATGCATGTATGTAATATGTCCGCAGACGGGTAATTTATCTCCCAGTACTTGTGCAAACACCGACCGTCGTGTAACCATCTGGGCTGTGACTCTTCACGACAGTAATTATGGAATCCCAATCGCCATAGCAGCGCTAAATTATCTGACTGGGCGTACGTCGTGGTTATCCGACGCGGCCAAGGCTTGGTACACAAGAATTTTACCAACATGACTGTTGGTCAATATTGCATCACCTGTCTACTCTCTCAGCTGGGATGGTCAGGTAAACAGACAAAACGAATTATTACTGAAAGGAGTGTAAGTTGATTAGAAAATAGCTAATATCTGCTTGATTGCAGAGAAAGAAATGTGTCGACTACAGAAATTTCACGTAATCAGTACACACAACAAATGTAACTGAATACATCCGGAGGGGACAAGAGATCGACCCAAAAATTATTTGACAATAAGTATGTACATCAGTTGTATTATTATCTACTCCCTGCTCTGTCCAGTCACACATTTTTCATAAATTAACTGACATACTTGTGATTTTTCATCACATGACCTGAGTGATAGGATGTACGCTCAGTGAGAGTAAAATTTCTGAGAAAACAAACGACTGACGGACAGCGGTAAGATGCCTGATTAACACCAAGAAAACAAAGACTTAGCAGCGGAATTTGTTCTTTTATTCCCTCTGAAGTTTGTGGTACAAGCAAGAGGCGACCCGACTATTTGTGGTACGACCCAAAGAGACCATTTGCTGTACTACTATTATGTTGCTCAAAGCTTATAACTGACACTTGAAACCTACATTCCACGGGTTGTGAAGATTCTTGCCTTGACCAGGATCGGTTACTTCCTGACTGATCTAGAAATGGGCCCTCACCACAGAGACAAATCTATGGAACCAGCAGCATCGGCACTTTAGCATTTTTGCAAGTCCCATTTATAGCCGGCCAAACAACGAACTTTCTTTTCTAAAATGAAGCTTACGAAAGCCGATATATTCCATGATGAGAATTACCTTTCTTATTTATTTACAAGTGTTAAAGTAATTGATCATAAAATGTGTACAAATTGGTTTTTTTTTTTTTTTTTTTTTTTTTTTTTTACAAATTCATAGTTGAATTATTTATTACAAAGAGAAGTGCACACGGGTGAATAAGTATTCTAATATATACTTATATCTACATCTAAAGAGCCAATACGAGCAATAATAATAATAAGCAGAGGAATTTTACTGTTACCTGAGTTGGGGGCTTGAACGAGCTAATATTATATCTCTCCACAAAGGCGGCTGGAAAGATAAAGAGTTAACGTGCTCAGACACATTCAGCATTGTTTTCGATTTCTTAAATATATTGTGGAGACTCCCTCAAGGTAGAGGCATCATCATCCTTCTATCTGCATTTCTGCCAAGAGTAATCTTGTACTGTGGTGAAGTGGGATGTTATAAATATTTATAGGGGACTTAGTGTACTGACTGAGATCAGCTGTGAAGGTATCTATATCTATTAAAAATAGTGTATTATAGATAACCTTACTTGCTACCACATATCTCTTTATCTCAGTCAGAATTATTCTGGAATAGTGTGATGCTACGTTATGTGTCTAGGGTATGAGTATGGTGAAGTGTAAGTCACAACAACAGACAGATAAACAATTTAATTTAATCCACTACTCTTGACAACACTGTGACACTCACATACATATAACACTCTACGAGAATAGCTTAAAGAAGTCACTCGTAACGGTTCAAATAACAATATGTATTCATTACTAGCATGAATGAATATGTGTCCTGATTCAACTACAAGGGAACCAGGAATCACAATCAATTTAAATTACAAGTTATGTACAGAATGTATTTAATATGAATATTGTAGTGACATATATTATTACAAATGTTCTATGTGTGTCAGTTGTGTAGTAGTAAAATGAGGTAATACTGGTTTTGTTTTGTTCAAGCTCTGTTGGTATTTGTCATCATGACTTCAATAGTTTGTCTTTAGGGATCAGTATTGGAGATGTTCACAGTTCCTGATTTTAAGACAAGTAAATTCCCCTCTGAATGGTATTTTTATAAAGTTATTTCTAGATGAGGGGACATAATGTTGAGCTCAGCTGGCCAACTCTGCTTATCTTGAGTGATGGCGGCAGGAGAGGACTCCTCTGCTCGAATTCTCTTCTGGGCTCTGGAGATACCTCACTGATAGCTAAAAGGACCAAGGAGTATGCTGTCCGACACTGGATTCAGCAAATCTCTGACTAGGTGCTGCTCACTACCATCAAGACCACTGTCCCTGAAATCAAGAAGGATGTACCTTCTACTTCATAACTAATTTATATTCTCTTTTACACTGATCACAATACAGCACAAACATTGAGTTCAGAGCATTAGGCCAACTGTCAGCTTCATTTGAAATACTTTATTCCAGTATTACCCTTCTTAATGGTTACTACGCCTCTGCACTTCCAGCATTATTTCTTTCTAGTCAATCATCCAGGTGTCAGTGTACTGTTTGGCCATTCCATGCCGTTTTACTTCTCTCCGACACCCTCTGTTCAGGCTGGAGCATTTTAGGCTTTACCTCCCGTTTGCCACTGAACTACACATATATATACAGGCATAAATCAACAATTCACATTCAATTTTCATTAAAAGATATTAAATGGTTCAAGCTTACCACAATTCATACGAATAACACAGATACGTTGATTAGCAATGAATTCTGGCACAAACTGGCACAAACTTCCATCTGCCTATGTTCCAGGCTTTTATTGAGTCAAATATAAGCTGGCTTCAACGCACTGATGCTTTATCAAGTGTATTTAAACAAGTGGTTTCGAACTAACGCTCCCAAGTGTGTATATCAGCGAGACTGGCCAATGAGCCACGTTTCGACAAGTGTTTGAAAAAAATGTTATCTTTTCCCGTCTCCCCTAACAACCAAGATAGTATTTATAGCCCGACCAATCGTGGTTAGGCTTTCATTTGTTGCGCTCCAATCAATTTGGAGTTTACATGGTAGGCTATTTCTGTAACGTAAATTTTTTTCAAACACGTTAAAAAAAAATCTTATGAGCAGAAATGATTTTATGCTGTCAGGCACCCCCAATATTTTATTTTGGGTATAATTTATTAATTCCTGGACTATTTGCGTAACGTTTTACATATTATTTGTCAGCAAGCCCTAAGGAACCCAAAAATACTAATTTAAAGGAGCTACGTGGCTGCGTTCAAAATATGCAATTTCTTCTACCTCCTGTTTGGAAGATGTGCTGTCTGGGTACTGTTATGTGTTCAAACGTAAACCCATCTAATGTTATCTTTTCTAATAAGAGTTTGTTATGATTTATAAACCTAACTCTGGGAAAGGGTAGTGTATTTTATCACTGTCCGTCTGAAAAAAAATTAGTGCATGTAGACTTACACGCGTGATGGCAGCATTTGCGTATCGCGCGAAGCGTGTTTAGTGTTCGGCTTCCTCTCCCTTCTCGCTATCCTTTAGTCCAACTGTTCGTTCGTTTTGGTAACGTAATGTAGAAAAAGACATGAATGGAATTTAAAATTTAGGTCATTACGCAGTCTCTCAATTCTTTTCCAAGAAATACAGCACACGTTTCATTGAAGAAGGCGGGTAATAATACAGTAAGCTTTTATATCAACGTGAAAGCGTTACAATTTGCAGACGAAGCAGAAAACAAGGGGGATTTCGAGTACATTCTTTGTGATAGCACTGTCATTTTACCATTGCTCTTTTCTTTATTATATGTATTTATTAGGCTTTATATTTAATTGATAATTTATATATGTGGATTAGAATATTCCATGACACCTCCCCTCTTAAAACAGACATTATATGTCAGTCCTTTATTCTATATACACATAGAGAAATTTATTATTATTTCTGGGGTTTACGGTGATTCTCATCACACGGATGGCGGCTTAAAAAATCCGCTCCCAGATTGGTTTTTCCAGATATATATTCAATGCTAAAATTATATGGAGCCAGAAGCAAAGACCATCGGAGTAACCTAGAGTTCTCATGCTTAGCCTGTGCTAAAAACGATAAAGGTTTGTGGTCAGTTTGCAACTTAAATGCCTTCCCATATAGATAAATATTGAATTTCTTTATTGCCCATATTACTGCAAGACATTCTTTTTCGCTAGTTGAGTAGTTGATTTCAGCTTTATTCAACTTTCTGCTAGCATATGCCACTGGGCTTAATTCCCCATCCAATGCCTCTGATTTCTGTAGTAAAGTTGCACCTAGCCCAATATTACTTGCATCCGTCCTTACTATGAATTCTTGACTTAAGTCAGGTAATTTCAAAATGGGTTTACTTGTGAGCTTTTCCTTCAATTCTTGGTAAGTCATTTCACATTGTGGTGTCCATGTAATGCGATCTGGAAGTCCTTTACGTGTCAATTCAGTTAACGGTGCACATATGGAATTAAAGTTCTTGATATACTTCTGGTAGAAACCACATAATGAGACAAAGGATCTCACGTCCTTCTTGGTTTGTGGTCTCGGGGCTTTTTGTAGTTTCTCTAAATTCTTTGGGTCAGGGGTCATGTTTCCCTGATAAACTGTGTGTCCCAAAAATTCCAATTCTTTACATCCAACGCAACATTTGGTTGGACGGGCTGTTAAATTTGCCTCCCTAAGTCGATCAAACAGCATGTTCAGAGAGTCAATGTGTTCCTCAAATGTTTCTGTTGCTATAAGGATATCATCCATAAAATTTGTTATACAGGGATTACTCAGAGGATCCAATAATTTTCTCATCATTCTAGAGAAGACACTAGGCGCATTCTTCAATCCAAATGGCAATCTATTAAACTCATAGTGTCCTTCTGAGGTACTGAAAGCTAGGTATGGTCTAACCTCAGGCTTTACTGGAATCTGATAGTATCCTTTACTCAGATCCACTTTTGAGAAATATTTAGCTTTATTTAGTCTGGCAAACAGCTGATTTGTATCCGGCAATGGATCCACCTGTCCTTCTGTAATAGCGTTCAGTCTCCTGTAATCTATACAGAGTCTATGTTCTCCAGAGGGCTTCCTTAAGAGTACAACACCGGAACTATACGAAGACTCACTGTGCGAAATAATTCCTTCTTTCAATAGATAGTCTATCTCTTCCTTCAAAGCTTTTTCCTTAGCAAACGGAATCGAATATGGTTTCATACAGACAGGTGTGGAGTCTATGAGTTTCATATCATATTCCAATAGGTTTGTATGCCCTGGTCGGTCTGTTAACACCTCTGCATGATTCTTTAGAACCTGTTGCACTCTCTCTTTCTGAGTTTTCGTTAAATGTGTACTGATTTTCACCTGTGCTGCTGTCTCACAGGGGTGTAATGGATATTCAAATGATGAAAGTGGTTCCTTTTTCATCTCCATGGCGATGGACAAGGTCAACAAGTGTGTCTCTTCCTGATGTTCTCTTTCCAAATATTTCTTCAGGAGATTCACATGATAGATTTTTTCTTTCCCCTTCTTATCTATCTTATAATTTGTTCTAGACACCTTCTCTAGAACTGTATATGGACCCTGCCATCCAATTTGTAACTTATTCTGACTCCCGGCAAAAGAAGCAGTACCTTCTCTCCCACAGCCAAATTTCTGTCTTTCGCCTTCCTGTTATAATAGGCAGCATGTTTCTTCCTGGCTTGTTTCAAATTTTCATTGGCAAGTTTCCAGCCAGTTTTCAACCGAGTGGTCAGCTCATTCACATATTGGTATGAAGATGTAATGTTTTCCTCTGCCTTTTCATCAGTCCACGTTCTTAACAAAGCTACATATGGACCTTTAATTGTGTGGACCTATTTGTCCATGCACCGGTATGGTCTCTTCCACTCGAAGCTTTATAGTGATGATTTTTCCTCCCAGAATTATCATTCACAAAACGACCGCTACCAATTTTTCTTTTGGGGCTTTCTCCCCTCTTAAAATTCTTGATGAGAGATTTCCTCTCTACATCCTCTTCCTCCAGTTTGTTTAAGTCCGATTAAGGGATTTTCGGCTTATCCTGGGGTAAGACATCTTTTTGCACTCTCCGCATAGTGGCCATTGTAAAACAGTTAAGTGAAGCTTGTCCGTGAAAAGGGGCTTCCCATTCCATTTGGTCCACTTTATCAAATCTATTTTTCTTTTTATTATCAGGCCTAATTTTGCCCCATGGCGTGTCCAGGTCCTGATCCATGTTCCCACTTGTGGGTGTTCCCTCATGTGCTATGCTACACCTTTCTACAAAATTCTCAATGTCCCATCTTGCTTTGGGCCAATAATAATTGTGAGCCACCTTTTGAATGATGGTACCTATTTTCTCATGGTCCCCATCTGGTTTCACATGTAGGCTCCTTATTAATTCTGTCCTGTATCTTTTTGGAAGAACCAGCTGTCCGTGACCATTGGATCTAGCTCCAGTCTTCCTATACATCAACTTGTTTTTCATGTAAAAATCTCCCTTGCCTGGAGTTGTATGACAAGTTGACAATTTTCTGAAACAAGGCTTGAGTGTTTTATCCCCAGCCTGTGCCTTCCTCATCTCTTCTGGAGTGGTATCTAACATAATATCCTCCTCCTGTCTTGAGGTCGACCTGACCTGAAGGGTTGCCATATACACAGGTTTCCTTCTGCAACGGTCAGTGTCATGATTGTCCATCTGACAATTTTTACACCACCTTTTTCCTTGGTTGAAAGATTTTCTTTCATCATATTTCCTTTCATCGAATTGTGGGAATTTATTTTTATTGTCATACCGTGGCCTATCAAATTGGTGCTTACCTTTATTTTGATCCTTAGGATCAAATTTATTAAAGTTCTGTGGTGCCCTAAAGTTATCCACCTGTTTCTTTTTATTACCTGTTACCTCTGCTTGAGCTGCTTGATACCTTTCAGCAACATTTAGCAACTCACCCAGCCTCTCTGCACCTTGTTCCATGAGAAACTTTCTCAGGTCTGGAGCCATGGACTCTCTTAATTGCTCTATAAGGACCATTTCCTTAAGATCTTGGGTTTTCCCCAGAGAAGTCCATTTCTCCAAGTATGTCTCTATTCGGGCAGAGAACTGGTGATAGGTTTCACCTGACAGTAGTTTAGCATTCCTAAATTTTTTTCTATAGAATTCTGCATTCTTTTCATACCTTAACAAAAGAGCCTGCTTTAGCATGTCATAATTTTCCTGATCACCTCTGCTCATTTTTGCAAAAACTTCATAAGCTGCCCCACGAAGTCCCTGAGATAACTTTAAGCTCCACCTTTCTCTCTCTAACCCATACGTGGTAGCTAATAGTTCGTACCTATTTATATAGCTCTCAATATCATCGTCTTTCTCAACAAAATGATCTAAATGAAAATTCATAGCTGAGATTGAGGCTCCTTGAGTAACCGTAGCATCAGAGGCAAAGGGACTGGCACCATTTTCAGGAGCATGGCCTTGAAACTCAAACTCCCTTAGTCGTAACTCATGTTCCCTTTGTAATCTTTTATCTTCTGCTTCCCTTTCTGCAGCTAATTTCCTCTCTTCCCTTTCTGCAGCCAATTTCTTCTCTTCCCTTTCTGCAGCCAATCGTTTGTCTTCTCTTTCTGCCTCCAATTTCTTAGCCTCTTTGTCAGCCTCAATCTGCAACCTCTTAGTCTCAGCCTCAGCTTCAAATTGTAACTTCTTAATTTCCCTTTCAGCCTCTAACCTTCTTTCGGCTTCTTTTTCTAATCTTCTTTCTTCGCGTTCAATAAATTTGTCACATTCCGTTGTGACATAGGCAACCATAACTTGCCCATCTAATCCTAACTCTTTTGCAGTCTGAACCGCAGCAGATCGAAATTTGGCCAGGTCCGCCATTGTCTATCATGTAACTTAATACAATGTCTAACCAACAATTCAATCTCTAATGGACAAAACAGGCACCGTGAGCTCAACCTTATTTAATTCCACCCAAGGATACCTTTTAATTCTTATATTCCCTGAAGTGAATTACCCCCAATATTTTTAATAGTTAAAGATTCAAAATCCCAAGAGCGAGACCCCAATATATGTGGTGAAGTGGGATGTTATAAATATTTATAGGGGACTTAGTGTACTGACTGAGATCAGCTGTGAAGGTATCTATATCTATTAAAAGTAGTGTATTATAGATAACCTTACTTGCTACCACATATCTCTTTATCTCAGTCAGAATTATTCTGGAATAGTGTGATGCTACGTTATGTGTCTAGGGTATGAGTATGGTGAAGTGTAAGTCACAACAACAGACAGATAAACAATTTAATTTAATCCACTACTCTTGACAACACTGTGACACTCACATACATATAACACTCTACGAGAATAGCTTAAAGAAGTCACTCGTAACGGTTCAAATAACAATATGTATTCATTACTAGCATGAATGAATATGTGTCCTGATTCAACTACAAGGGAACCAGGAATCACAATCAATTTAAATTACAAGTTATGTACAGAATGTATTTAATATGAATATTGTAGTGACATATATTATTACAAATGTTCTATGTGTGTCAGTTGTGTAGTAGTAAAATGAGGTAATACTGGTTTTGTTTTGTTCAAGCTCTGTTGGTATTTGTCATCATGACTTCAATAGTTTGTCTTTAGGGATCAGTATTGGAGATGTTCACAGTTCCTGATTTTAAGACAAGTAAATTCCCCTCTGAATGGTATTTTTATAAAGTTATTTCTAGATGAGGGGACATAATGTTGAGCTCAGCTGGCCAACTCTGCTTATCTTGAGTGATGGCGGCAGGAGAGGACTCCTCTGCTCGAATTCTCTTCTGGGCTCTGGAGATACCTCACTGATAGCTAAAAGGACCAAGGAGTATGCTGTCCGACACTGGATTCAGCAAATCTCTGACTAGGTGCTGCTCACTACCATCAAGACCACTGTCCCTGAAATCAAGAAGGATGTACCTTCTACTTCATAACTAATTTATATTCTCTTTTACACTGATCACAATACAGCACAAACATTGAGTTCAGAGCATTAGGCCAACTGTCAGCTTCATTTGAAATACTTTATTCCAGTATTACCCTTCTTAATGGTTACTACGCCTCTGCACTTCCAGCATTATTTCTTTCTAGTCAATCATCCAGGTGTCAGTGTACTGTTTGGCCATTCCATGCCGTTTTACTTCTCTCCGACACCCTCTGTTCAGGCTGGAGCATTTTAGGCTTTACCTCCCGTTTGCCACTGAACTACACATATATATACAGGCATAAATCAACAATTCACATTCAATTTTCATTAAAAGATATTAAATGGTTCAAGCTTACCACAATTCATACGAATAACACAGATACGTTGATTAGCAATGAATTCTGGCACAAACTGGCACAAACTTCCATCTGCCTATGTTCCAGGCTTTTATTGAGTCAAATATAAGCTGGCTTCAACGCACTGATGCTTTATCAAGTGTATTTAAACAAGTGGTTTCGAACTAACGCTCCCAAGTGTGTATATCAGCGAGACTGGCCAATGAGCCACGTTTCGACAAGTGTTTGAAAAAAATGTTATCTTTTCCCGTCTCCCCTAACAACCAAGATAGTATTTATAGCCCGACCAATCGTGGTTAGGCTTTCATTTGTTGCGCTCCAATCAATTTGGAGTTTACATGGTAGGCTATTTCTGTAACGTAAATTTTTTTTCAAACACGTTAAAAAAAAATCTTATGAGCAGAAATGATTTTATGCTGTCAGGCACCCCCAATATTTTATTTTGGGTATAATTTATTAATTCCTGGACTATTTGCGTAACGTTTTACATATTATTTGTCAGCAAGCCCTAAGGAACCCAAAAATACTAATTTAAAGGAGCTACGTGGCTGCGTTCAAAAATATGCAATTTCTTCTACCTCCTGTTTGGAAGATGTGCTGTCTGGGTACTGTTATGTGTTCAAACGTAAACCCATCTAATGTTATCTTTTCTAATAAGAGTTTGTTATGATTTATAAACCTAACTCTGGGAAAGGGTAGTGTATTTTATCACTGTCCGTCTGAAAAAAAATTAGTGCATGTAGACTTACACGCGTGATGGCAGCATTTGCGTATCGCGCGAAGCGTGTTTAGTGTTCGGCTTCCTCTCCCTTCTCGCTATCCTTTAGTCCAACTGTTCGTTCGTTTTGGTAACGTAATGTAGAAAAAGACATGAATGGAATTTAAAATTTAGGTCATTACGCAGTCTCTCAATTCTTTTCCAAGAAATACAGCACACGTTTCATTGAAGAAGGCGGGTAATAATACAGTAAGCTTTTATATCAACGTGAAAGCGTTACAATTTGCAGACGAAGCAGAAAACAAGGGGGATTTCGAGTACATTCTTTGTGATAGCACTGTCATTTTACCATTGCTCTTTTCTTTATTATATGTATTTATTAGGCTTTATATTTAATTGATAATTTATATATGTGGATTAGAATATTCCATGACATGTACTTACTTATTTACTTAGTCGTTCCCCTTCTACCGTGAGGTGTAGAGGTTTGGAAGAAAGAGCGCCAGACTATCCTATCGGTTGTCTTCCTCCTGGCCTGGTTCCATTCTAGTTCTCGCTCCTTCAAAGATTGTCTAATGTTGTCCTCCCAGCGGACTCTGGGTCGTCCTGCGGGTCTGGATCCCTGGCTCTTTGATTCCCATGCTTGTCGTGGTAGCCGATCTTCTCTCATTCTGCCGACATGGCCAAACCATCTTAGTTGGGACTCTTCTACTTGAGTCTACAGGGGGTGGGATTTTAGGCTGTGACGTATCGTCTGGTTGAGGACCATATCTCTTCTTGTTACTTCAACCACCTTCCTCAGATACCTCATTTCTGAGGTTTGGATCTGGCTTTTGTGGGTTGTAGTCATTGACCATGACTCGCATCCATATGTCAAGACTGGGACATAGGTGGAGCGGTATACAGCCATCTTCGTTTTCTTACCAACCTCTATCTCTTGCTAAGGAATCCTCGATTTATTGCCTGAAAAAGTTTCCCAGCTGCTGCTTTTCGAGTGGCCAACTCTTCTTTGATGCCTCCCTTTCGATCTATAATAGCTCCGAGGTATTTAAAGTGGTCGACCTGCTCCAGGACCTGTTCTCCCAGCTTAATCTGATGTCTTCTTTCTTCTCGTGATATCACAATGGATTTTGTTTTAGAGCTGCTTATGACCATCCCTCTCTTCTCCAGCTCTTCCTTCTAGACTTGCAGGTTGGATTGGAGATCTGCCTCTGATTTAGCAATTAGGGCAACATCATCAGCAAATGCCAGCTCTGAAATACAGACCTGTCTCATCTTCCAGTACCCCACTGAATACTTTCTTGTTCTATCCTTATATGCCTTGATGACATCGTCCATGAGGAGTATGAAAAGATAAGGTGACAGGATATCACTTTGTCTTAGACCAGTGGTGGTCCTGAACTCTTTTGACTTATGGTTTACTGTCCTCATATAATTTCTGCAAGACTTGTAGAAGCTCTGTATAGCATGAATCAGAGGTGCTGGAATGTTCTTCCTTGCCAAACAATCCCAAAGTTTGCTCCAGGGGACCCTGTCAAACGCCTTTTCCAGATCTATGAAACGAAGATGGATCTCACTCTTATACTCAAGGGCCTTTTCACTCAGCTGTCTGAATGTGAAGATTAGGTCTTGAATACTTCAGTCAGCTCGGAATCCGCACTGGACCTCATCCAATTATGGCTCAGCTAGGCGTCGGAGTCTGTGCTCTATGATTCTAGAGTAGATTTTACCAGGGACACTGAGAAGGGATACGCCTCTATGGTTTCCACATTGTCGATTGTTAACCTTTTTGAAAATTGGTGTTATGATGGCAATCTTCCAATCCTTTGGTATGGTCTTTTTGCACCACGCTGCCTGTAGGACCCTTAAGAGTAATAGGTCGCCTGATGCTCCCATGTACCTAACCATTTCTGGTGTTATACAATCATGCCCTGCTGCTTTGCCCATCTTGATTTTCTTCAGTGCTGCCTTCAGTTCTTCCATCTTTATGTCATCTTCATCACCATTGGTTTCCTCTTCTGTGCTAGTGGTTATCATTTCTGATGCTTGACCTTGCTCACC
Organism: Oreohelix idahoensis; assembly: GCA_024509875.1. Classification (NCBI taxonomy): domain Eukaryota; kingdom Metazoa; phylum Mollusca; class Gastropoda; order Stylommatophora; family Oreohelicidae; genus Oreohelix; species Oreohelix idahoensis. The sequence continues at coordinate 173,958 of JAMPIV010006577.1, read as the reverse complement.
ATTAAGGAGTTCTGAGAAATATTCTTTCCATCTTTCCATTACTTCCTTCGGGGCAGTAAGCAATTTGCTTTGCTTGTCCTTCAGTACAATTTATTAATACTGCTGTTGCCTTATTTCCATACCACGATGTCAAACTGTCCAGTATTTGCTCTCTTTTTCTTTCAATCTTACCTGTTGTTACGATATATTCCAACTTTCCTTCAATCTTACCTGTTGTTACGATATATTCCAACTCGGAGTAAGCAAGAGGACATGCACACCATCATAGCTGGCAGACGCTGGAGCTGGGTTGGCCATGTCCTCAGAAGAGACCCCGATGCCATCACAAGAACAGCTATGCTTTGGGCCCTTGAAGGAAAACGAAAGAGAGGCCGACCAAAAACAACATGGCGGAGGACTGTGGAGGCTGAGATGCAAAGAATGAACCAGAGTTGGGGCACTGTACGAAGGATGGCCACCGACAGAGCAAAGTGGAATCAATTTGTTGTTGCCCTACAAGACGCCACTAGGCGTGATGGCCACTGACTGCTTTGACGGTCTACGGCTAAGTATAAAAGAAAGATGAAGCTGTTGCCTTATTTCCATACCACGATGTCAAACTGTCCAGTATTTGCTCTCTTTTTCTTTCAATCTTACCTGTTGTTACGATATATTCCAACTTTCCTTCAATCTTACCTGTTGTTACGATATATTCCAACTTTCCTTCAATCTTACCTGTTGTTACGATATATTCCAACTTTCCTTCAATCTTACCCGTTGTTACGATATATTCCAACTTCCCTTCAATCTTACCCGTTGTTACGATATATTCCAACTTTCCTTCAATCTTGCCTGTTGTTACGATATATTCCAACTTTCCTTCAATCTTACCTGTTGTTACGATATATTCCAACTTTCCTTCAATCTTACCTGTTGTTACGATATATTCCAACTTTCCTTCAATCTTACCCGTTGTTACGATATATTCCAACTTTCCTTCAATCTTACCCGTTGTTACGATATATTCCAACTTTCCTTCAATCTTACCAGTTGTTACGATATATTCCAACTTTCCTTCAATCTTACCTGTTGTTACGATATATTCCAACTTTCCTTCAATCTTACCTGTTGTTACGATATATTCCAACTTTCCTTCAATCTTACCTGTTGTTACGATATATTCCAACTTTCCTTCAATCTTACCTGTTGTTATGATATATTCCAACTTTCCTTCAATCTTACCTGTTGTTACGATATATTCCAACTTTCCTCTTCTTATAACACGCCCACAAAACGTAGATTGCTTCTTTCTATTGTGTGAAATAAGATTCCTTTGTGCACTTACCTCTTTCAGGACATCTTCATTACTCTTTTTGGCTGTCCATGCTATTTTTTAACATTTTTCTGTAACACTACGTCTTTGACATCTTTGGTGATTTCCCTACTTGTTTACTGATTGTCCAAGACTCACTCCCATATGACAGGTTTGGTTCTATATAACACTGATGAACTCTCTTTCTTACTTCCAATGACAAAGAATTGTTGCATAAAATACTCTTCATTTCATAGTAGGCTTCTTTTGGCAGAGCTATTCTGCTCTTCACTTCTGAGAAGCATCTTCCATCCGTTGTTATTAATGTGCCCAGGTATTAGAATCTATTGACCTGGTTTAAAACTGTTTCATTTACTTTGACAGTGCATTCTGGGGAAGCCATTTTCTTTGAGATGACCATTAATTCTGTCTTCTTGCTATTAAGGTGGAGGCCTTTGTTTTCACTTCATGTCACTATTGTATCAACCATTTCCTGCAGCTCCTTTTCACTTTTTGCGATTAAGACTGTATCATCAGCGTATCTCAAGTTGTTTATATTATGTCCGCCAAAAAATATTCCTGGCAAGTCCGCGGGAGATCTCATTATATTTTCACTGTACTGATTGAACAGACCCGATGACAGCACACATCCCTGCCTGACACCCTATTTTACTTGCTGAAACGTTCCTATTTGGCTGTTGATTCTTACAGCTGCTGTTTGCTGCCAGTACATGTTCTTTATTATCCTGAAGTCTTTACCATCAATGTTGATGCTTTCTAACATTTTGATAATTTCCTCGTGTTTCACTTCGTCAAACGCTTTAATAACCACTAAGGCTGCAGTAATTTTAAAAGAAAGCGATCTGCCATTTCTATTGATCAAAATCAACTATTGATACAGGCATAAGTAACTTTTGAGATGAAAAGTTGCATATATAAATAAAGGTGGAAATCTACCTCAGTCTGATGCAAGCATAACTTTCGAGGAGGCAAAGAGTTTTATCTAGAATCGGATACAGAAACAAATGGGATGTAGAGCATCCTCGTCACTGTTAAAGAAGATTATTGTGTATTTTTATATGTTGGCCTCACTTAGATCTGTTAGCAGTTTAATCTACGCGGTAGCATTTCTATCTGTAGTCAACATGATATGTTTTGCACCATTTGGTATTTGTAAATGAACGCGATAGTGGGTTGACGTCTCAGGGCGATGATGACGTAGTGAGGTGCCGTGCTAATTGGTTTAAACGGTCGATCTTGACCTTTCGTCTTAGTAATCCGTCAAAGCAAGACGTGATATATTTCGCTCCTATGCGAATTGAAGTTTATGATAATTCTCCTACTAGGCATTGTTGTACGAAGGTCGCCTCAAGTATTTCATTGATGTCGAATGCAAGTATACTAGTTCAAGAATAATTTATAAGAGGAGTCGTTAATTTTCGTGAGCTATCAAGCATAATTTTACTTTCCACACTTTGGTTATCACTACTTGGATGTTACGGATGCCGTCATCTTCAGTATATAGGCCAGAGTATGTGACGATACGTAAAGGACAGTAGGAGACGCATTGTTATGCATGTATTAATGAGATGCCATGTATTGAAACTGAGGAACTTGTCTGAAGTAAATAAATATGTATAATTGTGGACCCAAACCAGGCGTTTGGAGCTATTGAATACTCATCAAGTTCTTGATCACCCAAACCATTCGTTAACAAAGCACGATTGCTCATATGCACATACTTTCAACAGTTCTACAAAGTACCAAGAATAATAATCAAAACCACGCACTCGCAACAGTGGATATGGCGACCCAGTATGGGGAAAACGAATTTTTGTCAAGAACTTTAAAATGTATAAAGAAGAAACAGTGAGAATATCAATTTTGCAGATTGTTATGAACTTTTCCGGCGTTGAAAAAAGATTTGCATATATGTCAACGTACAGCGCATGCGTACTAGAAACCATGAAGACGTCCAGAAAATTCCTGTCAAGATGTCAGCTCCATGTCTGCTGAGAACAAACTTCTATCAAATCTCCAGAATTCTAGTATACTATGGCCTCAATTTGATCGAAGGAACTGCTTTACGATACCTGAAAACTTGTTTCAAGTCACCAGTCTGTCTCCTGACGTAGCTTTATGGTGCATACCAGCGGTGTCGGAGATTTTTGTTAGGGGCTTAAGATAAGTACCATTTTTGGTCTAACAAAATTTGTTCAGGTTACATTCTAAGCAGTCCCCTAACCAATATATATGTGTTTATCTATATTATATGTATATCAATATGTTATTTATGTTGGAGGATGGTGGGAGTTTTGAGTTTGTCTTACTGCTTCGGCAGGTCGCAAATTCAAAGCCGTTCCTAGAGCCATTTTGAATATTTTCAGTTAGCAAAAGATCGACTGAGAAAAACTCGTCGCATACTCTGTTTGCTCCTGAATTTAGTCAATATTATATGTTTAGGTGTAACGTTTTGTACATATAAATTGTATTTTTACTGTACTTTGTTTCATTTTTCCTTATTTTTTGTCATTTGTTCTTCAGATATTTGTAATCCTGACCTAACTATCGTTCAGTTCTACATGTCAGTTGTTGTTTTTTTTTTGTCAATGAGTCCTGTCTGGTCTATTTTTAGATTTTTACTGTTGTGGTTTGACCTCAATTCTGTTTTCGTCGTAATTCGCTTGAAAAAAAGATTTTATTCAGTTTTAAAACTTTTTTTTTGTGTGTGGCGTGTTATATTGTAGTGTGATATTGTTTTGTGAAATAACTGTCTTCATTGGTTTATGTATTGTTAACTCACAATATAATAATATTATGGTATGCATAGTTATTTATGCATATATTATATGACTGCAATACTTATTGATTTCAGTGTACTAGTAGTTCATTAGCTACTGTTTATTCGCCTGAGGAAGGCACATCATTATATGATAGTAACTGGTACGGGTATATTTTAAGAATGTTTATTATTTCAGGAACCGTCCTCCCGACGTCCTGTGGTAAGAGTGCATTAGACTTCAGGCTTGACACTCCTTAATACAGTGGCCTGCTGAATACCCTCCAGGGTTCTCCTTGCATATTCCGTTTCAGGAATTATAATATATATTTAAGTTTGGCCAGTCACACACAATCTCCCTGGCCCGCACCTCAGGTACTCAGTAACAAGGCCTAACTTCTTGGCACGATTCACAAATATTTATTAACACATTACTCCATTTGAGTATGATATGACATCGTAGCTTTTACTAGCACATGTCTCTACTGTCCTTGATTCTGATACTCTCAATTTTAATGGGACAGTCAACTTACGTGCCCAAGAATTCCATACACACTGCTAAGACTAATCTGACATTATACTGTTAATGAAAGCATAAGGCAGTGATGGTAATCGATCTTGCAGGTGAAATATAAAGATGCCCAAAGGCACTTAACACATTTTAAAAGCAGGTCCTACTGGACACATTCCTTGCATACTGGTCAAACGACACAAGCAGACTGCCGGTTAGAGACGCTAGCTTGTCCCAAATCAAAACTCACGTCTGCTGTCAATTCAAAGCAGGAGTCAAGACGTCACTTCCTGCAACCACGGGATACCGTGTGTAAACAATATATATCAGGAAGTGATCAAGTACAAGACATGATATGATATTTACTCATATCATTTACTCCCCCCCTGGATTAAAATAATGAAAAGGAACTTTTCATTATTTTCATAGTACAATCTTACAAGGTCACTGGAGAAACCATATGACAATATCCAAATACTCAACTGTCATCATTATGATAGCACCTAGAGGCGTGCTCCATAATCGACAATTTAACACACAAGGTGAGGTATTTAGTAATAACATGACTAAACCCATTATCGTTAGCAGACGCTCTTTTGACACAAATGTGAGGTAACTACATTAATTAGAAGGCAGTGAAGAAAAGTCAATATGTCAGTCATGGCACTCACACAGCATACCATGTCAACAAACGCCCTAAGTCGTGTCGGTATGTAAGTCTACCTATCTATCAAATGAAATGCATAATAAGCAATCAAAGACAGAATAGAACAAATGAGGCAGACAAGTTAAAATATAAGTGGTGACTGTGACAATATGTCAAAATAGTTATTAATATTTGTATGTATGCAATGTCATGTGGTGAATGACAATGTTAATGAGATGTCATATGAAGATATATTACTTAATATCTACACATATGAAGGATATAGGTTATACTAAGTGTAAGCACCACTGTAATTCACTTCATATAATGATACACTAATGAAGCAATGTAATATCACCAGTGTTATTAAAACTGGTCATGTTAGACCATACACAGTTCTTCCTGTAGAGGTATTTAAAAGAATTAAAGTTTCAGTGAGTCACTAGTTCGCACAACATTGTTATTGATCCTTAGTTAAGTATATATGGCGGAAAGAAATAGTTCATTGAAGAAAAATCCAATTTCCATCTATGTTGGTTGTCGATGTTTGTCTTCCATGCAATATCATATGCAGCACAGATACTATTGTTCATTCTGTACTTGAGAATTTCATACGTATATGATGAAATGTAATTTCTTGGTTATGTCCCTTTTTGAACTTTGTAGTCAGTAATTTTAGTTACTTCCCTTTTTACACAACGTTTGAGACAGTTAATTAGTACAAAAAGTTTTGGAAATTGTAGCAAAGTATCTGAATTGCACCGACTTGGATTGTCATACTGCCAAAAGTCATTGTACAACGTGTATGAAGTAGCGAAGTATTGTTCTTGAGCAATTGCATTAGACATCATATGACGAACGCTTGAATATATATCTTGATTTTGGATGAACAGCAATTCATCATCATCATGTTGCTTGGCATAGTGTCTCTAGTTTTTCAACCGGTTTAAGTGCATGACGAAGCAATGTGGTTGTAATATCTGAAGTATGCAATATATGAGTTAAAAGAAGGCATGTGCCTTAGTTCATGATGCTACCTTTGCGAAATAATTCCTGACTTGTCCCAAAGGAAGTAGTGTTATCACTGAGCATCAAAGTTGGATTGAAGCAGCATTTGCTCAGACAACTGGCGATAGCGGATGCTTCATACATCTGGATAGCACATCGGCCATCACGTTCAACCTTCCTGCGATGGGTTTAATCTGGTAATTATAGGGTTGAAGGGCCAGTGAGGCACGCGCTGCTTTAGCATTCCTGAATCTCGCTGTTTTCAGGTAAGACAGTGCCCTTTGGTCTGTCTCGAGTGTGAAACTTGCACCAAGCAGGTAGCGTTGAAGTTTAGAGAAGCAGAACACAAGAGCCAGTAGCTCTCTCTCAATGACCGAGTAACGCTGCTCCGTCGGCATTAGCTTCCTGCTAACATAAAGTGTTGGATGTAAACAGCCCTTCCATTCTTGCAAAAGTGAACCTCCAATGGACGTTTTGGAAGCGTCTACTGTAAGAGTAAAATGTTTAGAAGGATCAGGCAATCTCAATATAGGCAACATGGAAAACAGACATTTTAATCTATTTAAAGCCACATGAACATCCTGACAATAAACACACCTATTTGGTGACTCTTTCTTCACCAGTGATGACAACACAGACGTATACTCTGCAAAATTAGGGATAAATTTAAGATAAAAGTTTAGGAGCCCTAGAATACTTCTAACCTGTTTTTTGGTCTTAGGTATATCAAGGTTTAGAATCCTAGAGATAGTAGTATCCTCTGTTTTCAAAAAACCTCCTCCTACTTTATAACCTAAAAATGAAATCTCCTGAAATCAAATCTTAGTCTTAGATGGACGTGCAGATAAATTATGACGACGTAGAGTGGTAAGTAAGGATTGAATACCCTCCAAATGTTCATCCCATGATTGATGAAACAGACAAATGTCGTCAATGTAAGTAATAAGGTCGTCTCTGTCAGAGAAGAGTCGTCTCATCATGCGAACGAAGGTCGCAGGTGCGTTAACTAAACCAAAAGACATATAATTAAATTGAAAGAGTCCTAATGGGGTTGCGAACGCAGTATAAGGCTTGTATCGTTCCGTTAATGGTACTTGGAAATAGCCTTTAGATAGATCAAATTTAGAAAAAAAATGTAGCTTTAGCTAGTCTATCTAATAAAGACTCCAACACGGGAAGTGGTTCCGCGTCGTGGATGGTGACCGAATTTAGACGTCTAAAATCTATGCATATACGTATAGATTTGTCTTTTTTTCCTGATCAAAACCATAGGAAAACTATAAGGGGAATGAGATGGAGAAATGACATTTAATTTCACCATCTGTTCTAGTTCCTCTTTAACCTGACATTGTAAATGTATAGGAATAGGGTAAGGTTTCAACTTAATGGGTTGAAAGTCTGTCAGAATAATATCATGTTCGATGATATCAGTGTGTCCTGGGACATCAGTAAGGACATCAGTAAAAGAACGTAAGATTGAAGTAACCTGTTCTTTCTGGAAAGAAGATAGAGTTGGTGATATATCAACATCTTTCCAACTTTCAGTAGACAAGTAATGAAGACTAGGTAATACCAATAGTGAGTCATTACCATCAGTCAAATCCGAATTTTCTTCCTGTATGACAGCCAAAGAAGAATGACGACAGACAGATTGATCAAGAGCTTCAAAGACTGGTCTTAGATATGGTGGACGTGTATGAAACTGCTGTAACATATTGATATGAAAAGTTTTCTCTTTTCCCTCTACTGAGACAATATAATCAACATCAGACAGTTTCTCCACAATCCTGTAAGGTCCTCTCCATGAGAATAATAATTTGTTTTCTCTCCTGGGTAATAATACGTAAGCTTCATCACCAGGCCAAAGTTGGCGTAATTTGCGGTTTTGGTTAATGAATAACCTCGCCCTAAGCTTTGCCTTTTCAGATGAACCTACTGCTATCTGGCATGCGTCTATTATTTTTTTCCTCAAATTGACTACATACTGATATGAGGTCTGAACCTCCTTGTTCATCTCAGCACCAATTAAAAGTTGTTTTAATATAGACATTGGGCCGCGTGGTTGGGCGCCAAAAACCAATTCAAATGGGCTAAAGCCTGTATGTTCATTTTTTATCTCTCGATAAGCAAATAAAATAGCTGGCAGGACTCTGTCCCAATTTTGAGGATATTTAATTGTAACCTTATGTAGCATTTATTTTAAGGATCTGTTGAGGACTTCTATTTTCCCATTAGACTGAGGATGGTATATTGAACTAAGGGATCTTTGAATCCCAAACATATCCATAACCTGTTTCATAGCATCTGAAACTAACTGAGTTCCTCTATCAGACAGGATGTTTTCAGGAAAACCTATTCTACTGAAAATCAAAAATAATGCATCAGCAATATCTACCGTTGTGATGGTTTTTAAAGGAATTGCTTCTGGCCAGCGTGTGCACATATCTATGCAGGTCAACACATATTGATGACCTCTGGCTGATGTTACCTTTAAAGGGCCAATAATGTCAATGGCCATCTTTGCGAAGGGACGCAAAGAAATATCAGATGCTTGAATGGGCGCATCATGTTTTGGTTTACTGGTTGCTACACTTTGGCAGATGGTACATGTACGACAAAATAATTTGACGTCTTTCGTAATTCCGGGCCAAAAAAAAAAATGACAAAACTCTTTGTTTTGTTCTAGCAACACCTAAATGTCCTGCACATTCAATGTCATGTGCATGTCGTAAAATGAATGGTCGAAAACAAGCTGGTACCATAATCTGTTTCTTTAAGGAATTAGCAAATTGATAGTTTCTTACTAAAATCCCATTTTTGATAGTATACCAGTGTTTTGCACAGTCATCTATCATTACATCATTCAAATGAGCAATATGAAAATATTTTTTTAAGGAAGTATCATCTTTCTGTCTTTTTATAAAGGTTTCCTTATCAATGAGCTCCATCTGAAATAAATTGTCATCATCATTATTCACATCATTCATTACCTTAATAACATCATTATTTTCCTGTTGATAATGAATTATATCATCATCATTATTTTCCTTTTCTTCTTCATCTTCTGAAGTGATATCTTCAGTTATATCTTCAGGTAACACATCAATGACTGGTTTGTGATGATCATTGTCCATGCGAGACTGAGCTCTGGTAGTCACAGCATTTGAACATAATAAGTGTTGTCTTTCCCATATTTCAATATCTTCCTGTGTACATTCATGCAATTTAGGTATGTTTCCCATAATAATTCCAGCAATTGGATTGTCCAAGAGGCATACCAGTGTTCGTCCTGTGAAATAAGGTGTGTCCAAAAATACCTCTGCTGTGGGGTAATATTCCACAGTTCCACCAAAAGTTATGCATTTCACTTGTTTTCCTGTATAATCCACCTTATCAACCAAGGCCTTGCGCACACCAACAGTGGTTGCACCCGTGTCTCTGAGTAAAGATGCTAACTTTTTATTGACAAAACCTCTGTTCAAGATCAATGAACCAGTACTTTCAAAAGATGACATGACTGGGAGAGGGTGTCCGCATAATAATCTTGGCACTCCTTGAGGCTGAAATAAAGAATTGCAATTAGTGCAGTTATCACTATTTGCTAAGTCTACACTGCATGAATTTGCATGTGCTACAATATCATTATGGTTCTGATTATTATCATGAATAATGGCATTGGTACTTTCAGTGTTTCTTGATTGCCTGGAAGTATTGTTATGATAAGATCTTTTATTTGCATTTTGATCATTTCCTCTATAAAATGATTTCTGACCTCTATTTGATTTTGAGTTATATTCTCCTTTATTTTGCCAGTTATTGGACTTAAATGAGGTTTGTGGATAAAAGTTATCCTCTTGATATGAATTCCAATGTCTTTGAGGTTGGTATTTATTAAAATTGTATCTACCTCTATTTTGACTGTAATTATGTGATGGTTTAAATCTTTGATTCCTATCTATGCTGTTTGATCTATACCTAGGTGCATTGTCTTGGAATGATCTGGCCGATGCAGCTGGTAATGAGTCCCTTACATTGTTTTTGCTCAATACTCTATTAGGATGTGCAACTTGATATTGACGTCCTAGGGTTTGTAATTTAGTTAGGTTCTCTGGCTTTCTCTCCTGCAGGAACGCAAGAAAATCAGAACTAATAGATGACAAAACCTTGTCTCTTAGAATCAAATCTGACAAACCCTCAAAAGTTTTTTCAGTTTTGGATAATTCAATCCATCTAGAAAAATTTAATTTAACAGCTGGAATAAATTCAGTGAAATCTTTTCCAGAATCAGGGTATAAAGACCGAAATTTCTGACGATAGCCCTCATCATCTAATTGATACCTCTGCAATAAAATGACCTTAACAGCTTCATAATCCTTTCTAGTCTGGTCATCCAAAGTGGAGACTACAGTTAATTGTTCACCAACCAATAAATTCATGTCTACATGTCCATGTGGATTTGTCAATCTTATATTCTTCACAATAAGTTTCAAACCTATTTAGGAAGCATGAAATGTCATCTATGGATGCGTTAAATTTTGGCAAATTAATCCTTATGGCAGTAGTATGATCTTTATTTTTATCTTCACCTACCCCAGGATGCAACAGTGGTTGTTGTAATTTTAATTTTTCCAGTTCAATCTCAGCCAATGTTATAGTTTGAGCTTGTTGAAATCTGATCTCTTCTTGAGCCTTTTCCTCTTGAGATCTGGCATAAGCTAATTTTTCCCTTTCAAGAGCCAATTCTTCTGATCTCCTTTTTTCAGCCAATTCCTCTTTGCGAAGTTCTTCTTGTCTGTTTACTTCTTTATCAATATAAGCTTGCAAAGCTGGACCTTCCAAATTAAGATCCTTCCCAATCTTCAATAAATCCTTTAATGAAGTCATGGTTGCTTATTCTTGTGTTTATCAATAATACACAATATTTTAACTTTTATGTATATGAATATGTCAGCTATATTCAATATTCACTCCACCAATCTCAGATCAATTTATAATTGCAATAGTAGATGTATTCAGCTAAACAATATGGAGTAATGAAAAAAATAGAACCACAACAAGTAAGAACAGCAAGACAGGGTTCGAGCAACTAAAGGCAATACAAATGGAAAACAAAGGAATAACTATAAAATATATATGAATTAATTTAAACTAATGCTCTATTACAAATAGACAAGACAAGACGCATATCACAACAATTATGACATCTATGAAATGAACGATAGTAAGATGAGAATAGACAATATTACAAACAATAATGCAACGAACTAAATAAAATATAACAATGACAGTACTTGTGAGAACAAACAATAGATAAACATGACTACACAGCTAACAAAAATGGATCTGTTAAATTCAATAGAGGCAAACTTTTATACAACCAGCAGAGTATGCTGGGTCCTCTATCTGAATCACACAGATACTGCCCTATAGAACGCTTGATTTGCTCATTCGACCTAGCTTTCGCGGTATTGAATGATCACAAACCAAGTCCCTCCATCCAGCCCGCTAGTTACAAAACCAAAAACACGTAATGAAAACACATGGTGAAGTCAGATATCAGGCAAACAGATTATATTCACAGCCAAGCTGTATGTAACAATAAATAGACTTATCTGTTGCCAAGAAAACAATCCCTCTTGAGACTTCGACAAGCAAAGGATGTAGTGATGATTGTAGCCTAGTATCTGGTTAGGCTTAGAATTGCTTCATGCTGACATCGAAGGACATCGATATGGTCCATGATTTTTGATAAAATACTTGCTTCTTGAATGAAGATAGTCAGTTCCTATGACTTCTGTGTAATAATGGGTCACTTTTATAACTTAGTGACAACTTGAGGCACATTCATGATGATGGAAATCCCTTCCATTCATAAAAACTTTTGGCAGACGATGCGTGCCGATATTTTGAAAAAATAGTCCTAGATTCGTTAGGCGCTCTTAGGCTTGTAAGGCATCCAATGGCTTGGCCCCCAGAAACTGGTACGGGTATATTTTAAGAATGTTTATTATTTCAGGAACCGTCCTCCCGACGTCTTGTGGTAAGAGTGCATTAGACTTCAGGCTTGACACTCCTTAATACAGTGGCCTGCTGAATACCCTCCAGGGTTCTCCTTGCATATTCCGTTTCAGGAATTATAATATATATTTAAGTTTGGCCAGTCACACACAATCTCCCTGGCCCGCACCTCAGGTACTCAGTAACAAGGCCTAACTTCTTGGCACGATTCACAAATATTTATTAACACATTACTCCATTTGAGTATGATATGACATCGTAGCTTTTACTAGCACATGTCTCTACTGTCCTTGATTCTGATACTCTCAGTTTTAATGGGACAGTCAACTTACGTGCCCAAGAATTCCATACACACTGCTAAGACTAATCTGACATAATACTGTTAATGAAAGCATAAGGCAGTGATGGTAATCGATCTTGCAGGTGAAATATAAAGATGCCCAAAGGCACTTAACACATTTTAAAAGCAGGTCCTACTGGACACATTCCTTGCATACTGGTCAAACGACACAAGCAGACTGCCGGTTAGAGACGCTAGCTTGTCCCAAATCAAAACTCACGTCTGCTGTCAATTCAAAGCAGGAGTCAAGACGTCACTTCCTGCAACCACGGGATACCGTGTGTAAACAATATATATCAGGAAGTGATCGAATACAAGACATGATATGATATTTACTCATATCAGTAACCAAAAATTTTTTTTTTCAAAAGCAACTTGATAGTTGACTGATCGACTAATTGAGTCACCGTTAGTGGTAAACATGGCCACACTGGAATCTTTCATGCGGATTGGGAAGGAATTTGGTTACAAAGCTGATGCTTTGAGAGAATTAGCTATGGCTGAGTTAGCTAAAGCAAAACAAGAGGAAGCTGAAAAGAAAGCTGAAATAAAGCGTGAGAAAGCTGAACAAGATGCTAAAGTAGAGAAGAAGAAAGCTGAACAAGAAGCTAAAGAAGAAAAATTAAGGGCTGAAATAAAACGTGAAAAAGCAGAACAGGAAGCTAAAGATGAGATAACACGTATTGAAGACGAAAAAAAGACATTGCAGAAAAAGAGGATTTACTTCTTCGTATTGAAGAAGCAAAATTAAGAAATCAGACTGCTAACAATAGCAATAATGGTGATTCAAATACTGCTACTTCTACTTTACACAATAAAGGTAATGATAGATTTAAATTACCAACGTTTAACCAAAATATTGATGACATGTCATCCTACCTAGCAAGATACGAAAGTGTATGTGTAGCTAATAACCTAGACAAATCATTATGGGTTGGCAAACTTATACAGTTTTTGGCTGGAGATCCCATGACTGTGGTAACTAATATGGATGATTCACTTAAAAGTGACTATGATGCTGTCCGCAAGATCCTATTACAACGTTTTCAGCATACCAAAGAATGATATCAGGTGAAGTTTAAGACTATGATTCCAGAATCTGGGAAGGATTTTTCAGAATTCATCTCTGGTATACGTCTTGCGTTTAATAGATGGATCCAACTCTCAGGAATTGAGAAAACATATGACAAACTTATGGATCTAATACTGATGGATAAGGTGTTATCCTCAATAAGCAAGCCATTCTGGTCTTTTTTACAAGAACGCAAGCCATCAGATTTATCATCTATGGAAACCCTAGCAAGACAATACTGCACAGCACATCAGAGTGCATGTATTAGTAACAATCAACTTAAAGAAGCACTTCCGGTTGCTGCAGTTACAAATTGGAACAATAATGGCAGATTCAGAGCTCAAAGCATAGACAAAAACTTTATACATAGAAGGTATAACAATAATAATAATTATCACAGAAGTAACAATTATTACTAGAATGATAACTCAAATAGAGGTCGACAACAATATAGAAATCAGTCACCTCAACTTAGATAAAACAACAACTTTAATAATAATAATGATCAACAAGGATCGAACTTTAGAAGACAAAATAATTTTATTCCTCGGAATAATAATTGGAATAACAACCAACACTATAGAAATAAAAGTAATAGTCAAAATGGTAGAAATCAGGGTAACTATGTTGATCGCCAAAGGCAACGATCTTCATCTCGAGGGCCAAGGAGGTCCGAACATAATGCAGGGGCGGCACTTACAGTTAGTACACATGAGGGTAATCATGATGTAAATAATCAGGTTCACTCAGCTGCGTGTTGTTCATTTAATTTTGATGTTGCTGATAGTTGCGAAGAATGCCTAACTCTATTCCAGAAAGATAGTAGTACCAGGCTGAAGTGCGAACATCCCTTTCCAGCAGTTGGTCTATCGATGGTTCATGACGGAACGGGTACACTGGTGTTCAACAATGGTTTTGTCAACGGTATTCCAGTGTCAGCACTCAAGGACTCTGGGTCGACAACGATTGGTGATAGACAATCGCTTGTTCCACCTTCCTGCTCTACAGGAAAGAGCGTTAAGTGCATAACCTTCGGGGGAACAATAGAGTTCTACCCCACAGCTATTGTAAATGTTAACACACCTTTCTTTACAGGAAATAATACTGTATGCTTATTGAATAATCCAATTGCGGATTTGACAGTTGGTCGCATTCATGGTAGTAAAGATTGCTCACCAGAAGAAATCGAGGAGTGGGAGAGACAACACAAGGTCACTGCACACGCAGGCTTTGCTATGGCTCATTTAAATACCAGCAATTATCATGCTTGTAACATAGTATTGGGCTCTGTACCATTGTGAAGGTCGATGAGGATACTCCTCATAGTGATGATAACAATGACATCATATTTGATAATCCTATAAGTAAAGATTTTAACACTTCATGTACAGCAGTTGTCACTGGCATTGACAATGTTGTACCTACATCCTATGATGTACCTTTACATGAGTACGCGTCTTTTACAACTACAACCATGCACACATATTTTTTTCTTATATTGTTGTTCTCTTTTCACTAGTATGCTGTTGTCATGTCGTGTGTCATGCACTCATTTAATTAGACGGGTGCCTCTCTATAATCACACACAATTTTTTCGTAGGATGGCGTGGGTTATCTTTTTCCTTATTGTTTTTAATGCGATGTCTGGTGGTCATTGCACTACTCATAAGACATTGATGGTTCATTCCACCACTGACATCCCTTTGCATGTCATGTCACAGTCTGAGATGACTCAGGACACACAGTCAGTTTTCTGGCATGTCATTTTTTAGTGGCATTCCAATTTTTCCACTGAGGTCTTCTAATATATATAAAAAAATATATATATATATATATATATATATATATATATAAATATAAATATATAAATATATAAATATACAAATATATAAATATAAATATAAATATAAATATAAATATATATATATATATATATATATATATATATTTATATTTATATTTATATTTATATTTATATTTATATTTATATATTTGTATATTTATATATTTATTTATTTTTTTTTTAAATAGGCCTTTACAATCTCAATGAAATACAACATGGACAAATATGTGGAATTGAGTTTAATGAATTATGATATTTATGTTAAAATTTATGTCCTATGTCCCAGTCTTGCCATATGGATGCGAGTCATGGGCAATGACTACAACCCACAAAAGCCAGATCCAAACCTCAGAAATGAGGTATCTGAGGAAGGTGGTTGAAGTAACAAGAAGAGACATGGTCCGCAACCAGACGATACGTCAAGGCATAAAATCCCACCCCCTGCTGACCCAAGTAGAAGAGTCCCAACTAAGATGGTTTGGCCATGTCTGCAGAATGGAAGAAGATCGGCTACCACGACAAGCATGGAAAACACATAGCCAGGGATCCAGACCAACAGGACGACCCATAGTCCGCTGGGAGGACAACATTAGACAATCTTTGAAGGACCGAGGACTAGAATGGAACCAGGCAAGGAGGAAGACAGCCGATAGGATAGTCTGGCGCTCTCTCTTCCAAACCTCCACACCTCACGGTAGAAGGGGAGCGACTAAGTAAGTATGTTAAAATCTGCCTGTAATATGTGACTGATTTGATCTGTCTAATCTGTGTTAACAAATACTGTCTGTGTCTTTCTGCCCTCACATCTGTGTTAGGGAAAGTTTCTTATGGCAAGATATTAGCCTAGAAACAGTATGTTGTTGCTGGTTATATTCTACCCTACTGCAATCAAGGCAGAAGACTGTGTGTATACCTGTGAAAGCTAAAGCAGTATTCAGTCACCAAGTGTATTCCTCAGATCTGGTTTGGAAACCCTAGTGTATGGAAATTTTCAGCCACTGTCCACAGCAGATTGACAGTTTGGTGCAGTCACCACAGTTACGTGATTAAGGAAAGGACTGATTCATGATATATGGCCAACAACACTTAAAAAAGACTTATGATGAAACTAGTTTTGTTAAGATCCATTCAAGTGGAAAGACAGATACTTTGTGACTCTCTTAGAAGTATAAGAACAGTGATTCTAAAACTACCAGTTCAAGACTAGGAACAGTCAGAGTTAATATAAATGACATTTTGAATTAAAGAACGCTTTATTGTAAAGTGATATTTCCCAAGAGGAAAGCGTCATTGACACTCTGATTATAAAATGTAAATTGTGTGTGTTACACAATGCTTTTGTAAATTGTCAGCATCATCATTGTTATTACATGCCATCATTCTTGCTCCTAACGAGAAAAGACAAATCATTGTAATATAATTGTAATATAATAAATTAATGAATTGTACCTAAAGCCTTGAGTAACTCATTACAGTTTAGTGTGAAATTACTTTTGTTTATTATTTACCCTACACACAATATATAATACATCATATGATAGTTGTTGAGAGCAGACATCTAAGTATCTGGTACTTCACAGTACCATCTGGGTAATATATCTTTATAGTCTGACTATGTCTATGACAATCATACACCAGTGCTCATTTCTGAGACTGGTGTATTACTTATAAGACCAAACTCTTATCTGGCAATTGTATTCTTTGTATCATCTGATACACCTTTTTATCTTACTATCTTCAACACTAATTAACCTCTCATGACAACTCTCTTTCTTCAATTTTCATACTGTCTCTAGTGCTTTTGATCGTCACACTGTGAGAACCACTGTTGTCAATATTTTTTTTCTTGCCGTCTAATTCTTCATATGTATTCATTGTTTCTATTATGTTCTGACATATTTCTTCTGTTTCTGTCGGCGTATCTTAGTGAATCTGGCCTGACCGCCAAGGATGTAGCTTTACCAAGTCTATCTTCTGCTCGCTAGTCTACTAGTTTACTATACTTCACTATTGACTATGATACTTAAAATGGTCAACGCACCTGGGTCTTCGAAAATACACACATTGTCTCTCTCACTGGGAACAGTGGCATCGTGTCCTCAGAAATAAATAATGAACTGTTGTATATAATTGTGGCGTAACAGCGATTGAGTGCCTGGGCAGTAGTCTCTTTTTCTGTGACCACAGAAAACCAAAAATCATTTGGCATATCGACCCAATGAAAACTCTCAGTTCACTGCCAATTTAAATTCTATCATTATCACACTCAAATAAAAACTGGCTTCTTAACGCTATCGCGCCTGGGATCTAACTGACTTAATCTAAAACTTCGATTTACAACAACAACTATTCTCGAACATTCTGGAACAACATGTCTCACAAACAGCTCACCAGAACATTACAAATCTGTGCAATTACTAGCCCATAGCCGAGTTCACCTTGCCGATGACAGACCAAAAACAAAACAAAAACCACTACATTATAACTCTCACCCAAACTCAGACACCGCAAATCAATGGACGTAAGACCCTATTACCCCTTCTCGCTCCATTATTTCCCCTATAAATCCAAAGTCAGTTATTTCCCTTTGACTATAAATCCAAAGTCGGTTAATGAAACTAAATCTCCCCAAAATAAATCAAGCCTATTATTTTTCTTCTTCACCACTCCAACGGTTACAAACTCTTAAGTGATTATACTCCAATAGTGATTAATCCAACTAAAGCTTCAAAGTTATAGATCAACAGGTTTAATAATTATTAAATGATCTATAACTTCAAAGCTTTAGTTGGATTAATCACTATTGAGTGAATTCTATGTCTGAACCCATATATTCATATTGTGCCAAGTAACCTAAACATTTAGAACTATGCAATTAAGAATTGCTGATCACGTTCAGCTGTGGGCTCAAAAAAAAAAACCACCAAAATTTATTTCACAGAAGGGGCGAGAAGATACAAAGTTCATGACGTCTTAGAGGATCTAAGATGTCAAGCTTGATTTCTTCACATTCCTGTGAGGTCACTGAAAAAGAAGCATCTTTATTCTTCTGTTTATATCTCTGCCAAGAGTTGTCTTGAGCGACAGTTGAAACCTCTACACTCCAGAGTAGAAGAGGAACGATTAAGTAAGTAGTATTAAGTGTATATACATATACATGTTTTATAATGACCTCACTGAAAAAGCTCACCCCATATTTTTAGAAAAAATCTATGTTAGTGCCCTAAGCACTATGGCGGCATTGCCTCCCCTGCTGTGCAGTAGTGGTCCAAAAGTGGCAAAATCTCAAGAGTATCTATTATAGGCTTCAATGGAGTCTATCTTTATACAAATTACTCTTGGCAGAAATGTAGATAGAAGGGTAGTAAAGCTTCTATCACATGGGAGTCATAACAAGATATTCAGATAAGCGAAAACAATGCTGGCTGTCGCTAAGCACGTTAATTCTATAATCTGCCGACACTTTTATGAAGAATTTTGCAATGGTTTATTCTAGCTCGTTAAGCCACCACCCCTGAGTTAGTCAGTGGAATTTATTATTATAATATATATATATATATATATATATATATATATATATATATATATATATATATATATATATATATATATAGCTCTGTTTAGAGTGTGTGTTTAGTAACTTTGACTGAGACAAACATGTAGTACAATGAAAAGGATTAAATCGAAGTTAAATTTGTATCATTACAAATAACAAAATTTAATAATCACTTTAATTTTTAACAGTTGGAAAATAATTTGAATAGTTATGGAAAAGGTTTCATCACTTGATTGGGATTTAACTGAACAAAGGAGGTCACTTCTGGCAGCGGATATTTTTACTTAGCTTCCAATGGTAGTTTCTTCTCCTGCTGGGTCAGTTCCTTCCACTCTGTTCTCGCTCCTCTCTGGTCAAAGTTCAGGCGCCGCACGTTCCCAGAACGTTCAAAGAGTAACGGCTCGGTTGGTTCTGCGTCTGTCTATAAGACCCTTTTATGATGGCGTCTGGCAAAACATCAGTCCACTTATACCTTCACTTGGTTCCAGAGATAGTACTTTCTGCTGGTACCACCAATAACTGTGTTGCGTGATAAATTCTCGCAACATCGTTTTTTACAATATCTATTTTATAACGCAAGGGCAACAACTGCTTGAAATTTATTGTCACTTTTCTCGGTAAGCATTTGTCTTCTCGCGTTGGTATCGAATGCAGTTAAGTTTTGAGCTGTTGTCATTTTGCGCTGGACTGCGCATGACTTGTCTTGCTTTTTGGTCGATCGGTTTCCGCCCACCACTAGTGGAGTGAGCGATTTGGAATGGCGAAAGAGATGCCTCGTTGAAGAGGGGATCTCCGCTATTTTTTGTTCTGTCAGGGATGTGTAGTCCTCTTATGGATATTTCGTTTATTCGGGATAATACCTCTAGTGTATTTGCACATGCCGGGAGGCGTGATATTTCTGTATTTCTTGAAAGCAAGGTAAATTGACTTTTTTCATTAACTCTATCGATTTTGGGTCGTGAGCGATTTCGATTCATAGCCTGTCTTCGAAAGTCGTCGTCACGAGATGTTTTTTCCCAGCTCACATGTCGCTGCATTGTACTGCATCGGTTGATGCATGTACCAAGGACCATTACTTGCTACTTTGTTAAATGAACTAGGTTTGGAAAAACCTTTATTATCTAGAGGATATTTTTGAGGACATTATTTATACTTCGGCAGACGTGTCGGTCTTGCTGAAGTCAGACTAAGGAGAGTGAACTGATCTCATACATCTGGTTATCTCCTGGCTGTTATAGAAAAGGATGGAGTTTTCCACCTGACTACATTTACAGCACTATGAAATATAACATGCATCTGACTCATCATTGTAATGCTGTCTACCGTCTATTGAATGTTGCTGTGATAATGACTGTTTGATGTGCCCACATATTCGCGTAACCATTTTGTCACTGTGGCGTCCACAATAAATAATGAAGAAAAACGTCAACGGCTGTTACAAGAATCATTGACTTTATACGTCGTGAGTTTACTGACGTCCTATGTGGATTGCCCTGTTATTTTTGTATGAACATTGTTTTGACTGAACACATCTGCACACCACACAAAACCAGACATGCGGATACCATCCATCATCATATGGCATCACGCATCATTTGGTGGCCATAAGCTGGTTTGATTCTGGTACTAGCAAACACGGGGTCCCTTACCCACTTCATTTTCAACAAGAATTCATCAGCATCCTTCAAGAAATTAACATTCTTCAATACAGTCAACATCTTCAAAATTTTCAAAGTACTCGGCGTTGCCCGGTAAAAGTCAAAATTTCAACTTTTTGACGGAAACAAGAATTTGACAGTACCCGGCGTTGTTACATGTTGCCGGATAACTCGGACTGCTGTTATCTTTTACGCAAGTCAAGCAAGTTGCTGCTGTCAAGGTTCCAGTGCTGTCGTTTTTTGAGAAGGTCAAGTGCCGGTTGAAACGGGTTGTTTTCTGAAGAAGGCCAAGTACCGATTTCCATCAACTTACTTTGGATTAGAAGGTCAAGTGCCGAAACAACTCAACACACAGTATTTCAGAAGCTCTTGTACCATCGTGTTAGCAGTGGAAGCAGTTCAGATGTGCCATCATCGTTGGAGCTTCGCTCTTTAGGACGTTGATTGACATCCGTTTTTCTGCTGTTCTACGATTGGAAGCCTATAAGTTAAGTGGCCTGTTTGTATGTAAACTGTGCCCTTATACTTCTGCTGAGTCTTCTGTGTATCATCTCATTCTATATGTTATATATTTATATGTTTATATTTCAGCGGGTTCTCGGTTGGGTGGTGTCTCCGTTAGATTATGCCACGTCATAGAGGTCGTCTATTGTGAGCGTTTTCTGTAGGGTTTGCAAATTTCCGATACTGGAATTTGCTAAGCGACTTCTGTTGCTATTTATGTTAGCTGTGATGACATGTTTTAATATTGTTTTCGTTATTATTTCACATTCTTTAGTTTTGTTTTGATTTGTTTGTATTTGTTAGCCTACTCTTGTCTATAATTTAGTTTCATACAACATTTTTGTTTATACACTGTGGTGTCATGTATTTTGTTTAATTATAGCGCAGATATCGTCACATTTTTTGTGATATATCATTAATTTCTGCTTTATTTTTAGTTGATTTCTGCGAACGTTTTTGTATTGTTGCTGATCTTTGTTATTGTTTACATTGTTATTGTTTACATTGTTTGTATTGTTTACATTTTCAATGTTTACATTCTGCATGTGTTTACATAGTCATTGTTTACAGTTATAGTAATTAGTTAATGGGCTATGCTAATGCACTGTTACTACTACACTGATGATAAATGAATGATAAATAGTGTCGTGCACTATTGAATGAGAAGTGCACTTATGATCAAGAATTGATTGTTGATATTTCATATACAAGTTCTTTGATTGGAGACTTGTTTCCCACAGAGACTGGGATAATATAAGGTGATGTGAATATACAAGTGCTTAATTAAGACTTGTTACACTTAGGTTTGAAATAAATTAGTTAATTATTTCAGGTTTTGGACTTATATATTACTCATCATGTCTACATTTGAGCACTTTATTGAGCAGGGTAAATTGCTTGGGAAGACTGGTGATAAGTTAGAAGAATTTGCAACTGCTCGATATGATAAAGCAATGGAAGCTGAACAAAAGAAACTGCAGATGCAGGTGGATGAAAAGAGATTCCAAATGGAAATGGAAAAACAAAAAAGGGAATCAGAAGCTGAGGAGAGAAAACACCAGCTACAGCTAGAGGCTGAGAATAAAAGACTTGAAAAAGAAGCTGAGAATAAAAGACTTGAAAAAGAAGCTGAAAATAAAAGACTTGAAAAAGAAGCTGAAAATAAAAGACTTGAAAAAGAAGCTGAAAATGAAAGACTTCAAATGCAGGCTCAAGCTGAAGAAAGGAAGTTACAAAGAGAGGCTGATGAGAGGAAAGCAAAAATGGAACATGAAGAAAAACTCTTAGCTTTAGAGTTGGAGAAATTGAAATTGACGAGCATGAGTAATGGTAATGATTCAAACAAGGGTTCATCTTCTGGGAAGGCTAATAATGATACTTTTAAGATTAAGTTACCAACATTTAGTCCTTCCAGTGATGACATAATGTTCTATCTGGACAGATTTGAACAAGCATGTACAGCTCATAACATAGACAAAGCAAAATATGTTTATCAGTTATCAGGGATACTGACAGGTAAAGCTCTAAGTATATTAAATATGGTGGATGAACCTGACAAGAACAATTATGAGGTTGTCAGGGCCGCTTTGTTAAAGAAATATCAGCTTAACGAAGACGGCTATCGTCTACAATTTAAAAACATGTTACCTGAAAATGGAGTTGAATTCTCCGAGTTTATTGCAAGAATACGCATTACTTTCTCACGATGGGTTGAACTATCTAAGACGGAAAAAACGTATGAAGGACTTATGGACTTAATACTTAGAGACAAAGTCATGTCGTCTGTCAATGAGTCTTTCCTTGCTTTCCTTCATGAACGTAAACCTAAAACAATAAAAGAAATGGAAGATTTCTGTTGCCAGTACGTAACTGCGCACCCACACATAACCATGGGTAACTCTAAGGTGAAAGAAGGTTTACCAGTTGCTTCGGCAGCTCCGTATGGCCAAAACTTTGCTCGTAGATTCCAACAAAATTTTGATAGAAAGAGTAGCGGTAATTTCTGTCAAAATCATGGAAACCAATTTCATAGTGATTCTTCTTCGAAGAATTGGAGACAACCTGATAGTACTCGTTACTATCACCCTAATAATTATAAGCATTTCAAAAGAGGATATGGTAATAGAGGTTATTCCTGCCGAAGACCTCAGAACCAAACAAATAGATGTTCGCATCAATGTGAACATGATAGTAATCGTGGAAACTGGAATTCGAACCAGGATAACAATTACAATAGAGACAATAATAACTGCAGAGATAATAATAACTCTGATAACTTCAGAGGTAATAATAGTCGGGGTAGATCTCAACACAAAAAAAGAGATATCAGCAGGCTAATGCTGTACAACAGGAAACTGAGGGAGCCTGTAATCATGTTGTTGATAGTAAAAACTTTGACGCTGTCACTGGTTCTGCTTTTGACTTTGAGAGAGCAAACAAATGCCCCCAATGCAGTACTTTATTCGAACCGGGTACCATAACTACTTTGAGTTGTGGTCACCCACTTCCCGCTCTTCCTGCTGCTGTTGCGCATGACGGGAGGGGTTCTTTAATTCTACATAAGGGTCTTGTTAATGATACTCCGGTCTCACTACTTTTCGATTCCGGATGCACCACTATTGGTGTTAGACAATCGCTTGTAGATCCATCTTGTGCTACAGGAAGGGTTATTAAATGTGTCACATTTGGCGGCACTCTAGAAAAATATTCTACTGCTGTAATTCGCATTGCCACTCCTTTCTTTACTGGAGATGTGCATGCTTGTCTCTTACCTAATCCTATTGCGGACCTTATTATTGGTCGTATTCACGGAGTTAGGGAGTGTACCCCACAGCAGATTGCTGCTTGGGAAGATAATAACATGCAAGCTACAAATGCAGTAGTTACAAGAGCACAAGCTCTACAAACACCCGAAACTTCACTGAATAGTGATAATGAAGTTGATAGCCAAGATAGTCACTTAGTAATCACTCGTGACTCTTTCATAAAATTGCAAGAAGAAGATCCTTCTTTAAAAAAATTCTTCGTTCTTGCGAAGAAAGGTGATCCGAATCAGGATACAAATAGAAAATCTTGGATTGCAATGAGAAACGGCGTACTTGTACGTATGGTACAAGATTCGACTACGTCGGCACATTCGCAAATTCTTGTTCCCAAGAGCATGAGAGTGCAAATATTGCAACATGCTCATGACTCGCAATGTGCTGGACATATGGGTTTTGCCCGTACGAAGTCGAGAGTCCTTGCGGCTTTCTTTTGGCCTTTTGTCAATAAGGACATTCGTATTTACTGCCGATCATGCAAGGTATGTCAGGAGGTCAAATCTAGAGGACCACGACATGCTGCGCCTATCCAGGCTGCTGACATTCCTATTCGGCCGTTTCAGAAAATGGCCATAGATATTATTGGCCCTTTTAAGGTCAGGTCGGCCAGAGGACATCAGTTTATCCTTACATGTGTCGATATGTGCACACGTTGGCCAGAGGCTATTCCTCTTAAGAGCATATCTACTACAGATATCGCAGATGCTCTTTGGTTGATATTTTCTCGCTTGGGGTTCCCCAGAGAAATATTGTCAGACCATGGCACTCAACTCATATCTGACACTATGTCACAGGTAATGTCTACCTTACATATTGAACGATCTCTCAGTAGTATCTACCATCCTATGTCTAATGGGTTAGTTGAGCGTCTGAATAGAACGCTCAAGACTTTGCTTGGTAAGATAACTGAAGATCATCCTCAAGATTGGGACAGGGTTTTACCCGCGGCTCTCTTTGCCTATAGAGAAGTCCCTAATGAACACACAGGATTTTCTCCCTTCGAACTTGTCTTTGGCGCGCGTCCACGCGGCCCTATGTCTTTATTACACGATCTCATCACTGCCGATGATATTAGCGATGAAACTCAATCCTCATATGAGTATGTCATTGCTCTTAGACAAAAGATCATTGAGGCATGTAAGCTAGCAACTGCTTCATCAGAAATTGCTAAAGAGAAGGCAAGACAGTTTGCTAACAAGAATAGATGTCTACGACAACTTTGTCCAGGTGACAAAGCATTCGTCCTACTCCCCAGTAGGGAAAATAGACTTCTTATTGCATGGAAAGGTCCGTATGCAATAGTCTCTCGGATTTCCGATGTTGACTATGTGGTCGATATTGATGGAAAGCATAAAACTTTCCACATAAACATGCTTTCGGAATTTCACGAACGTCCGGACTATTTGCTGCCTATTTTCCAGGCAACGGATGATGCTCCTGCACCTCACGGTCATTATTCATCCCTGTCTGTCATACAGGATGAGGAATCTACCTTCTCAGATGTCAATCTTCCCCTTCCAGTGGTTCCATTACATTCCACGGAATCTTGGAAAAACGTTTCTGTTTCTCCTAATCTTTCTGGTGACGAACATCGACAAGTCTCGTCGATGTTACAAACATTTCAGGATGTTCTCACTGACATTCCTGGACACACAGATGTCATAGAACATGACATAATTCTTACCGACAATAATCCAATTAGGGTTAGGCCGTATCCTATTCCTATACACTTTCAGTCGCAAGTGGAAAAGGAATTGGATGAAATGATTCAATTAAATATAATTGAACCATCGACTTCACCATATTCTTCTTCCATGGTTATTGTCCGGAAGAAGGATAAGAACATACGAATTTGCGTTGATTATCGCAAATTGAATCAGGTCACAAAGTTCGACGCTGAACCGATGCCTTTGTTAGAAGATCTACTGATTAGACTTTCTAATTCTAGATTCTTCACTAAACTTGACTTGTCTAAAGGTTATTGGCAAGTGCCTTTAGCAGAGCATGCCAAACCTCTTACTGCTTTTTCTACACCTAGGGGTCTATTTCAATGGAATGTTATGCCTTTTGGTCTCATGAACGCCCCTGCCACTTTCGTTCGCATGATGCGTCGAATTCTGTCACATCGTTCGGATGTCATCGCATACTTAGATGACATCTGTCTCTTCAGTGATACCTGGGAAGATCACTATTTAGGGTTATATGACTTACTGTCCACTCTACGTGAGAATAATTTGACAGCGAAACCTTCTAAAGCTTTTGTTGGTTTTGGTGAAATCTCTTTCCTGGGTCATCGTGTTGGTCATGGTCTCTTGAAGACAGAAGACCACAATACTTCCAAAATACTGAACATCTCTGTTCCTAAAACGAAGAAACAAGTTAGGAGTCTCTTAGGTTTAATTCAATTTTATGGGAGATTTATTCCAAATTTATCTTCGATCATGGCACCTCTATCAACATTGTTGAAGAAAGGTTCGCCTAATCTGGTCCGTTGGTCTGAAGAATGCCAATCTTCACTAGACCAAATCAAGAATATATTTTCTTCTCCTCCCATCTTAAGATTACCTACTCTTGATAGGACTTTTGTTCTTCGGAGTGATGCTTCATCCACTGGGATTGGAGCAGCACTGATGCAAGAATATGCAAATACTCTGCATCCTGTTATGTACATTTCTAGAAAACTAAATGCGGCAGAGAGGAACTACTCGGTTTTAGACCGTGAGTTGTTAGCGATGGTTTGGTCAATTCTAAAGCTACAAAGATTCCTCCTGGGCGCACATTTCATTCTAGAGACTGATCAGAAAGCTCTTACAGCTATTCAGACTAAGAATTTGAAGAGTTCGAGATCCACTCGATATGCTATAGCTCTTCAACCTTTTCACTTCACGGTACGAGCTATCCGTGGTGCGGATAATGTGATGGCTGACATTTTGTCTAGATGCCCACATGACTCCAACTAATACTTCTGTCCTATATTTCCATATATTACAGAGTCATAACACACCTATATTTCTACAATGGATTAGCACATCTGTACTTACTCTATATGTACACACTATCGTGCTTTGTTGTCATCTTCTTCTGTTCGTTTTTTAAGATGATAGAGGAGGACTGAGTAGTTAATATAAGGGCCGTTAGTTTACTAAACAGCCACAATTATTAATAATGTATTGTACCTTATGAAGCATATTAGTTATTAATTAGCATTATATTGCTTGTACTTTCTCAGAATGTCATTGTTGAGCTGAGGACTTACCTTACTAGTATCAAGCATGACGAGTTCTAGATTGTTTACTTACCCTCGGAATACCAGAGCATATGTCCTGGATCGTCATGTAGTTTAACTTTACTATGTACTTATGTCATTACATGTCAAAGACTTTACTATTTAAATTTTCCTATTAGATTTGTACATCCATTTTTAAAGACAATATTAGAGTATGCTGTTTAATGATGATTATGGTAACTTGCATACGTATATTGTGTTTACATGCTAACGTGATGTGTGTTGGTGACACCTCCCCGATGTGAATATTTTTTGAGACATATTTATTTTTCTGTTGAGGTATATCCTCACCAGACATTCTATAATTAGCCTCATGTTAGGCAATTTAATTAATTATCAGCGCATAATTCGTGCGTTTTGAGCCGCTTATCGCATGCTCTTTGATATTTAAAAAAAAAATATGTTCCACATTTTTTTTTTTATCGGGAGGAGGTGGTGATATGTTGCGTGATAAATTCTCGCAACATCGTTTTTTACAATATCTATTTTATAACGCAAGGGCAACAACTGCTTGAAATTTATAGTCACTTTTCTCGGTAAGCATTTGTCTTCTCGCGTTGGTATCGAATGCAGTTAAGTTTTGAGCTGTTGTCATTTTGCGCTGGACTGCGCATGACTTGTCTTGCTTTTTGGTCGATCGGTTTCCGCCCACCACTAGTGGAGTGAGCGATTTGGAATGGCGAAAGAGATGCCTCGTTGAAGAGGGGATCTCCGCTATTTTTTGTTCTGTCAGGGATGTGTAGTCCTCTTATGGATATTTCGTTTATTCGGGATAATACCTCTAGTGTATTTGCACATGCCGGGAGGCGTGATATTTCTGTATTTCTTGAAAGCAAGGTAAATTGACTTTTTTCATTAACTCTATCGATTTTGGGTCGTGAGCGATTTCGATTCATAGCCTGTCTTCGAAAGTCGTCGTCACGAGATGTTTTTTCCCAGCTCACATGTCGCTGCATTGTACTGCATCGGTTGATGCATGTACCAAGGACCATTACTTGCTACTTTGTTAAATGAACTAGGTTTGGAAAAACCTTTATTATCTAGAGGATATTTTTGAGGACATTATTTATACTTCGGCAGACGTGTCGGTCTTGCTGAAGTCAGACTAAGGAGAGTGAACTGATCTCATACATCTGGTTATCTCCTGGCTGTTATAGAAAAGGATGGAGTTTTCCACCTGACTACATTTACAGCACTATGAAATATAACATGCATCTGACTCATCATTGTAATGCTGTCTACCGTCTATTGCTGTATTGAATGTTGCTGTGATAATGACTGTTTGATGTGCCCACATATTCGCGTAACCATTTTGTCACTGTGGCGTCCACAATAAATAATGAAGAAAAACGTCAACGGCTGTTACAAGAATCATTGACTTTATACGTCGTGAGTTTACTGACGTCCTATGTGGATTGCCCTGTTATTTTTGTATGAACATTGTTTTGACTGAACACATCTGCACACCACACAAAACCAGACATGCGGATACCATCCATCATCATATGGCATCACGCATCAAACTGGTAATAGAAATAGAAACGAAACGCTCTTCTGAGTATGGCGTTTTTCCGACACATTTATGTGCCCCCCTCTTCTATTCTACCATCCCATGTCAGAATTTACCATGGATAAGAATTAAATTTAATCCCTCGGGATAAAACTTCCTTTACATTTAAACTGAATAGCTTTAGCTTTACAGGGCATTTACCCTGCTTTGAAAATGTAAGTATTATTCTTAGAATGTACATCATTTCTTTCATCTTTCCCTCTCTGTTCCACAGGGAACCTGGAACTACTTTATGCTTTAAGTTATCTTTATGAAAATTTCAATAAAGCAATCACCAGCTTTTGCAGTGGCGGTTCATGAATCATCATTCTAGATACTGAGGTTGCCAGCCCCAAATGACTTTGACATCCAATAGCGAGTTTCACACATTAAACTTCACATGGTAATATATACATATATTTGTTAGTTCACACTTTAGTAATTATAAAATATAAAATGTAAATCACAATTACGCCAATCCAGGCTAAAGACTTATTTGCTCAGATGAAAAAAAGAGATGAATTGTTCTCTTACACGCGTATGGGATGTCTTTAATATTACAATAGATTACCCCTTCTGACTCCGTGTTTTTTTAGTTTCCTAGTCCCGGTGTTCCTTATTGAAATTTGAAAGAGATTTCCTGTGCTTTGTAAGTCTTATCTGGTTCTCCAATAAAAGGTCCGGTTAACAAATAAGAATTTGGAATCTACTCTTCACTCTGGCGAGGTCTGATGTCTTGGCGAGCTTGAAATTCACAGTGAGATAAAACTGTGAAATGGTCAGCCTATATTCCCCCTCAATGATGTTATGAATCTAATCAGAAAGATTCAATCATTTCAAACAGGTCTGGAGTGGCACTTTCACAATATTTCCTACATGGAAAAATTTTGCAACAGGTCACGTCTCCCATGTATGGTAATATGATGTCTTGCATACACTCTCGCCAACACATTTGTAGACTCATATCGTCTAAAAGGTAATAAATCCATGATTACTTTTAACCAAGTGACCGGAAGCGATTATATCACACTTTTCTGCCCACATGTGTCACACAGACAGTAATCTCTTTATCTGTCGTATAAGTGCGCAAACTCCGTGTCTAGCGGGGATTTAAGCCAATAGCGCTGACCGATGTACGTGTTAATTTGCCGCGCCTGTAACCACAAATCTGGGTAGCGTCAAGCAAATGTGATATTTATCACCTACAGGGCGATTTGATAACATCAAATATCTGCTACTTAGCAGAAAAAGAAAGAAATAAAGAAAGAAAGACAGAAAAGTGCGATAATTGACAGCACATAATAAAATCAGTACCACAATGATCGATAGAGGTCGTCCATTTCGTCACAAGCACATTTAATCTATTTCAAAGAAGGTGTAGAAATTAAAATTATATTTGAAAGCGTTTCAAACTTCAAAGTCAGTTTTCTGGCATGTCATTTTTTAGTGGCATTCCACATTTTTCCAGTGAGGTCTTCATATATATATATATATATATATATATATATATATATATATATATATATATATATATATATATATATATATATATATATATATATATATATATATATATATACGTCGTATTTTGGTCTGTATTACAACACGTCAAATTTACCTCTCGAAAAAATAGGAGAGATACGGACCGAGATAACAACCAATAGAATCGCTCCTTTTTCTGTTATTTATAGGAAACCTTTTTATGCTTGATAGAGGGGCCTATTTTGTGTATTTGACAGAACGAAGATATTTTATTTCTTAAAAACTAAAAATATTTAACCGAAAGTTATAGCTAGTTTAAATAGCAGGTATATTACTTAAGAGGTTAGTGTAAAGACTTCCTCATAATAATATTTTATTGTAAGAGAAAAAATAGTTTAAGTGACATTTATACATCAGGGTAGTCCCCAATTTAGTCAGTTAAAGTTTGCACAAATTTAAATGCACTCGGGTAGCTAAAATATAAGTAGATAGAACGATTGAGAAAAATCTCCAGAATAATTAGATCTTTAAATAATTAAAATCGGCCCAGTAATAAGTTAGACACAACATATTTAAACTAATTCACATTGAACGGGAAGGCTGAAAAAAACGTTTAGGGTGTAAATTCTTAACCCCAGTTTTGACTGTGTTTTGATTGGTCGAGCACAGCGTTATAAAAGGCCTTGAACTTGTCAGAAGTATGTCACAACCATTTCAAAAATAATACACTGAGCTGAGAAGAGCGCAATTGTAGGCTGTCAATACTTTTGCTGCCTGTGTCTAGAAGAAGACTTAGAGGCACATTAAGAGCCAGTATCAGCTTATGTGTGTTTACCTTAGGGTAAGATATATATATATATATATATATATATATATATATATATATATATATATATATATATATATATATATATATATATATATATATATATATATATATATATATATATATATATTCATGTTATGTGCCTGTATTTATCCACTTGTGTGTTCGCTGATGTGTTACGAAATAAAAACTACAGAACGAATGTGCTGAACTTGCCTACAAACATGTGCAGTTTTAAAGACGAAAGCCAGCAATGGAAACGGTGTAGAATTGTTGCTAATTATGGCACAAGTGCGACTGTAAGTCTTTTAGGGTATTGGAAGGAGTAATTCATACTGGAACGACACACTGTTCACGAACATAGGATAGGATGACAGGATGTGTTAACACGATGTAATCAAGATGTTACTTACTATGTTGTACTTAACCTAATTATGGTATGGAAGACAATCATGGACGAATGGATCTAACCTAAGATGTATTAAGGAAAAGAGTAATCAAATTGAACTGGCTGTAGGGAATTGAAGTAAACTGTCCTGTGTCTGATTTGGTGTTTGTACGTGATGTTGTCTGTGTGTAGGGGAAAAATACTGGATCTTACAGGTTTTGTGATTGTCTTTTCATTCCAGGTTTTGTCCTGGTTTTACCACAAAGTCCTGAGACATCTACTTGAGAGGAACTCTGATGGTGTACAGTTCTTACTACATGTAGAGCCAAAACCACGTTTCCACGCCTGGAGTTTTCAGATTCTGTGCGAACCCGGCAGTGAATGGATGCAACTCAGTGATTACAACAGATAAGTGCACTCATAGTGCCACTGTCAAGAACACTCCAACCACAAAAGACTAAAAGAAAGAAGACAAAGATGATAAAGACAAAAAGTCACAAAATCTTCTAATAAAGAACTTTAAATGCACTACAATAAATAAAAATGATGACTCACTAAGGACAATATTTTCAACTATTAGTACTTTACAAGCCAGTGACATTGAGATTAAGAGTGTGTACGAGTGAAATTAATATTACCTATATATAAAATCATTATATTGAACTTTATGGAGATGTACCTTCCACATATTATTTATTTAATTGTGTAAATACATTATGACTTCATTTCAAATTATCCTATCCAAAAGAAAACAGGTATAGGAATAATAAATTGTAAATACTATCATACAGTCGTACTTAATTATTTTAATTAAATTAATGTTCTGTTTGATATCTATATATATATATATATATATATATATATATATATATATATATATATATATATATATATATATATATATATATATATATATATATATATATATATATATATATATATATAACATTTTAATAATTCAATTACCCCTAGATAATTAGCCACACAAAACCAATTATATAACCATTATTCACTGTCGGATCTGGAGAGGTAGCAGTTAGATCTTCAGTACCCAACACTATCATCATACCTGTAGATTTACATAGCTTGACCCCACTTTGATGTCGATACACCCTTACTCTTTTCAGAGAAGGGGGTATTTCTTTTAAGACCAGTCTCTTATCTGGCACTATCCTGGTATCATCTGATACACCTATTTGTCCAGGATATCTTTAATTTTAATAACATCTGAACCTCTCGCGACAATATATATATATATATATATAAAAACTAACTTATAACTTGTTAAATAAAGAAGTGAAGACAAAAACTCGAAGAGATAAAAGACATTTCATCAATGAACTGGCCGTAGAAGCTGAAAATGCTGCAAGAACTGGTAATAGTAGGTGCCTTTATCAAATTACAAAACAACTATGTCACCAGCCTACTGCTATGGAAACACCTGTTAAAGGTAAATTAGGGAATTCAATACCAACAGAAAAAGAACAAATGAAGAGATGGGCTGAGCACTTCATGGAGGTGCTAAACAGACCACCACCAACAGTAACACCTGATTTTAATAATGAAACACCCACAACCACCTTGCCAATAACTTGCGATGAATTCACGCTGGACGAGATCAAACAAGCCGTTAAAAGATTAAAAAATTTTAAAGCTGCTGGAGTTGACGAAATTTCAGGGGAAATGATTAAAGCAGTTAATGACAACAACCTCTTGAGAATTTTAGATATTATAAATGAAGTATGGAGAGAAGAACAACCACCACAACAATGGAAAGACAGTATTATTGTAAAGTTACCGAAGAAAGGTGATCTATCAGACTGTAATAACTGGCGTGGTATATCTCTATTATCGGTACCTGGAAAATTATTATGTTGCATGATGTTAGAAAGACTTAAATTGCATGCTGACGAAAAGATCAGAGAAGAACAAGCGGGTTTCAGGCCGAAACGATCATGTATTGATCAAATATTCACACTAAGAACAATTATAGAAGAATCAGTGGAAAGGCAATCGCCACTTATTATCACCTTCGTCGATTTTCAAAAAGCCTTTGATAGTCTACACCGCCCATCATTGTGGAAGATACTTACAATCTATGGTTTTCCAACAAAATATGTGAATATAATCAAAGCGCTATATGACAATGCAAGATGTTGTGTTAGAACAAATAAAGGGAATACAGAATGGTTTACGGTAGAAACAGGGGTGAAACAAGGCTGTATTATGTCACCACTACTTTTTGGAATAGCTATTGATTGGGTTATGAGAAACTATACCCACAATGAACAATTGGGTATAAAATGGACAAATGGAAAATTCCTAGGGGACCTGGATTTCGCAGATGATGTAGCATTCTTAAGTTCAACACCAAGACAATCCCAAGAAGCAATAAATAATTTGTGTCATCTCTCGGTTAAAATAGGTCTCCAAATAAATGCCTCTAAAACTAAAGCTATGAACTTTTCTAACGAGACCTTTGATATCATCTTGAACGGGGAAAAAAACTACAGAAAGTTGAAAGTTTCAATTATTTAGGCAGTAAAATGACTCAGGATGGTGACACAACAAGAGAAATCCATACTAGAATTGCTTTGGCAGCTAGCGCCTTCAATAGATTATCTAACATTTGGAAATTACGATCATTGAATATACATACCAAGCTTCGTCTGTTTAATTCAAATGTTATCTCAGTGTTAACATACGGCTGTGAGAGTTGGAAAATAACAAAATCATTGGAGAACAAGCTGAATACATTCGAGAACAAATGTCTTAGAAAACTCATGAACATCAGTTGGAAAGAATTCAAGACTAATCGACAAATAAGAGAAGACTCTAGGCAGAAATATGTCTCCGACTATATAAGGAAAAGACGATGGTCATATATCGGTCATGTCCTACGAATGCAAAACAACAGAATACCACTACAGGCGCTCACTTGGGTTCCTGAGGGTAAGAGGAAAAAAGGAAGACCAAAAGAAACACTCAGAAGAACAATAATAAGAGAAGGAAGAACGTTGGGCCTAAATAATGTGCAAGAGCTAAGAGGAGTGGCGTCACAACGAACAACCTGGAGAGCACTGGTTTCTGCCTTATGCGCCGTGTTTGGTGCTTAAAGAATTTATTATTATTATTATTATATATATATATATATATATATATATATATATATATATATATATATATATATATATATATATATATATATAATGTCATGTTGGAATCCTGTAAAAGCTGAGACACAAAAGAAAAAATAGTCAACTCAGAGACTTTAATCAAAGCTGTAAAAGGAATGTACATATTCCAGCATAACAAACTCAAAAAAAAATTCTAAACTAACAGTAAACTAAAGTTTATTCTCGTGCCCTACGAATACAAATCCCTCGTGTGGCGCTACATTCATCCTTGACCCAAACACCGTCGGTTATTTTCGGGCATATGTCCGAATAAAAAACGACTTGAGGTTTGGTATACATTATATGTTTATTTCACGACTGAACGTAGCTGTACTTCAACACAGTGCTTTCATCTCTCAGATTAACACTTAATTTATTATCACAGACTTATCTTGTAACACAACAATAACTACTCAAAAACTAATGCCTTGAATTTCTTGTGCGAAAAGCATCAAAAGTTGTAACAAATTTAGCCTCATTAAGATAACAGATTAACAGTAAAAATAGGCAAGGTGAAATACACAAAAAAATAAATTCTAGTGAACTTGAAGGGCTTATCTGACGTTAAAATTGTAGTTATGAAAATGTTCTTTACGATTTCCAGTCGAGAAGTAATTAAGGGGGATCACTTATTATGTCTAAGAAGACCAACGAAGAACTGAACTATTACATCCTTAGGCACCGCGTAACAGGCGAACATTGTGGCTTTGATGATTGGCTTGACAGTCTTATTTAATACCAGTTGCTGCCAGAACCACAACTGCAAGAACACATGTTGTTTTCCGAGACAAGTTTCATGCAAGCACTCATGTCTGTTGAAGTGTTTCGTGCTGTGTTTCATGCAAGCACACATGTCTGTTGAAGTGTTTCGTGCTGTGTTTCATGCAAGCACTCATGTCTGTTGAAGTGTTTCGTGCTGTATCTGCGTTAAAGAAGAATGGCAATAAATTAATGAGTGCGTAATTACGTTTGTCACACTACGGTCACAATGGTAATCCATGTCGCTAAACCGGTGCTACCAATAGTTGTGTAGTGATGTATATGTTGTGAAAAGTCTTACGTTTATTTATGTAATGATGGGCGTTGAACTCAGATATGATAAGAAACTCTGTACAAAGGGAAAAACATGGAGGAGGCAATCTGATCATCAGATGTGGTTCTCAGAGTCGGATAAGTGTTTCGGCCCGTTATCTTCTTTACACTTTAAAAAAAAGGGGGGGGGGGGGCCCACTTCGGTCATGACCTCAAAGTGTCCGCCTCCTTTTGTTTTTCCACCTGCGCTGGGAATTGAACCCACTCCACCTTGCAACTTTCACATTCAATCTTGGTTTTATCCATCCTACCAGCTTAAGGCAATTGCGGAAGTAGCCATTATTGTCCTGAACTTCACAGCCAACACGGTGCCTTTTCTATCGTTTCACCTGGCCTCTTAAATGCCCTTGCTCTTGACTGTACTTTCAAACCGAACAGTTTCAGCAGATCATACACTGAGGCAGCCACCAGACCTCTAGAACCTACCTCTACAGCTATGACTTTTGCTGTGAACCCATCATGCCTCAAGTCAATGACCAGATCCTTATACTTAGGCTAATTTGAACGAGTGCTGCTCGTCTAAACTGTGCGGTCGTTGAGTTCAGAAATGTATGGTTAATAGTATAGAGTGTATATATTGATCACGTTTTAAAAGTCTGTCTCTGTTTGCTTGTTTGATACAGTAGTTCTCAAAGTGGGCTATGCTATATTTATAGGAGGCCACGGTAAGTGCCATACTTCTAGGGGGCACCAATAACTTTCTTGGGGGAGGGGGGCATCGAAACTTAACTTACATAAAGTATCGTTTGCTGCCCAGGAGTCAGTACCAATTATTATAATCTTTTTCTGTTTACATGTCTTATGCTGCTTCTAGACAGTGAATTTTGTTTGCTATTACACAATTATGTCTGCATAAAATTAACCCTTTTTGTTACCCCCAACAAATACTTTGTCTTTATATGATACAGTTTAGATTAATAAACAGTGCAGGTGGTAAAGTACCTTTTCTCCAGCTAACAGCGACTATGAGAGGGACCAGAGGTAAATTAGGCTCAGAAGAGGGCCATGAGCAAATAAAAGTTGAGAACCAATAGTTTAACACATGGTATAAATGTTTAAATAAGAAAAAGACTGCCAATTTATGACCATCAAGTGCTAAACACATTTCGTTAATAAATTATGTTTAACAGGGGCATATGTTAAACACTGGTCTATGTTTTATGATCACTTATTATCTAATGTCTGTTGTTTTCATTCTATTTTACACACTGATATACTTACTTACTTAGTCGTTCCCCTTCTTCCCTGAGGTGTAGGGGTTTGGAAGAGAGAGCGCCAGACTATCCTATCGGCTGTCGTCGCCTTTAGAATCAGTCCGGTTTTCTCTCTTGTAGTTCGCGTAATCATGTTTTAAAGCAAACAGGTGATTGGCCTGTTGTGCCTTTGCATGGTGGAGGGGCTGCCTCCTTACGGCCTCCATACAGGCCGCTCTCCTCCTTTTTCAGCCGGGCTTGGGACCGGCCTAGGCGGAGTTCATACTGATATCACATTGTTATCTTTCACAAGCGTGCGACCGCATTAAAAAACACAGTTTCACATTTCTTTTGGGCGGGAAGGAAATTCTTGAAACTTTACCGTCCGATCAGTCAGAGTGACTCACATCCATACTTCAAGACTGGGACATCGGTAGGGCGGTATACAGCCATCTTCGTCCCTTGCGGAACTGATAGAAAGAACCAATGGAAAAAGACGCTTATGTACAACGCTGGCATTGGAATCCATGCTCACTCTTTATAAAGCAGTCATATGTCTGAAGTCCCAAAGTTACGATAAATCGAAGCAGACATTACAAAAAGAAAAAGATGGAGAAGGGCGAAGGAAATTGAGACAGATTTAACACGGACATAAAAGACACGCTGAAACCTTGAGCTGATGATACGGGAGATAAGAGTTAATTAGCTTAAGGTCTCTGCTCTACAATTAGTTGACGTGTATCGATTGCACGAAACAAAAATAAAAAAGCTTTTACAATTAGTTCCTCACATTATGAGCATCATCATCAGTTGCTTTCTCCACATCAAAGGTCT
Organism: Oreohelix idahoensis; assembly: GCA_024509875.1. Classification (NCBI taxonomy): domain Eukaryota; kingdom Metazoa; phylum Mollusca; class Gastropoda; order Stylommatophora; family Oreohelicidae; genus Oreohelix; species Oreohelix idahoensis. The sequence continues at coordinate 136,084 of JAMPIV010006577.1, read as the reverse complement.
GCTGCAATGGATCTCTAACGTTTTCTGTCTCTTGTCTTAATGAAGCACTCTGAAAGAGAGAAGGCAAGAGCGGTCAGTAAAGTTGCACAAGAGTTTAATATTAAAAAAAACATGTATTGATGGGTCAAATATCAAGTGAAAAAATCATGGGAAACGAATCGTCATCCTGAATAGATTTCGTTTTTTTAGACTTCTTTTGCTTTCTTTGCCGACTCTTCTTTTCTTTCTATAAACGCGTGTATCTCTTCCATAACTGATCCAATGACGGGTGTGGGATACTTTACGTTTTTAAATGAATTGTTGGTTGCATATTGATGCATCTGACGATCAGAACCCTACACCGCCTTTCCTACCATCCACCCAACTGTGTTCTTCTTCGTTCGCTCTCAGATAACCACACATATCACTCTTATAAAGACTAGCAGTCCGTCTTAAGTTTCTCCCGTCATAGTACAGTACCCCCTTCTCAACAGGGTTGGGGGAAGGCCACATTGCCACCTTGCTGCTGTCAAGGACCCGGCAGTAATTCTCCGTCATCTAAACTTATTTGTTCACTTACCTTGAGTCGCTTAATTTTTCTAGTTAGAACTGCGTCGGTATGCTTCTGAACCCATCTTTCCTTCTTCTTTCTTGTGAGAAAGTGGATATGGTCCAAGAACAATGAAAGCGTCCAAAGTATCAGAATCAAGCAAAATATACTTTCCCAGGCATATAGCACTATGTACAGATCAATGCCTTTATCTGGTTTGCTTCCTTCCCCTGACAGAAAAAAAGAAACAGACGTGTTAATCAGAGATCGGTATAAATCTCCATTTGGTGTTTGTGACTGTATTGTCTCACCTGCTCCGCACAAGAGGTCTGGCAATGGCCACGCTTAGAAAATAATGATGAGAATCTTCAAAGATATTAAACCTTCGCTCAAGATTACTCTTGGCAGAAATAAAAATAATAGAAAGATGCTTCTACTTCATGGAGCCTCATATGATTTTAAAGAATGGCAAGCAAAACAACTGAGATCATCTAAGCTGTTATGAACTTATTATTCTCCCATCTTTTCTGTGATGTAATATATTTCGTTGTATTTCTGAGTCCCCAGCTGAAGGTCCTTCAGCAACTATTAATCTAATAGCTCTATCTGAGCAACGTGAGTCATACGGGTGCCAACATACACTTCACTCAATAGTGATTAAACCAACTGTAACTTTACGGTTACAGGTAAATAGGTTTTATAATCACTTATAGTTTAACAATGTAAAATAAATTAAGTTGTTCATAAAAAAGAAGCGATAATATTTTTCATCATAGGAAGATGTTAAATTTGTGTGGCTGATAAGAACATTTTTGAAGTGTCCATTGGTTATGCTGTTATGGTGCTTAGCTTCCGGTGTGGGGTCTGTTGCCGTCTGCTTCAGTCGCAGTTGCTTCTCACAGGTGCCTTGGACTGTACTCCTCTATAATAGCCAAGTCTGATGGTGGTAGCATGTCTCATGCATTAAGGCTGAGGTAACTACATGGCTGTCAAGCGTCTTCAAGACCCGCCTAATGTTCGTGTGTAGCGTCGACTGCTGGCAACCTGTATCACAAACATGTACCACAAACTGAAAGGAGAAACTAAGTATTGGGTCTCCTGAAATAGTTATCAGGCGACCTCCGCTTCTGTCCACCACTTCATCTTTCTCAGACTTTTTACCCTCCTTGGGCGTTAATTTAACACCAGTGAGTGGGATGAAATTGCTTTTGGATAGTGGAGATCGACAATTGATGTATACATATATTAAATTTACTAAAGTGTTTGTATAATAAATATGCACACCATGATATCATCATTCACTCCCTGCTCTCTTTGGAGCCTGGAGCCACCTCTGCTGTTGGTTCCTTGTGAAGAAATCGGCACGAAGTAGTCACCAGCGTTTGCAGTGGGGGTTCATGTGCCAGGTTATTTGCATTAATGAGGTTGCCAGCCTTATATACCACTGTACACCCACAAGAAAATTGTACATGTCAAAATGAAAATATAAAATGATAAACTGTACATATTACAACGTACCCAGAGTTTTCTTCGGGCGAACACAGACTTTTTGCACAGGAACGTGTGAGTATTGTCGGGCAACTATTTAAGATGCCGTACCTTCCAGGTGAGATAGGCGCTAACTGAGAGCACTTGAAGTTAGATCCTAGAAATTAAGGTGCAAAGTGATGTCTCTGGAGTTACTCTCTTCCAATCTTAGAATTCCCATCCAGTCCTATTGCCTGCCTATATTTGGGTTCTAATATTCGAGTTCCTGACGATCTATGATCTCTTCTTGACGAGATTGGAAGTAAGTAAAGTAGTCTTACAACGCTGTTGAATATAAGCGATATTTTTCGCCTACTCATCCAGGTTGCTTCTTAGAGGAGAAATCCAATCGGCCGCAATCTACTTTATCTTATCATCTCAAACGCAAACCTAATTGCGAATAAGTGTCCGATTTTTGTATGCCCTCCCCCCTCTCCACTTTTCTCATGTAGAGCGTTATTTAAATGAAAACATAAGATACTGCCCTGTATATGTAAGTTTCAAACTCCATAACCATATAAGGTCTTGCTTCTTCTGCTTCGCCTGCCATGTTTAAGAACTCACTACTTCACAGGCCTAACATTATAATCTACTCCAAGATGTTACTTTCTGGTAGTTGATTATCACAACACATTCCGTCTGCCGGAAGTATTACACCACTGTCCACGTCTTTACCATGATTTTTATCGTTCTACATCCCAGTGAGATCGACCATGTATTTGGGCACGTCATGCTTGCAAACTAGCACCTTGTCATGCGACAACATGGTTTCGGTTAAAAAGTCTGGGTTAAACACGGGAATGTCGCTCTGTGTAGACTCTTACTCTGTCTGGTGCTAGCGTTAAGCGAAAAGTCATTGAGGCAAGGTCGCTTCTTCGCTAAGCGTGGCCGATAACAAAGATTAAAATAACCAGAAGTGAGAGGTTGGTGAGAGGTGTGACAAGATGTGATAAGAAAACCCTGAACGATAAAAGCGAAAATAACGAACACTGGAAGAATCAGCACGTAAAAGGAATGGAAGAGTAATAATGCCGGAAAGGAGTGAAAACCACTTAAAAAAAAACTACCGTATTTCGTGACAGTGTTCAAAGAAAAGAAACCAATGTATACATCATTCTTCAGCCCCACAAGGAGCATAGGCCTTCAAAAAACGTATACCAAGTCTGCCTGTCCCGTGCCATCACCTCAAGGTCTTTCCGTGTTTTCTTTATGCCCTTCATGTTTGTCAGTTCTCTTCTCCGTGTGTAACTTGGCCTCCCTCTTTCTCTCTTAACCAGGGGATTCCATAACAAGGACTTCCTTGTAAAGTTTTCTTTTTTTTCAGTGTGTATCCTATCTATCTCCAGCGTTTTCTTCTCATCTTCATCTCTCGTTCCACTGGAACTTTTCTGATTCTTGTCGTAAGTTCCACATTATCGATCTTATCATACCACGTCATTTCTTCTATTCTATTTTATGAAAGTCTGCGGTTTTTTTTTTTTTTTTTGCTGTTGTTATTATTTGTCACTATGTTTAACAGGCATATTATTGAAGTAACTTGGCATTTGAACTGAATATTCTTACTGTTGTGTTGGACTTGATTTCTTGTCATATGTATATATTTCCCAACGCAATGAAAGCTCATCTAGACTTTAAGTCATTTTGAAGAACGAAAAATTAATTTAGGACGTATTCCAAACTATTTTTTCTATGTGACACAATAGCAGCATGCAAACTGTAGCTGTGGTAATATTTAATGTTTTCAAGCTTGCAGAAAAAGGTGGGGTGGGGGTAATTTAATGTCTTAGAAGGATTTTTTTTTCACAGAATGAATTCAGTCATTTAATTTTCAGTGTTACCTTTTCTGTCATATTATTTCTATTTTAATTTATGTCAGGTTTTCGTCTATTTTCTGGAGCATATTCCTTCGACAATTATTATTTCTTCTAACTACTATCTGATGATAGTTTATGATATCCTTAGATTGCAGAACTATCGTCTTTGTTTGTAAGCAAGTAAATTCCCAGTGGGATCGACGGTGTAGTTGGGCACGTCATAGTTACAAACTAGCACCTTGTCATGCGACAACATGGTTTCGTGTTTCTTCCCAGACAAAAAGTCTGGGTTAACAATAGGAATGTCTTTCTGTGTAGACTCTTACTCTATCTGGAGCTGGCGATAAGCGAAAAGCCAAAGTGGTAACTTACGGTATTAAAGTTAATCGCACAGGTGAGAAAAACGCTCCACTTCAGTACATGTTATGACTAAAACTCATAACACAGTATTCTGTATTCACATAGGTATCGATTGTTGATACCATGTTTGTTGATGGACCGCATCCACAGGTTACCCGGAAGTACGTCGTTGACTTTTGGTAATGTTTTAGCAGAAGTCAAAACCGGTTTCAACTTGGGATACGTCAAGGAGCTTTCGTGGCCTTTTTTGTGTCGCCTTCAAGGTGGACGGACGCATATTGTGTTTAGCTTCGAGAGTGTGTTATATCTCTAACATTTTAGATCGCTCACATGTTGAGTTGGGTCGATGCTAACGTTTTTACAGTGAGAGGAGTGTGTGTTGTATTCTTCTGTACGTAAGTTGGAACTTATTTAATAAACTTTGCAGAACAATGTCGACGGACATTTTGTCACTAGAAGACTACATGACGACGTTCAAGACTGGCTAGGTCATGCCATTGTCTTATCGATTGATATCTCTTGAAAGTATTTACTGGACCATTGTATTGTAATAAACTGATGTCGTCCTATCGTCAAACCACGCCTTGCATCTTCTTCATTATAGAAGATTAATTTTATTAAAGAAGGCTGAATGAAAAGTGTCACTGGCATCTGTGCATGCCTGGTCAATATACGTATTAATGAAGAGGACCTCTTCGAAGATACCCCTTCATCTAACAACCTACAATATTATATATTATAACGCAACATTTGGGGACTAAGCTAAAGGATCTTTGATCTACAGCCATAATAATTTCTGCAAAAATAACTACAGTTGTCGCTTGGGATTTCGTGCCCTGTTCAAGATTTTAAAGATGGCGAACTTTGTCGTCTGCTAGCCTGAGAAAGTTTACGCAGCCATATTTGCAGTACAGTATTGTCTGGTTCCAGGCTAAGGGAACATATGCAAAGCATATTTTATTTACTGCAGCCTTCTTCGTTGCAAATTTCAAGTATTTTGCTGAAGATGGAGATTTTCAAGACTACAGACCAAAGTGAAGTTCTGTTTACGTCCGCTGCTCTGGATTTTTAGACCTAACGTTGGTCTACTTACCTGGTTTACATCGGTCCTGGAAGAAAAAGGCGGTGGTACTAGAGGACATTTTTTCACTGGCAATCAGATAAGTGAATTTTTAGTTACATTCAGTCTGTGTCACTAAATTATCCTGTTTGCCAGAGTTCTTTTTACCATGTTAATGTATCTATGTCATTAAATGTCCATGATAGCGAGAGGTTGGCGGGACCTGTAATTTGTTTTCAATACCGACATATGTCTGGTCGAAAAGAATTAACAGGCGTTCTTTAGTTAATGCACCTGTGTAGTCAAAATTGAGGAGCCGGCGTACATTGCTGTGTGGGATACTGCCTCAATTGAAGTATACAGATCCATTTTTTGTCTAGTTGTGCAGTATTGTTAATGGTAAAGTGTATTTTTGTATTGAAGTTTAGTGTAATTTTTTGTTCAGTTTGCTCCATTTTTGTTTGTGATTTTGTTGGCATTACCTTACTATCATTTATTTATTAGAATTCATAAATGTTGTAAACTCGTGCTTGTCTTGTCATATGTGTGATAGAGCTACATTTTATTTATTTGTTTTATTCATACATTTCTGCCTTAGTTCACTATTTGCATTTGCTTCTATTGGCTCTGTTCACTGTATTAAGTCATCCTGTTTGTAACTATTGTCTTTTATTGCTCCATACATAACATCTATAATATCATCTACTATCACATGCAGTTGAGTGAACTGGAAGTGGTGAAATAATTATTGAAGATATTGCTCACATATTATTGATAGTGTAGTTGAGATATTATTAAACCAATTGTAGTCACAATAATCGAGAATTGTGTCTGCCATTGAGTATTTTCTCAGGCAAGGAAAGAAGTCTGGATTTCAGGGACCAGCACTTCAGAGATTTATTATGGAAAATTTGGAGGAGGTAGAGAATGAAGGAGGTGATGAGTTTTCTATGGAAGGAGAATGGTATTGGGGAGAAAATGAGTTGTTGCAGATCATTGAAGACAGGGAGAGATTAATTGATGATTTAAATGAAGAGGTGGGGGCTTTAAAATTACAAGCAGAGGTGGATAGATCAAACTAATTCATTGAAAGTGGATCTTGTAAGTTGTAAGGAGTCATTAAATACTGCCTTAATACAGAAGAAATCTTTGCACTCTGAGGTTCAGGACGTGCAATATAGGGTTGCAGCCTGTCAGAGGAAACTTGACAAGAACGGTGATGATTTTTCTAATAAGATTGTTGGTATTAAAGATAATTTTTTTAAAGCAAAGGAAGCCATGACAGCTCAGATTCAAGCACAAGGTGCCTAAATTCAGGGTCTCAAGGTTCAGGGACCCGACTTCAGCCACATATCGAGGAGGCACAAAAAAGAAGATTAAAGAAAATGGCGAAGAAAATGAGAGTCATGTGGGAGGAAATGTTGCAAAGAAAAGTTCCAGAACTTGATCTTGAAGATCAAAAACTAACATGCAGTCAGAGTCAACATGAAAAATTGACTCAAGATAATGTGACTAATTTTGAGGATTTACTTATTGAGGAGAAAAGTAAAATTCAAAAGCTGGTGGAGTTGAATATTAGACTGGGTGAAGAAATGTCACTCAAAGATTTGGAGATTACTAAAGCTAGAAAAAGAGTTGAGAATTTACTGGATGTTGTAATGGACAGAAATATATTGTCCAACATTAGTTATGGAAAAGCTAGTGTACGACATGCCAGTGGTGGTAAAGATGTTAAAAACAGGTCAGTACAACCTGAAAAGATGAAGAAATCATGTCGAGGCAGGTACAACTTCCCTCGACATCACTCTAATACCAGTGGTTCTGGTCACTATAATACTGTCTCTTCTGAGAGTGAATCGTGGCGACTTGCCGACAGCAGCAAAAACAGTATAAAAAACTGTTTAACAAATCATCCTGTGCTCATGAGGAAAAATGTTTTCCAAGATCATCAGAATCAGGTTACCTCTGGGCCTGAGAAACCTAACATCATTGATGAAAACATTGCAAACTTGCAGGATCTGTGTCGTAAAGGTACTGACCAGTCTGTTCAATGTGATCTTATTATGACTGATGTTGTTCATGTTGGATCCATTTATTGGGATAAGGATCGATATGCACAGTTTTGTCGTCAAAAGACAGAAAATGCTGATTTTAGTACTGCTCAGCATCCTCTTTGTAAACTGCATGCTCTTAGTTTATCTACTCCTAAGAGTATTGATGAGATTATAAAAGATGACACTAAGGTTACTAATACGAGTCTTGGTGTGACACTTATGTCTAATGATAAATATTATGAGAATAACTTGCCTATGCAATCTAATACTGGTGCATCTAGAGAAAAGGGCTTAATTGCGCCTATTAGGCTTCTTCTGCGACATCCTACAAACCTTCAGGATTGAAAGGAAATGGGTGGCATACTCAGTCCAGTCAGTATGATCCACTCTACAATAAAGATATGGCATACAAGAGAAAGAAACATGTCCATGGGTCTCATGTGACTAGAGGTGCTGATTCACGCACCTTGCTAGTGCGAAATCTGCCACCAGATACTACATGGCAGGCACTAGGTGAATTGTTTCAATTCACTGCGGGCGTAAAATTTGTTCGTCTGTTACCAATCAACAATTTCAATGTTAGGGAAGCACTTATTTATCTTTATTCAAATAAGGGTGCACGTAGGGTTGTCCATCGTGACAACGGTGCTTATTTTCAAGACCATTGTCTTGATGTACAGTTGATACATCATTCCGCACATCACAGATTGTAATGCTGTTTTGCATCTAGATGATAATAATTCATTTTAGAATGATAATGATTATGGTGTATGCTTGTAAAACAGTGCTGATTATTCTAACTGTAATTTTTTATTTCACCTTGATGGGTATTTTATGTACATCCAGTTCTATTCTTGAGGACACTACGACTGCCACTGTAGGGGTTCGAGGTTCATTGGTGGACCCTACGGATTACACAGAGTAGCTGGGATGATTTTAGTCCATGTCCCGAGACTACCTGATTATACTGAATATGATATTTTGAGGTGGGAGAATAAACTACATGTGTAACTGTTAGAAGTGATACTATCAGAGCTCAAGCTCCTGGGTTTGTACATGCTCGAGTACATGTTCGTACTTGGAGTGACACTATTAGAAGTAATGATGCTGGTGGTGAATGGGAATTTATACTGTAAGGCCATCCACATCTATAATTGATGTTGTTGTACCTGACATTGTTAATGTCGAGGTTGGTCGTATGTCAAATATGGTTTGGTGGTGTACTATTCAGTCAAAATTATATGATTGGCTTTTTTTTTTTGCAATTGTCCCTCTAATATATGATTTTTTCTGCTCATATAGGTATGTGATAGGGTGGGCGAGATGATGATGATGTTGTGATATTTGATCACTCTCTGGCATACTCGCAACCGACCCGATTCAACAATAAAACTCTGATTCTTGAGGCAGGGGCTGTATTTATTTCTACAACCCTATCAGTGACATTTAAACACACGAAGCAACCATTAAACAAATAAACCAACAAACCAAACACCAAACAAACACCCAGCCTGTGCTCGATTGCTAATGTGCTCAAGGCATTTACAGCTTGGCTCTGGTGTCTAACTTCGTTTGTTCTCTCTGGGCGGCTTTTGCAAAATAGGCCCGTTCGCCGCCCGCTATCTCTTTATATAGGCTCTAGGCTAATCACTCAACTTTAGTGCGCTGCGCGGATTAATTGCGCCACGCAAATAACACACGCGATTATCGCTCTAGAAATAGCGAAAACACAAATAAAACCTACATCTATTTAATATAACACACAACTATCAAATATAACTAATTGTTAGGCTTTATTATTTCCTAGTAATAAATCTTCTACTGAGTCAGACTCTTCACATCCCAGCGTGCTGCGCGCACATCGAACATATATGGGCGATAAATATGCCTTGAACGTGAAGGGGGCGTCTTTGCGGCCCCATCACATATCTCCCTCCTGATTTTGTTGTCGTCCCGACAACATCACTACCTCTGGCGCTTCAATTGTAACCTCTCATATCGTTGGTTCTGCGCATGACTCTTTCTGAGCGGCGATGCTTTGGGCTGAGCTTCTGTAATAGGTACAACCCGGCTGGGGACTCTCTTGGTTGTCATGTCCCCAGTTGTACGTTGTCGGGCTGTCAGTCGCTGTGGTCTAGAAGACTCGCTCACATGTGCCACGTCGCTGTCTGCGCGTGACATCTGCCTGTCAGTGTATGCAGCTGTCGACTTTGTAGGGGGATTGCTCCTGACGTGCTTTACACTCGTTTTGTGTGGACGGTGGCTTACGTTCCCCACAATCTGCTTTTGATGAGTCTCGTCTTCTGAACACCGATGTGCACTCCCTCCTATCTGCTTAGTACGAGTTTCCTCCCCTAGACGACGACCAATTTTCTCGGTGCCCTTAGGGTGACAGTTGTCACGGCCATCTCTTGGTTTACATACTGTAGGCAACCTAGTTGTGGCAGTACGTCTATGGAAAGACCTCCTTGAGGGACAGGCGGCTATCAAATGTTCAGTTGACTTGCATTGAAAACATCTTTTCGGAAGAGGGCCTTGAGGGCATTTGGCTGCCATGTGGCCTGAGAACTCTCCACAATTGTAGCACCTCAACTTGTTAGGCTTTCTCTGTGCCATGGGACGCCTCCTACTACCTTTACACTCTTGACCGCCAATGCCACATACATAAATTGCTTCCATGCCCTGGACCGATAGTTTGCTGTCAAATTCCACTCTCTCATTTCTCGCCAGACTCCTGAATCCCTTTCTGAAGATTTTGGTCTGATGTATGAATACATCAATACCTCCATCATCTGGCGTGATGAACCCCCATCCCCTGTGGACACTATACCACTTGCAAACCCCTTTTTGCCTTGTCGGTGCAGCTGCGTTTGTTGGTGCTGTCAGCTCACAGCTTTCCTTGAAAACAGCCTGACTCTCACATACAAGAAGGGCTAGTTGCGGTTCCTGCGGTCACACCTCCTCGTCTTGCGTTGGCTGTTCTCGCGGTTGGCCTGGTTCTTTCTCTCTTTGCACCTCCTCTTGTACTGGTAAACTGGTCTCTGACATCTGTGCTATCTGGGACTTTAGGAGGGATAATTCTGCTCTGAGTGCCTCCTCTTCATTGTGAGATTCTTCACTGGCTACCTGCACCAGTGTATCAGGCTTTTTACCTTGACATAAAACAGCATATTCCCAAGGTCCCTGACTCACGGCCTGGAAATTCCTGGTCATCTCACTGACTGGTGGTTGCTCGCTGTAGGCTTCTTCTACTATCTTGAGTAACTGCTCAGGACTGGCCTTGGCTCCGCCACGTATCCGTAATTCCCTAGAGACCACTGGTGTAACGTTGTTCCAGATCACGTCTACCTTGTCTTCTGCGCAAAAGGGCACCATGTTCCACACGGCCTCTACATCTTCCACAAACTCTTGCCAAGTGGGATTTGCCATTCCATCAAAGAACCTTACCTCCGGCACCTTCCCGTATACTACTTTCATATGCGCATTAGCCATCTTGCTGCAAGACCGCACTGCTAGGTGTTTACAATATTATATTTGCTTGTTTGCTGTTTGCTCGGTGTCACTGTCTGCCTAATCCTGTCAACGACGCCAATTGTGATAGGGTGGGCGAGATGATGATGATGATGTGATATTTGATCACTCTCTTGCACACTCGCAACCGACCCTATTCAACAATAAAACTCTGATTCTTGAGGCAGGGGCTGTATTTATTTCTACAACCCTATCAGTGACATTTTAACACACGAAGCAAACATTAAACAAGTAAACCAACAAACCAAACACCAAACAAACACCCAGCCTGTTCTCGATTGCTAATCTGAAGAAGCAAACAAAGCAACGACTAGTTAAAATCATAGTTAAATAATGAAACTCTCACCTGCCAAACAGTCCTTCCACGCCACCTGACACCCTCAACTATCACATACGCACACACTCATGCGTGTCGTCCAATGCTACTAGTATGGTGTTGTGCATGAGGCTGGCAATCTCACCGTGTAACATAGGTTGCTATCGAAACCACCACTGCAAGAGCACACACCCAACTATCACACACAGCCTCATACACAACACCATACTAGTATCGCTAGACGACATGCATGAGTGTGTGTGTGTTATAGTTGGGAGTGTGCTCTTGCAGTAGTGGTTTCGGTAGCAACCTATGTTACACGGTGAGAATGCCAGCCTCATGCACAACTTTATACTAGTCGCATTGGACGACACGCATGAGTGTGTGCGTGTGTGATAGTTGAGGGTGTCAGGTGGCGTGGAAGGACTGTTTGGCAGGTGAGAGTATCATTATTTAACTATGATTTTAACTAGTCGTTGCTTTGTTTGCTTCTTCGGATTAGCAATCGAGCACAGGCTGGGTGTTTGTTTGGTGTTTGGTTTGTTGGTTTATGTGTTTAATGTTTGCTTCGTGTGTTTAAATGTCACTGATAGGGTTGTAGAAATAAATACAGCCCCTGCCTCAAGAATCAGAGTTTTATTGTTGAATCGGGTCGGTTGCGAGTGTGCAAGAGAGTGATCAAATATCACATCATCATCATCATCTCGCCCACCCTATCACAGGTACATCACGGATATTCATATTATTTCAGATTTTGTCTTTCAGATGCTGACATACCATGAGTTCATATGGTATGTTCTAGCCACTTCATTGCGTAGTGTTACGGTGTTAATAATATTTGTTTTTTTTTCAGATGTTACAGGTCGTGGTACGCCAGTTGCACAATCTACTTAGTATTTGTTCCGGTGCAGGGACGTGAATGCACGCTGCCTATTCATCATGTACATCTTGATTTTTGTGTATTGGAGGGCACATATCTAGAAATTGTACTTTGATTATTTCTAATTTTTGCTATAGAGAGTATCTTACTTTGTTAGATTCTCTACGTTTATAGACTATCTACGACTACCTTTATTCGCAGGAGGCGAAAGATTTTCTCTGTTCGTTGTGACTTTATCACTTACTTTGATGATATCTGTTTATTTCATCATCCTTGTGATGAGCATCGTAGCGGAATTCATTCTTTGTTGAATATCTTACGCTTTCACAACATTACGGCTAGACCTTCTAGACCAGAATAGGTTATACTGAAATTTCCTTTCTTGGTCATAGGGTAGGAGATGGGTTTCTCAAACTTAAAGATTCTACTGTTTCTAGAATCCTGAATCTTGAAGATTACGTCTCATGGATTCCTATAGAAAATTTCTGCCTAATTTATCAGGTATGACTTCAGTTCTGTCCGCGTTGGTTAAAAAGAACGCTCCGAATGGGGTGATTTGGACACGGTCGTGTCATGTGACTTTAAATTTAATTAAGATTGCCTTGTCGAAATTACCAATTTCGAATACCTGACATTCGATATCCTTTTGTTCTCAGAATCGAAGCGTCAAATACAGCCATGGGCGGAACACTGATGCAAGAATTTAAGGGACACCTGCATCCTACTATGTACGTCAGTCGTCAATTATCAACTACAGAGCAACGATATCCCATTGTTGAGAGAGAATTGCTCGCTATCGTGTTCGCATTCAACAAACTACAGAGGTATTTGATGGGACCTGAATTCACGCTACAGACAGATCAGCGTGCTCTATCTTATCTACAGACTGCGAGATTCAAAAATCAAAAAGCAGCTAGAGCCTCGCTTGCTCTTCAACCTTATAACTACACAATTCAAGCAATAAAGGGGAGTCACAATGTGTTGGCGGACGTGTTGTCCAGGTGTGTCAAAGACCCTGAATCATCTGAAAATATTACAATTCCTAATGATACTCATAACTCACACTAGTACACAGACATACGTGAAAATGTCCTGGTCAAGAACTCATTGCTTGAAAAAAAACACGTAATCGCAGGACTCTAACTACATAGTACAGTGATCACGGTCCTGTTTTAAGAAAGCGACTCGCACAGCAACACGATGATGATGGATTCTATAAAACGCAATTGCAAGTAGTATATCATTGAACTCATGACACTTCGTGTAAACATCGTACAATCATGGCAGTACTCATTGTCAAGCTACAAACTGTCGAACATACAATTTTATATAATTGAAAATTGTGTCATTTCCAGACAATTTCGAATACGCATTGGTTTTGGTAAAATAACTTTGTACTACTTTTCAAGGGACATAATCAAGATTCCACAAGTCTCAAAGGGAAGTAACAAGGATATTTAAGATGGATCTTTTTCGTGATGATTCACTACAGTGTTTATGAACCTTTGGATTCTTATGGACACATTATTGTATTGACATCAATCATGGACATGATCGTCGATGGATTGCATCGTACAACTAAGGACATGGGATAAACATTTATAAATTTTTGAAATAACATTACTTTACATAATCACATTATTCTATATGGAATTGGAAAGTGATTAAGTTAATGACACTTCACCTTGTGCAGTTAAATCAGGGTCTTTTATCTTTGGATATGCGCTCTAATATAACCGACAAGGTTGAACGGGACGCATCTCGCCAAAACGAGGCAAACGTTTTACATTAAAAAAATAAGAAAAAAAAACCTTGTGCAGTCAGGACAATATTTATGTCACACTCACACTAAAGTAGAAACATTAATGAGCTACAGTGTTGCCACAGCTGGATATTTTTTACTAGATCTGGGTTTTTTGGCTTCCGTCTGGGTATCTGTGTATTTTTTTCCAAATCTGCATTAATCTGGGTATATTTGACAATTGACATTTACAATGTATGTATTTTCTGTGCACTGTGCATTATACATTATATTTGTATTATAATTAAATGTAAAAAATTATTCGCTATATATTTTTTATTCCACTTACATTTAATTCTTGTTTTTAACCACATCAATGACGTTGTTTTTTTTACTCGTTTACATCAGCTATCTATTTCCCGTTATTCTGTTAATGGCTGTCATCTACTATATTAAGTCATTTTTGCGATGTGTTTTAAAGTTTTCTTTTTAAATTTTAGACTTTAGCAAATAAACAGCATATTGTTTTTTTTTGTCAAAAAATAATTAAAATTAAGATTATAAAATGAGTGACGATGAAGGTACGCTAGGTAGTTGTAGCAACATGACGACACACATGCCACCGCGTACACAAGTGAAGCCATGGTATCAGCAGGCTTTTTGTGAGGAATGGCTAACAGACAGCGAACTTAAGGATTGGATAAAGCCAAACTCTGGCAATCGCTATGCTGCGATTTGTACAGTATGTTCCTGCACATTAACTAATGTCAACAAAATAGCTTTATTGACACATAAAAGCATATGAAAAACTTCGAAGCCAAAAGCAAAACTCTGAACATTAACAAGTTTTTTCATCAAACCAAAAGAGCCCTGTCTCCAAGACAAAATTGCTCCACGATCAAGATTCCACGTTGTCAATTCATGCATATGATCTTGACAAAGGAGAAGTTGTCGACATGGATGCCCTGTCGCTGACAAGTGACAAATTTCAACAGTAACAAGTTACAACTAACATTTTATATTTGATTTGAAGAACATGTTGTTAATGTAACTACTGTAAGTATGTTACTGTTAAAATATCTCATTTTCAAGAGTTCATATATTGGGGTGTTAATAAAAATCCTTTTTATACGATTTTGAATTTTTGGTAATAAAAAATAAAATAAAAATGAAGAAATAAATAAAAATTGGTAGCACGCATCTTATTTGTGCTTAAGTTGCACTAAAAAAATGTGTAAGCATCGTCTATCTCGTGTATTTGACGCATAAAATAATCTGGGTATTTCTGGGGGAGGGGGGGGGGGGGGGGTTGAAGAAAATCTGGGTTTATCTCTAGAATTTATTGGCAACCTTGATGAGCTATTACGCCATTATATGGTTTATGGATTTAACGCATAGGCATATTGTTGCTATTTGCCAACATTAATGTGTTACCTACACTATTTCTTCACTTTTCGTGTTATGAATATGGTATAAAAATGACATATCATTCACAGATACACACAATTTTATTGATGTGACGAGTTGTAGCAGTTACACACCGTCTTGGTTGTTTGTCTGCCTCATCTCATCTATTGTTCTTATATTATTATTAATGCGTTGCATTATAATGTTACATTGAGATGACAAAAAGAGACTACCGTTTTCTGACAAGACAAATAGGTGTTCAGACGGTATGAAGAATGAGAATGAATGAAGGACTTAGAGAATTATTTAGTATGTACATGTTGGCTGATTTTGCTATGGTTACCTCACTTTGATGTTAAATTGTTTTGGGTCAGGGGTAGACAATGGTATTAGCATTTTATGCTACTGTCCACACCTCGTGTGTTAAAAATGCCTACTTTCTGGCAGAAACATGGGTACTATATAATTTCATGCTAGCAATGAGATTTGATGTTACCATCTATTCACTTTGGTGAAGTTTAACCCACATCACGCAAATAATGAAAACTGCGTTTTCATTATTTGACGGGGGAGTAGTTGTTATGACTAAAACTCATAAGACAGTATTCTGTATTCACATAGGTATCGATTGTTCATTCCATGTTTGTTGATGGACCGTATCCACGGGTTACCCGAAAGTACGTCGTTGACTTTTGGTACTGTTTTAGCAGGTCAAAACCGGTCTCAACTTGGCATACGTCAAGGAGCTTTCGTGGCCTTTTTTTGTGTCGCCTTCAAGGTGGACGGACGCATATTGTGTTTAGCTTCGAGAGTGTGTTATATCTCCAACATTTTAGATTGCCCACATGTTGAGTTGGGTCGATGCTAACGTGTTTACAGTGAGAGGAGTGTATGCTGTATTCTTGTGTACGTAAGTTGGAACTTATTCAATAAACTTTGCAGAACAATGTCGACGGACATTTTGTCACTAGAAGACTACACGACGACGTTCAAGACTGGCTAGGTCATGTCATTGTCTTATCGATTGATGTCTCTTGAAAGTATTTACTGGACCATTGTATTGTAATAAACTGATGTCGTCCTATCGTCCAACCTGGCCTTGCAGCTTCTTCGTTATAGTAGATTAATTTTATGAAAGAAGGCTGATTGAAAATTATCACCGGCATCTATGCATGCCTGGTCAATATACGTATTAATGAAGAGGACCTCTTCGAAGATACCCCTTCATCTAACAACGTACAATATTATATATTATAACGCAACAGTACATGCTAACACTGTTTCTGTCAACCGTGCTGCAGAGCGCTCACTAAGCACGACGTGATTTTTTTATTAAGCTGGCGGGGGTTTATCTATTTCGTCGCGTTACAAATTAACACATGTTGCTAGGAAACTGCAGAATTGACTCTTATGGTCAATGACGAACGCAGCTTTTGGACAGGAAGTCATAAAACCGCCAACGGCATTTTTTGTTTATCCCCGGCAACCTGTCCGCTACTGGAAGTACTCCGAGCGTGAAAATGACAGTAATAATTATGCGTAGTTCAACCTCCAAAACCAAGGGAGCATGACATGGAAAGAGTTTTAAAATTAAAAGGCAAGAGGCGGTGTTTCTTCGCATGTTCTTCTTCTTTCTCGTTCGCCCTCAGACTTCCACATTAATGACAGTAGTCAGCTCAAGGTTCCTGAAATCTCCAAACAGTTTTTCGTGGAGAAATGTAGGTTGTTGCCATATGCTACTACGTTCTCTGTTGTAAATTGGGCGGGGCTGCAGCAGATGTTCAACTGCCATAGGAGTTGATGCCAAAGGTGTTGAGAACTCCCTGTACCAGTCCTATACTTGTGGTATAGATGGTACCTCAATCTGTTGTGCCCAGTTCGTAACCGGAAAATGATTACCTGGTCTCGCCTTGATTGCCATGATTTATATGGCGTGTGTTCTATTCC
Organism: Oreohelix idahoensis; assembly: GCA_024509875.1. Taxonomy (NCBI): domain Eukaryota; kingdom Metazoa; phylum Mollusca; class Gastropoda; order Stylommatophora; family Oreohelicidae; genus Oreohelix; species Oreohelix idahoensis. The sequence goes on along the minus strand of JAMPIV010006577.1, from coordinate 118,918 downwards.
CATGTGGACTTGCATGTGGCTTTTATAGTTCTTACTGCCATGTCATAAGTTGTTCCTATACCATTTTATTGTAACGCTCCTTTGTTAACTAGTTTGTCTGCCTCCTCACGTCTGACAGAGACATAAAAATTACAGTCCCCAAAAGCTTCCCGCACTTTAACGAGAAGTCTTATTCAGCCCAGTCAAGAGCAGTGCTAGATGAGAATAACAATAACCTCTTTTCTGTGAACATAAGGCTCTTAGAAATATAGCCGTTACCTACTGGTGCTCTCACAGATAGAAATAATTTATAAAGTAATGGTGCGTACCTTTAGCCACATTCAACATTGTTCTTGACTTCTGAATATCTTGTGAAAACTACCTCAAGGTAGAAGCATCATCATCCTTCTATTTGCATCTCTGCCAAGAGTAATCTTGCGGGAAGGTAGCTCAACGATAACAGTAGTAGATTAAAGCCTATTGGAGCTGATATACCAAACCAGATAATAAGCTATTCTAAGAAAGTTATAAGTCTGGCGACAACTGAAGTCTGATTCTTATCCACATTTAAATGGAAGCAAATTTTTTTTCTAGATGATCATGTGTAATCATGAAATATTATCTTGAAGTATTACCTGTGCTTAGAGGCAGAAAGAGTCACCACATCATTTGTCAACAACACTTAATGAACCATTAAAAGCAAAGTTAAAGAACTATCAAATATTACCTCTTAAATGTAGCTCAACCATTTTTAGACGTGTATCATTGGGCGCCAAGCACGCTAACGATTCCCCAGAGAGTCTATAAAATATTAACAATATTTGGTTTTAACTGCATGCATTAGAAATACTAATTTAAGAGTCAATTCAGTTTGCACAAAACTGCATATCAAAAAGAGAACACATAAGTATATCAAGCAATGACACATATACTTTCTGTAGACAGCTAAGTCATGAATCTATGTTAACATAAAAGCAAAAGGATTTAAGCTTCGGGGGAGAAAAATCTAAATTGACTCCAATCTGACTTTCTCGCTCTTTTATCACTCTCATATATTACTACAGCAACACAAAAAGCAATTAATAAGTAATATGAATGTCTCTAGATCAGAGTGGTTCAACGTATTCAACCCTGAGGGCCATATAAACTACAAATTTAAAGGTCGCGAGCCCTTCAAGATAACAAATAATTTAAAATTCAATCTCCGTGAAAAATGGATGAAAGTCGAAAAGTGGGAAATGAAAAACAAGATAAAATAAAAATTACAATGAGAATTGAATTTCTATGTAATTAATTTTAGTTTTATTCTTACGTCCTGATGGGAAGTTTGAGTGTGTGGATTTTCTTTAACAAGAGTCTCGATATCAATGTCAGTCGAATGGTTTCGGATACTGACTGCGTGCGGGCAGTAAAACATTGCTTTGCACCGGACGTTTTGAGTCTAATCAAAAAGTATTAATTATACTATTTAATTATATAAATAATTTTTGTATGAGCGCGGGCAACAAAATGATTTTACGCGGCTAAGACACATTCAACATTGTTCTTGACTTCTGTATATCTTGTGAACACTCACTCAAGATAGAAGCATCATCATCCTTCTATTTGCATCTCTGTCAAGAGTAATCTTGCGGGAAGGTAACTACCTTTGAAAACCCACATTAGATACTCTAGGTTTTGGCCATTTTTGGACCATCAGTGTAAAGCAACCCGTGACAGCCTTGATAATTCATCGACTGCAGTGTCATGCTCTAGTAGGCAATCATTAATTGCTCTCAGAATCTCTACCTTATCCATATCCAATGCATTTCTATGCGTGCTCTTGAAGCAAATTTGTCAGCTCTTTCATTGCCGTGTACCCCTGGATGACCGGGAGAGTACATTCACAGCAGTTTCTGAAGATCCGTTTTGCTTCAGAAGTAGAACAATGACACGAAAACGGTGGTACGAAAGCATAGAATAAGGGTCCCCATCCGGTCGTCTTGATCTACCAGTAGATCATCCCAGGGGATCGTATGGCAGATCTCTCGGTGACGGAGGGAATAAATCAGAACAAAAAAAAACACAAAAGAGAGAAATTCTATCACAGGCAGAATTCGGACTAGGCCTTTCCCTCCGGCACATCAGGGCATGCAGCAGAAGATCACAAAATAATTATGTCCCGTCAATACGTTGGTGGTTTACCTGCTCGTCGTATGTCTAATCACTGGCTAACAAAAAAATTTTTTTTTTTCCTTTTTCTACCATTCCTATGTTTTTCTGGTCGATTTTAATGCGCTGTTTTTAAATCTGCAAACCGTTTTTCTCTATCAGGTCGGGATCTCTAGAAATACGCAATTGAAGTTTTTTACAACGCATACAGTATTACACCATCATTCGTACAAGAAGTATAATAGTTATGTATGCTTGAATTTCTTTGCAATCGACTTTCGTCGGTGAATGGCATGTATTACATCGCGATGAAGCAACCAACAATAATCGGCAAGCATGGTCACACTCCACCGTCCTTGATAACGTGACTCCATTACGGCGATATCTTGATGGAATCGTTCTCCATGTTCATCGCTGACTTCGCCAAGGTTGTCAGAGAAAAAGTCAAGATGCGAATCGAGCAAATGGATTTTGAGGGACATGTTACAGCCCATAATTCTGTATGCATCTATGCACTGCTTAACAATATGCACATAGTCGACGGATTTTTGATTTCCCAGAAAGTTATCAACGATCGATTTGAATGCCATCCATGCGCGAAGTTCACTACCTTGTAACAAGTTCTCTAATTGTTTGTCTGCAATAACTTTCCTAATCTGAGGTCCTACAAAGATACCTTCCTTTATCTTTGCATTGTTAACTTGCGGAAACTTTTCTCGAAGATAAGTGAAAGCTTTGCTCGTTTTTTCTAACGCTTTTACGAAATTCTTCATGAGCCCCAACTTTATATGTAACTGTGGTAAAATGATGCTGTCTTTGTTAGCTAATGGCTCGTGTATTACACTTTTATGCCCGAGCTGCATACGATCTCTGATAGGCCACACCTTTCTTGCATAATGTTCCAGTCTGTTGCGGCTGTCCCATTTACATAGGAAGCAACAAAATTTAGTATACCCAGTCTGCATGCCCGTGAGAATTGCAATGACCTTTAGGTCTCCACAAATCCGCCATTGGTAGTCATTGTACTTTATTTTTGCCAATAGTATAGCCATATTGTCATAAGTTTCTTTCATATGAACAGAGTAGGCGACTGGAATTGATGAACATAAATTTCCGTTATGCAATAACACGGCTTTTAGACTAGTCTTGGAAGAGTCGATGAAAAGTTGCCATTCGTTGACTATGTGCTCATGACCGAAGTGCACCATTAGACCGTTTACATCTTTGCAATAGCAAATGTCATGATCCATCTCAAAGTATTGAACAAGTTCTCTGTGTCTATGACGAAATTTAGATATCGGAGTATTGGGCGCTAAAAGATTCCATTCTTTGAGTCGCGAACCAAGTAATTCCGCTTGTCCTTTGGTAAGAGCGAGATCACGTATTAGATCTGAAAGTTCTGAATGGTTAATTAAGTGAACACCATCATTCACCAGTACATAATCCGAGTCAGAATTAGTTTCTAAAGCAGGTAAACTATCACTTTCTGATGGTTCACGTCCAACGGATATTGTTCTGGTGGAACTGGGATCGGACACGTGATTGGATCATGAGGCACTGGTTTCGAAACCGATTTAATATTTGGATAAACCACAGACTTTCTAGTTTTAAAAGTGAAACCATGGATATTTGTCAAGCAGAAGTAACAATAAGTAGCGTGATTTGTCGGTTCACGCCATATTACTGGCACTCCAAAAGGCATCGACTTATGCTTCGGCGATTTTCGTAACCAACCTGCCAATGTATTTGCACAAGTCGAACAAACTGCATTTGGCTTCCAAGATTTATGTGCATCATCAACTTTCGAATCGAAATAAAGTTCATATGCTTTCTTTAGTAATGGTGTAAAGTTTTTCTGGTGAACACGATCGGTAAAATATCCGAACAGATCAACCGAATTTCTACAACTTCTAGAAGCCATATTTCGCTCAGAATTATTTCATAATACAGTAACTATTGGAAAAATAGCGTAATATATGTCATGCATCTTTTAGCAGTATAAAAAGTAGAATTATTTTGCATTTTATTAATTTTTAATAAGTTATATAGTAAAAATGAAACGGAGAAAATAACGGTTTCCCAAAAATATATTTATTCACAAATATTTTAAGAACCCGATGTGATAGAGATAAACAGATTTCAAATTTGAAATCAGCGCAAGAAACTGACTTAAGAACACTTATTCTTATATAAGAATGTCGTGAAATATTCTAATCCACATATATAAATTATCAAGTAAATATAAAGCCTAATAAATACATATAATAAAGAAAGGAAGAAGAATGGTAAAGAACAGTGCTGTCACAATGACAGTACTCGAAATGCCCTTTGTTTTATGCTTCGTCTGCAAATTGTAACGTTTCCACATTAAATATAAGCCACTGCATAAATACAAGCGTTTCCACAACACATTAAAACGGGTATTGCATTTCTAAGAAAAACATTGAGAGGCACTGCGTAATGACCTAAATTAATCCTAACATTAATTATACTACGTTACCAAAACGAACGAACAGATGGACTCAAATAGAAAGAGAGAGGGAGGGCTGAAAATCAGGAACGCATGCAACACGCGTCGCGCGATACACAATTACTACTATCACGCGTGTAAGGCCACATGCACTAATTTTTTTTTCAGACGGACAGTGATAAATTCACTACCCTTCCCAGAGTTAGGTTTTTAAATCCTGAAAAACTCTTATTAGAAAAGATGACAATAGATGGGTTTACGTTTGAAAACATTACAGTACCCAGACAGCACATCTTCGAAACAGGAGGTAGAAGAAATTGCATATTTTGAACGCAGCCACTTAGCTCTTTTAAATTTGTATATTTGGGTTCCTTAGGGCTTGCTGACAAAGAATATGTAAAACGTTACGCAAATAGTCTAGGAATTAACAAGTTATAGCCAAAATAAAATGATGGTGCTGTCAGACAACACCCAAAATCAGAATCGCTCAGTGGTAGATTTTTTAAACCACCATTGTACGGGAAATGGGCCACAAGTTACATTTGAACTGATTGGCTGGAATGATATGTAAGGCTAAACACGATTAGTCGGACTATAAATGCTATCCTTGGTTGTTAGGGGAGACGTAGGAAGGTAAAATTTTTTCAAACACTTGTCGAAACGTGGCTCCATTGGCCAGACTCGCTGATATAATCACTTAGGAGCGTTAGTTCGAGACCACTAGTTCAAATAAGCTTGATAAAGCAACAGTGCGTTGAAGCCAGCTCATATTTTTGCTAAATAAAAGCCTGGAACATAAGCAGATGGGAATTTGTGCCAGTATTTGTGCCAGAATTCATTGCTAGTCAACGTTTCTGTGTTTATTTCCATGAATTGTGGTAAGCTTGAAACATTCAGTATCTTTTAATGAAAATTGAATGTGAATTGTTAATTTATGCCTGTATATATGTGTAGTTCAGTAGCAAACATGATGTAAAGCCTATAATGCTCCAGCCTGAACAGAAGGTGTCGGAGGAAAGTAAAACAGCATGGAATGGCCAAACAGTACACTGACACCTAGATGATTGACTAGAAAGAAATAATGCTGGAAGTGCAGAGGCGTAGTAACCATTAAGGAGGTTAATACTGGTATAAAGTATTTCAGATGAAGCTGACAGTTGGCCTAACGCTCTGAACTCAATGTTTGTGATGTATTGTGCTCAGTGTAGAACTAGAGTATCAATTAGTTATGAAGTAGAAGGTACATCCTTCTTGTTTTCAGGGACTGTGGTCTTAACGTTATTGAGCAGCACCTGGTCAGAGCTTTGCTGAATCCAGAGTCGGACAGCATACTCCTTGGTCCATTTAGCTATCAGTGAGGTGTCTCCAGAGCACAGGGGAGAAATCGAGCAGAGGAGTCTTTTCCTGCCGCCATCACGCAAGATAAGCTGATGTGGCCAGCTGGGCTCAACATTATGTACCCCCATCTTAAAATGACATTGTAAAAATAACATTAAGAGGGGAATTAAATTGTTTTAATATCAGGAACTGAGAACATTTCCAATACTAGTTCCAATAAAGACAAACTATTGAAGTCATGATGACAAATACCAACAGAGCTTGAACAAAACAAAACCAGTATTACCTCATATTACTACTACACAACTGACACACATAGGATACTTTTAATAATATATGTCACTACAATATTCATATTGATAAATTCTGTACTTATAACTTGTAATTAAAATTGATTGTGATTCCTGGTTCCCTTTGTATTTGAATCAGGACACATATTCATTCATGACAGCAATGAATACATATTGTTATTTGAAAAGTTATCAGTGACTCCTTTAAGATATCCTTGTAGAGTGTTTTATGTATGTGAGTGTCACAGTGTTGTCAAGTGTAGTGGAATAAATTAAATTGTTGATCTGTCTGTTGTTGTTTTGACTTACACTTCATCATACACATACCCTAGACATATAATGTAGTCATCACACTATTCCAGAATAATTCTGACTGAGGTATACATATGTGGCAGCAAGTAAGGTTATATATAATACACTACTCTTATTAGATATATATATACCTTCACAGCTGATCTCAGTCAGTACACTAAGTCCCTATAAATATTTATAACATCCCATTTCACCACAAAGAAAGAAAAATGTTGTTTGTCAGTGTTACCTGGCTGCACTTTCATCACAAGCTCATATAGCCTCTGTTGGTATTCCATCTATTCCTGCTGACTTCCTTATGTTGCTTTTATTGTATTTTATTTTAGTCCCGCCACGCTTAGTTTTTGTTTTTCGAGGTTTATAGTGCTGAATATGTTTGTTTTTTTACCTAGGTAGTTCAGTTGCGTTCAATAGTTTTTGAAAATATTATGGCAAATCTGACCTTTCTCTCGTTTAAATAACATTTGGGTTACATGTGTAACATGGATTGCGTTGGTTGGGTTGTGGTCTTTGAGTCTCAATCTCGTTTAATACTCGTTAGTGCCAGGTGTCTTACACTGTGGTCCAAGGACCTATTGAGGGTTTATGAATGGATTCCAGTAGGTCCCATGTTTAATATTTAAACTGAATTAATACTTGATTTTTAATTTAAATGATTTTTACTGTTTAATTGTATTCAAGGAATTATCACAAATTTTTACACTTAAAGAAACATTTTTTTTTACTGATTGTTTTTATATTTCAGTATGACCATATGTGAGAATAATGATTTGTTTTCACAATAAAATGTGTTATTTGTACGTAAATTTTAAAACTTTGCCTTTATGTACATTTTTGTTATATAGCGAGGGTCATATAAAACCGGATTATCAACGGGATCCAATGGACACAACAAAAAAAGCTGAGAACGCATACTTTAGTGGAAGCCATCTTCGGAAATAAGAGAGCATTTGGTTGCGCTGCGTTATCTGTTGTATCTCTTAGACATAGCTAATTTATGAATGAAATACTAAGCAGCTGTTTTCTGAAAATTTTCGTCATAATGCTTATGAGATAGTTTTATTTCCCGGTTCTCGCTACCTCCCGTTGTATTTTTTCTTTAGTAGTATAATATGAGTTAATAACACCAGCACACCTTTCTTTTAAACATAGGACCCCGCTGACTTCTTACTAAGGACAGCAGTATACAATAATGGACATGTTTCACTCATGATAAACTTTAACATGTGAAAATGCGTTATTTTTTCAGTCATGATGAGCTTTAATGTGTGAAAGTGCGTTATTTTTTCACATGATGAGATTTAACGTGTGAAAGTGCGTTACTTTTTCATTCATGATGAGCTTTAACGTGTGAAAGTACATTATTTTTTTCATTCATGATGAGCTTGAACGTGTGAAAGTGCTTTATTTTTTTAACTCGTCATGCTTTTAACGTGTGAAAGTGCGTTATTTTTCACTCCTCATGAAATTAAAGTGTGAAAATGCGTCACATTTTCACTCATGATGAGTTTTAACGTGTGAAAGTGCGTAAATTTTTTCACTCATGATGAGCTTTAACGTTTGAAAGTGCGTTTCTTCTTTTTCCTACTGATGATGAGCTTTAACGTTTGAAGGTGCGTTTTTTTTTCCACTAGTCATGAGTTTAACGTGTGAAACTGCGTCATTTTTTTTCTCGTTATGAGTGTGACGTGTGGAAGTGCGTCATTTTTTTTCACTCATGATGACTTTAACGTGTGAAAGTGCGTATTTTTTCACTCGTCATGAGTTTAACGTGTGACAGTGCGTCAATTTTTTCACTCATGATGAGCAATAGTGTGTGAAAATTAATGATTGCCTATTAGAGTATGACACTGCCTGCAGTTGATGAATTATCAAGGCTGTCACGGGTTGCTTTACACTGATGGTCCAAAAATGGCCAAAACCTAGAGTATCTAATGTGGGTCTTCAAATGTAGTTACCTTCCCGCAAGATTACTCTTTGCAGAGATGCAAATAGAAGGATGATGATGCTTCTACCTTGAGTGAGTATTCACAAGATATACAGAAGTCAAGAACAATGTTGAATGTGTCTTAGCCGCGTAAAATCATTTTGTTGCCCGCGCTCATACAAAAATTATTTATATAATTAAATAGTATAATTAATACTTTTTGATTAGATCCAAACGTCCGGTGCAAAGCAATGTTTTACTGCCCGCACGCAGTCAGTATCCGAAACCATTCGACTGACATTGATATCGAGACTCTTGTTAAAGAAAATCCACACACTCAAACTTCCCATCAGGACGTAAGAATAAAACTAAAATTAATTACATAGAAATTCAATTCTCATTGTAATTTTTATTTTATCTTGTTTTTCATTTCCCACTTTTCGACTTTCATCCATTTTTCACGGAGATTGAATTTTAAATTATTTGTTATCTTGAAGGGCTCGCGAACTTTAAATTTGTGGTTTATGTGGCCCTCAGGGTTGAATACGTTGGACCACTCTGATCTAGAGACATTCATATTACTTATTAATTGCTTTTTGTGTTGCTGTAGTAATATATGAGAGTGATAAAAGAGCGAGAAAGTCAGATTGGAGTCAATTTAGATTTTTCTCCCCCGAAGCTTAATTCCTTTTGCTTTTATGTTAACATAGATTTATGACTTAGCTGTGTACAGAAAGTATATGTGTCATTGCTTGATATACTTATGTGTTCTCTTTTTGATATGCAGTTTTGTGCAAACTGAATTGACTCTTAAACGTTATTAGTTTAAAGTGTGAAAGTGCGTTATTTTTTTCACTCTTTATGAGCTTTAACGTGTGAAAGTACGTTATTTTTTCAATCGTCAATAGTTTAACGAGGGAAAGTGCGTTATTTTTCCACTCATCATGAGTTTAACGTTTGAAGATGCGTTATTTTGTTCACTCGTGATGAGCTTTAACGTGTGAATGTGCGTTACGTTTTCACTCGTGATGATCTTTAACGTGTAAAAGTGCGTTATTTTTTCACTCGTCATTACTTTAACGTGTGAAAGTGCATTATTTTTTCACTCGCCATGAGTTTAACGTGTGAAAGTGCGTTATTTTTCCACTAATCATGAGTTTAACGTTTGAAGATGCGTTATTTTTTTCACTCGTGATGAGCTTTAAATTGTGAAAGTGAGTTTTTTTTCACTAATGATAAGCGTCAACGTGTTAAAGTGCGTTATTTTTTTCACTCGTCATAAGTTTAATGTGTGAGTGCGTTATTTTTATCACTCATAATGTTTTTAACGTGTGAAAGTGCGTTATTTTTTTCACTCATGAGTTTAACGTTGAAAGTGCGTTATTTTGTCCTCGTGATGAGCTTTAACGCGTGAAAGTGTGTTATGGTTTCACTCCTGATGAGCTTTAACGTGTGAAAGTGTGATATTTATTCAGTCGTCATTAGTTTAATGAGTGAAACTGTGTTATTTTTTCACTCTTGATGAGCTTTTACGTGTGAAAGTGAGTTATTTTTTCACTCATGTTGAGCTTTAACGTGTAAAAGTGCGTTTTTTTTCCCACTCGTCATTAGTTTAACGTGTGAAAGTGCATTATTTTTTCACTGGTGATGAGCTTTAACGTGTGAAAGTACGATATGTTTTCACTCGTGAATAGTTTAACGTGTGAAAGTGCGTTATTTTTTTATTCGTGATTAGTTTAATGTGTTAAAGTGCATTATTTCTTCATTCGTGATGAGTTTAACGTGTGAAAGTGCACGTTTATGGGAAAACACAATTGGCTCTCAATTTCTAAAGCACTGCAGTATGCCAAACTAGTTCTAGTAAAGGTACTTGGTTGAGGGTACTCGTGTGTACATTTTACACAGCAAAAGCAACGTTGCAACGTTCAAGCTCCCAATGAGGAAATGTCGAGATATAATTCCCTGGAATTGGCATTAGGAAGGATACGAACAATCTGAAATGTGATATTTACAACCAACGTTAAATTTTCCATACAATTTTAAAAAAGCAAACACAGACTGAAGAAAATACGCACAGTGAAGAAACATTAATAACTCCGCACATGACACTGCAGACTACAAGCCCACCTCCACAAAATGAAATCTGCCCCAACTGACCAGTGCACATACCAAAATGATGGCCCACAGACTTCGGAACACATTCTCTTTGGTGACTTGAGGGCTCAAACCTGGTCCTAGGAGACGAAAATGGAAGAGAAACTGTGGGGAACCCGTGAGTACCTCCTGCTGACAACTGGATTCATGGAGGCAGCTCATCTCCTTGTTTAGATTGCTGAGCATAGGAAACTGATCACTGAAGAATGAAGAAGAATCTACTAACTTGCTTCAAATCTGTTCTATTGTCTTTGATGGCGCATTCTGGAGAAGTGATTTTTTTTTATAAATGTTTTTATAAACGCATGATGGCATCATGATACGTCACGGTCTCAAAACCCAGCCCCTGCAGAGTGGAACAGTCCCAATTATGATGATTTGGTCATGTCTGAAGAATGTGAGTCGATTGGCTAACACGATAAATATGGAAAAATAAAGCCAGGGATCCAGACCTTCAAGACGACCCAGAGTTCGTTGGGAGGACAACTTGAGACAATCTTTGAAGGATCGAGGACTAGATTGGAACGAGGCCAGAAGGAAGACAGCCAACAGGATATTATCACCTTCTCACTGGCAAACTTCCATACCCGAAGGTAGAAGATGAACGACACAGTAAGTTAGTATGATGACATCAAAGATTTTTATTGGAACTTGATATGTAAAATATACTCTGCTGTTTATGCATGGAGGCATATCTGGAGTCATCCTTATATGACCACCAGCTATGCACAATGCTACAATATATGTACGTGGAAGTGAACCTATGTCTATGATACTAATTACATCCTCATTGACTCTTGAAAATCATCCACACACTTCCAGGGATTCCCCCTGTGCTGAAGCTTGCTGAGAACGCAGCATTGCACACTAAGCTTGGATAGTCACTCGAGCCCCAGGCGTAATTCTTTGTCTTTGACAATTCCTTGGGAGAGTCCAGAACAAGAGTACATTAATTTAGCTCTGCACTGTTGGAGATTCCCCTTGGATGGCGGGGAGTGCGCAGTATGCCACGCACTTCTTACTCCTAGCTTGGACCAGATGTGACGGCGGTCCTTTAAATGCAAGCCAAGCTGGCGAAACTGGAGCTCATGACTTCAACTCAACACGTTTCAGAAGGACAGAAACGCCACAGAAAAAGCCTAGATCTACAGAGTAGATAATACCAAGGAGTCTTCAACTTCGTATTGGCTGCTAAAGAGCAAGAAGCTCAGCAGGTCCTAGTTAAACAACAACAACAAATCTGCTGTTTGACTTACCTGCAGGAAATCTTTTCCCCTGCTGAGCTTTGAGCTACGTAGTTAATGCTCCTGATTCCCTGTCTGGTCACCATCACTCGTCCGTCAATCTAGAGTGTTACAAACATTCTCATTTAGTTAAGTGGCTGAGACATCTAGGTTGTCTTAAGTGCACATGAGTGGCTATATAATTATATTTGTCACGAGTATGCTCACTACACGTGTGCTATGTGCGATCTATGTGTGTGTTGTAATGTGCATGACTGTGAATGTGTGATGATTTGTCTGTGTCTTCAAAATGTTGTGGTGTATAATGATCTATGTCCTCATAGCGTGAGTGCTGTGTAATGACCTATGTTTTCACAGTGTGAGTGATGTATAATAATCTATGTCTTCCTACTGTGAGTGTTGTATAATCATCTTTGTCTTTATAGTGTGGGTGATGTATAATGATCTATGTCTTCATATTGTGAGTAATGTGAAATGATCTGTGTCTTCACAGTGTGAGTGATGTATAATGATCTATGTCTTTACATTGTCATTGATGTATAATGATCTATGTCTTCATAGTGTCAGTGATGTATAATGATCTATGTCTTCATGGTGTCAGTGATTTATAATGATCTATGTCTTCAAAGTATCAGTGATGTCTTATAATCTATGTCTTCATAGTGTCAGTCATGTATAATGATCTATGTCTTCATAGTGAGAGTGATGTATAATGATCCATGTTTCCGTACCGCGAGTGATATATAATAATCTATGTCTTCACAGTGTTAGTGTTGTGGATTGATCTATGTCTTTGTGACGAAATCAGTTGTGTCCTTTTACATCATTTTCGTTATCTCAAGCATCCATCCAATACCATAATTACAGCCGTAAGTACTTCGGTCGGTCGGTCCGTCGGTCAGTCACATTTTGCACACCGTCATTTGCGCACTTTTTTCTATTTTCGGGAGAGTAGATTAACTTTCAACCACAGCTAAGCGGGTGCAACTGTGGTTGAAAGTTAGACAATAATTGCATTGTTTCCCCTTATATGTACTGTCCCGAAAATAGAAATGTGTGAAGGTGTGCATTAAATGAAGATACTCTTCTGTCCAGTTTCATTCGGGAAACGGATTTAACTCATCATTTTTCTTATAAATAACCATAAAATGTAAGTTTCTGATTGGTTCCTCAAGACAACATTTTAATTTAAAGTATTGCAGACATTATTATGGATCAAAATGATAAGATGGCTAACAGGAAAAGACGATCACGTCATTCACAGCGAGCAAACAGTTTGATTATGGAAAGAAGCCAACAACTTGAACTCGAGACAGGAAGGTGCGGAGATGCAGATTAAATCAACAGACAATCAAGATACTCTTCTGACCAGTTTCATTCGGGAAACGGATTTAACTCATCATTTTCTTAAAAATGTAAGTTTTTGGAATTTTTTTTTCAAGACAAAATTTTAACTCTTAGTATACGAGATCAAAAACCACGTTTTTACGAGCTAATTTCATAGAGTACATTTTTAGACATGACTACCATTACAGATTTTGCAATAAATAATTTATTTATAAAGATAACATAAGGTGTTATATATCAAAATGTGAAGAAATGAAACCCCTCTATCATGCACTTAACTAAATTGTTCAGTGTATTTAAACATGCATTCACCTATACATTTTCGCTATTGACACGGAAACCGTTTAAACCGTCTCGGCCTTTTAGAAAGGCCGGCCGTAAAACAGGGATCGATCGTCGGCCTTTCTAAAAGGCCGCTCGTATACTAAGAGTTAATTTAAAGTATTGCAGACTTATTATTATGGATCAAAATGATGAGATGGCTAAAAGGAAGAGACGATCGCGTCATTCACAGTGAGCAAGCGAGACTATAGAAGAAGCAGCAATGAAATACGTGTAACAGAAACAACACTCTATAATTAAAAACCTGCCAATTTTGGCGGGTTGTTGCTAGTTATCAACTAATTTCTTTCTTTTTTTCTCACACTCATCGTATTATTATTTGCTATATTTCATGCATCTACATTTTTGCCTAGTCACTCCCAGACTTGTGTAAGTTTCATCATGTGAATCGTAGTATTACAAGGCTAATTAGACCGGCTGGCAGATTATAATCTTACCGCCCACTGTCGTGTAATGCAGACGGTCACATGAAATCATTGTTGACACAAGGCGGTCTCGCACGACCGAGGGAAAGAAAGCCAGATTGTCTGTCTAAGAAATCGGTCTAGGAGATGAACGTAAACACAAGTGATAAAAGGTAATCGCTTCCGGTGGTCCATCTCTGTTTCAATAGTACAGATAACCTGTCAGAGGAGACAATATGGGCCGAAGGTATTAGTCAGAAAATGAACTCACAGATGTGTTCGTACGTTTGCAAGCGTGCAATCGGAAGTATTACTGCCATATTTGAAAGAGGTCACGAGTTTAAATGTTAAAATTGATATTTTAAAACACGTGGGGAATAGTAATGGTTTAACAAACCGACCCACATAGTTCTAAAGAGACAGGATTGGTCTAAATCGAGAGCCTGAAAAAAGCTTTAGCTCCCATTGGAAAGCTGGTCGGAAATACCAATGTGGAAGCTTAAAGGAAAATGAGAATATAACCTAGCAAATTCGGAGACACAAATCAGACTGCATCGCAACGTCAAATTAGAAACTTCCAGGAGCCAGAGAGACATCAGACTAGAATTTCAAATTATTAGTGACAGACGAAGTATTTGGGCATCTTTGTAACTTAGAAAAAAAACTCGCATTTTTAAATACCAAGACTGGAGACTTAAGGAATCAGAGCACCCGTCATAAGAGGAATACTAAACTTTTCCCGACCAAGGGTTCGAAGCATCTAATCATAGTTGCTGAATCCATTCATCTGTGCCAGGATATTGTGTTCCCAAAAAGTTAATTTGGGGTAAGTGTAAACATTTATTTTACAATGTGAATTTGACATGTCTGTACTTGCTAAGTGATTATACAGGGCATAGGAGGCTGGCAACCTCAACATATGAAAATGGTATGTTCATAAACCCCTACAGCAAGCGCTGGTGTTGGCTTTATGCCAGGTTACTCAGGAAAGCGAAAGCAGAAGCGACCCCAGACTCCAAATGGAGCACTGAGATGATGACCTCACATGTGCCTAGGGTGTATAGTATAATTTTGTGAGGTATGTGTACTTTTATAATGTTAGTTCAGGCAAAAGCAATTGCACTCGCTCTGTCCATACACATTTTCCCATTTAAGTGATAAGAAGAATAATGTGATTTCTAATCATTTTCCATGAGCTTTGCTGAATATGCTCAGGGAGAATAAAAATTCAGAGAGACCCACCTGGTGGGAAGACAGCGGGAAAAGGCGCCAGTTTAATCTCCCGACCACAGTGTACTTAGCAGAGGCATTTGTTCTGTTTATTTTGTCTAAAGTTCATGATTCGAAACTACAACACTGTTTGTAGTACCAGATCAGTTTGAAGTAAAAGTCTTCGCAATTATCTTGTGGGTCAAGAGCTGGGAATCAACACTAAGTGCCCTTATCACAAAAGAATTGACGAAAACCACAGAGACTCAGCTAAGCTCTTATTAAAGGAAACAGCAACAGGACAATTTTGTAACTTCTCTAACAAGTATCGGTGAAGACAATTTTTTACTAAAATTTATCCATCACTTTACATTTATTTTAGACTGTTAAAGAATAATTGATTATTAAATTTGTTATATGTTGTTTTACAAATTTATAGTTGATTCAGTCATTATGGATATGATATAAAACGTGTGACCCACAGTCTTTAATATATATATATATATATATATATATATATATATATATATATATATATATATATATATATATATATATATACTGAAGCACATTAAAAACGCACCACCTGTATAATCCAGGAACAGAGTGTGAAATGTAAATATAAGTATTTACAAGTTTACACATTTGGAATCTTTATTCATTTTACTATGAATCCATGCTGGTCATTAATTTGTACATTTGATTGTTATGAAATTAATTGCATTCTATGCAGGCAAGGGAGAAAAGCAAAAATAAAAAAAAATGCACGTGCGTTATCCTGCTGGAGAAGCTGCAAGTCTGGATAAATTGTGAACGCAGGAGCAACCAGTGCATCCAGAACCTCATCTCGATATGTCACAGCATTAACATTTCCACGGAAGACGTGAAGAGGCAAGCGATGGTGAAAACTGAATCATCCCCAATTGTAAATACTGCCACCTCCAAATCGGTTGACACAGCAATCTGCAAAGCGCTCTCCACACCGTCGCCAAATCCGCATACGTCCATCAGCAAAGGATATGTTGAATCTGCTCTCGTCTGTGAATAGGACAGCATTCCACTGCAGTCTAGTCCATCTGACATGTTGCTCTGCCCATTGCAGGCGCTGCTGACGATGTCTGTGAGTCAAGTTTGGCCCAACATAAGGTCGTCTTGCAGTAAGGCCTGTATCTCTGAGTCGTCGTATGACTGTCATTCAAGAGACTTGCCCATGTCTACCCACTATTGCTCTTGCTGTTTGACTTGCCGGGAGAGTACGATTCCTTAGGTAACTCAGCACAGTATGACGATCTTGCGCAGGGGTAGTAACTCGTGGTTGGCCACTCCGAAGTCTATCCCGGGTACTGCCAGTGGTTCCGTAACGTTCATTGAGACGTACAATAGTGCTGTGGTGGCAATTCATCCTTCTGGCAATGGCCCGCGAGCTCATTCCGGTCTCCAACATACCAATGGCTCGTTGGCGGTCGTTTTCAGATAGTCGTGGCATTTCAAGCACATGTACTGGGTGTTTTGTCTCAACGGCCTTTTTATACCGACTATACTGCCACAACGTGTACACATTTTCAGGGTCATAGCTGTTGGGAATCGTGTTGCACGTGTAACTTTCATCGTTTTCATGTAGTCTGTACACAAACCCGTGGGTTGAATCATGCACTTTCTATTCCAGCAGCCATTCGCTCTCTACCTCTTGGCAAACACGGGGAAAATCCATTCCCACACTTTTTTTTCCAGCTTCTCGGCATCAGTATATATAATAGTGGTGCGTTTTTAATGTGCTTCAGTATATATATATATATATATATATATATATATATATATATATATATATATATATATATATATATATGTATATATATATATATATATATATATATATATATATATATATATATACACACACATCTATCTACATCTATAGAGCGAAAAAAAAATAAGAGGGATTTCGCTTGATTAAACCAGCTGGGGACTTGAAAGGGCTAAAACTAAATTGCATTAATCTTCATAAAAGGCGGCGGACCAGATACTAAGTTAACATTGCTCTGCCCCATGCAGCATTGTTCTTGACTTCTGCAATATCTTATGAACACAGCCTTGAGATAGAAGCATCATTATCCTTCTATCTACAACTCTGCCAAGAGTAATCTTGTGCGAAGGTAGACACCTTAGTAAACCCAAATTAGTTACTCTTGAGTTGTGGCCACTGTTGGACCACCACTGCAGAGCTCAGGGGAGGCAATCCGTGACAGTCGTCATAGTGTGAGTGATGTATAATGTGTGGCCTGCGATGTTCGTCTATGAATTCAGCTTATTTGAGGCGTGTATGTGATCGCTTTGTCTATTTCATAACAATGGAGCCGGTTCAGTTAACCTTACACGCCAAAAACTGTTGAAGTTCTGGTTTCAGGGCACGGGAAGGAAAAAAAAAGAGATACCTAAGAATACCACATTACATTAATCCACAAACAGCACCGGGCTGACCACATCCAATGCGACAAACTTTGCATTACAACGCAAACTTTATCTCCCCACCTCGCTTCACGGTAACAGGGGGTCTTTAAAGTAAGTAAAGCCGTAAAAATAAAATACACATACATGACAGAAAGATAATAATAAAGAGGAAGACAGAGAACATAGAGCTAAGCAAACCAAGATTGTCATGTTGACCAGCGGGTGTCCAGGATCTGTCATGCGGTTGATGGTGCACGTGAAGACGAGATTGCCAGTGATTGATTCAGTTGCTTTCATTGCAATACTGGTCTCCGGTGATGGAGGTTCTGGAGAGAAAAAAAAGTATGTGTTACTCTAATAGAGACAAGACAATGAAAAAAACAGTTTCCTTTCGTCTAGTAGAGTAATATATATATATATATATATATATATATATATATATATATATATATATATATATATATGTGTGTGTGTGTGTGAGTGTGAGTGTGTGTGCGTGTGCGTGTGCGTGTGCGTGTGTGTGTGTGTGTGTGTGTGTGTGAAGACAATGTGTGAAGAAGAAGAACAATTCTTGAATATATGTGTTATATTGTCGTCACTCTCTCTCTGGCCTACTTTCGCACACACGTCCGCAGTCACAGAAAAACTTGCTTGATGACAGGGTCCCACTTTTATTTATGAAACCCTATCAGGTAGTATATAAATCATACAAGGAACAATGTTGTCCACAAGGTTACTAGCTTATTATGTAGGTATTCTCAATGTAACACCGTATAACCCAGCTATTTGCCCAGCACAGACTGCTGGACTCTGAAATAAAACGAAACAAATACATACACGCGTGTGCAAATCTGCTAATGCGTGCGCTTATTTGTCCATGTGCGTGCGCGTGTGTGCCTGTGTGTGTGTTGTGTGTGTTCATGCGGGTCTATATGTATGTGTAATCAACAATAAACATATATCAGTCAACAATAAACCCTTCATACTCCTACTAAATACTAACTACATCATCACGCGAGAGAAAACTTAAATGAAACACTTCTATCTATGATGAAATATTCCACACAGCGCACTGGTCTAAATGACATCACTTTATCAGTATGTGAGAAGCCTAATTACAATTAATGAATCATTTATTATTCACATCTATCTTTTGTTTCTTCTTGTGTAAAGTATGCATAATGAAATGATGAAAAAAAGTGAATAAATAAAATTGTACGTATTACAAATTTACTAAATAGTTAAGTTTCACTCAGTAATTAATTATAAAGTCCTTTCTGTGATCTTCAGAATAACATAAAATGTTCATTCAAATGTTCCTGTATTTCTAAAGTTATATCTTGTCTAATCTAGTATTTTGTGGTAAAAGAGGTTACTGGTGTTATTAATTAAGGGTAAACAGAGTGAGGTCAAGCTGTGTAAGTTCCCTGAGTCTAATTGTTGATGATGATGATTCTCAGAGTCCCTATCCGCCACCTCTCAGATCTCACTCTGTGTAAAATAGGCTCTGTGATGTTGTGTGGCTGAGTGTGTCTAGGGTAATGTATTTAATATAAGGACGAAATAACATGTAAACAGAACTGTAACTCAATAATATTAAAGTGAGTAAGACTTTTGTTAAAGTTTAGGTAATTATATTACAATTTAATTTCCCTGTACCTCAATTTTCTTGGACAGGGATTGTCAAACTCAATAAATTTGTTTATATACACTATTTAAAATAAATAACTGGAACTCTGTCCAAGTATCTTGTTTCTACAAAAGAAAAACACTGAAGAAATCCACCCACTGTTCTGTTTACCGGCTTGTACTGATCACTGTTAATATGTTGGAAAGACTGTTGGGTTCATCACTTCAAGGTGATTAGATTATTATTATGGTTATGGTTATTGTGGTGGAACTTTATGATATCAATAATATGTCAGTGCCTTTTCTAAAGGACTTAACTGGCATGGATTGAAGAAAACAGTTGGCCCATAGGTCCTCAGAATCAACAAATGTGGGGCTCCTGGTCGAAGGTGTGGGGCTAGCTACAACTTGAATGCTGAGCGATCACTCCCAGGATTTTCGTCCCTCACCAGGTTTCCTGCCACCAATAAGTATTCTGACATATAACCTGAAATGAGATGAACATTCCCTCCCATATAACTCTCATCTATAATACTTCCACACATAACCACTGTAACAACTCACCTTGATCAGCTATGTGTGCTGATCATTACACCAGTCTTTATTTTTCATTGTTTAACATCCCTGCTGTGTAAACATTCTTCTTCAGTGATAGTACAAAGCCCTGATTTCCTCCTCCAAGAAGTCTCTTCCATACAATAGATAGGGGTGTACAATACATAGCTTGTGATCCCTTAATAATTCCCTTACAACATCTTATACAGGGTTTTTCGTTCATACAATAGATAGGGTGTGCTTACTCTAGCACTGAAACCTGTGGATAAATTCTTTCTAACATTCTCTTCATGATTTTACATAATATTTAAACATTTATGGCACTGCAAAAGCCAATATCCTTTCTGGGTTACTGCATTTGCATGCTCAAAATTTGTAAGCCACTAGCAAATATTTTATGCCTTTCTTTCACTCCGAAAGACTGCATTCCTATTTTGGCTATCGTAACGCAAATTGTGGCCTGCATGTTAATTAAATCAATACAAATACTTATTGTGCCTTACCCTCAAACAAGAATATCACATATCATAAGCTTGACTTTGGCAGTTAATGGGTTCTAACACTGCTTTAAGTGTCCAGACGGTGAAAGCATTGGTCACACAGGCTCTCCCGCTGATGTCAGTTTAGATAGTTTTAATTTCAAATGGCGGTTGTTGCCAGCGAAATGTTAATTTTATTGCCCCAAGCTACTCTACGCCTTAACCAATCAAAACGCGTGTCAAGAAATTTCTAACTTTTTCTCACGCAACCAAATTGAGCAGTTGATAAGTGTGTGTGTTCGTCTGTCTCAATTTTTATTTATACAATATCTTTGTTATTAATGGGTCAATTTTTAATATTAAAAGTGATTATTAAAAAGACAACTGTCCTCTATCTTCCTATATAGGTTTCCTTTACCCATTTATCCCCGTTTTCATCTTGGTAATTTTTTTCTAATTTATAGTGCTCTGTTCACTGAACTAAAATATTAATAAAATAATTTTCTAAGGCCAGATAATTTATTATAAGGGAAAAGTTTAGGATATATATTAACCAAAATTAGCGCTACTTTTCAAGACATCCCTGTTATTTCTAAAGAAATAAATTATCTAAGTTTCTTTTCAAACGAACAAGTTAGGCTTGATTTCCATTGTAATCCACCTTCTCTCTCCCCTATGAAACGAGGTAACAAGTTGGTTCATGGCCAAGCTTTACGGCTTTCGTCATAAATATTGGGACGGGTAGAGCGTGTGCGTGTGTGTTTGGGAAGGGGGGGGGGTGGTATTTTTATGCTTGGCGTTAGAAAATTCAAATTCTTTATTTCAAATGTTAGCGGTTTGATTTTACGATGGCCTTGAGACCAATGTCAAGCATGGAATTTATTTATAGATTTTCAACTGTAATAGTGGAAAATTCAAATTATTTTGTCCAATTTTTAGCGGTAAGTTTGACCTTGCCCTTGGCAATTTTTCAAATATAGTAGTAGTGGTTTATAGGTTGTGAAGTTACGTTACTAGATTTTTGAATCGGGGAAATTTGAGCGGGGTGTCACACAGAGTACTTTACTACATATCTTCCCTGTTAAAAAGCCTACACCACTAGTGCAGCTTTATTTTCTGTGTTACAATCTCGATCAAATTCTGTCAAATTTATTCTACTCTGCTTTATTATGATCCTTGATTACTGCAGGTGGGTCACTCAAAGTAGGCACTACTCAAGAAATCTGCCTCAGACCTCTGCAATCCAGAGATCTATTGCAGGTTATGTTAATAAACAGCTGCAGGTGCTACTGTCTGTCACATGCTGATTATCAATCAATATTCACCATTACGCTTCTCTGAGTCTGTCCCATGACATGTTCAGAGGTTTTGAGATGTTCCTCAAGGTTGCAATAATTATGAGAAGGAGATCTATATAATTGGTGATAGCAGAGTTATGTAGGTGATCCAGTAAGTTCCTCGTCAGCCTGGATAAAACACTCGGAGAAATTTCCAATCCAAAAGCAACATATAATTTCAATGTGCCCCTCCGATGTGATCACAGCCATCCTTTGGTCTGAGCTCAGGCTTGACGGAATCTGGTATTACCCTTTACTAATATTCAGGTCTGACTCTTTAATCTGCCATTCAGATAAAGGCCATATTCACCAGCTGTTTTCTTAGCCCAATGGCAATTGGTGATATAATATATAATAGGGGAAATGAGTTCCTGCATCAAGAATCAATTCCACTTTTTAGCATTTGCTATAATATGTGTGATCTCAATCGAATGTCCGTACAATACTTCCAATTGGACTGTATAAGGTCGGTCAACAACCACTGTCACCGGTGCCCTTCATAATGCTACTTAATATCCGTATTGTGAAGTGAGATTGACATTAGGCAACCTTGCCAAACGCCCGCTCCCTACTTTTCTAAGGTTAACATTTCGTTTCGGTTTCAATGTTAGCCGATTAACCTCAGTTCTATTTTTAGATAGTTCCAGGAATCTCGATCTACCCTGTGTCGAGTGGGACTGATCTGTGTTTATGTTTACTCTTTGTGCCATACATAGAGTTGCCATTTTAAAGATTTTATGGGAAGACTGTTTGTGGAAAAGTTTTTCCCTATCCACTATATCTACCTTATCATTTTTATTTACTTTTTCACTTTTAGGCCCATGTTTATGATTGCCGCAATGCTTTTTTCTCTGTCCTGAGTATTATTTTCCCAACTTGGGGATGTTTCCTTGCTACATTTTTCACAGGCCCCCACAAATTGTGCAATGTCAGCAGCTACTTGGGGCCAGTAGAATTTCACAGATGTCCTTTGACGGGTGGTGCCAATTTTCTGATGCCCACCGTCTGGATCAACATGTGCATGTGCCATAACTCGTGCCCTATAACTCCATGGCAGTACTAACTGTCCATATCATTTGGGTCCTGCTCCAGCTTTCCGGTATAGCAGTCCCTCCTTCAATTAAATTGTCCTTTCTTAGGGTTGTTATGGCTAGTTGGCAATTTGCCGAAGCAAGGTTTTAGTGATTTGTCTTTTGCCTGGGCCTTTCTCATCTCTCTCGGATGAATATTAAGTGGTGGTTCCTCCTCCTTACTAGGGGTCGACCTGACCTGGAGCGTTGCCATGATCACAGGTTTTATAGGGCTCCCTAGAAACACAAATCTCTTTCCTAACACCAGCGGGTAATTAGGGTCGTCACACACTGCTGCTATTATCACTCCTTCCACGTACCTAGTCTTGACTTTGATCTCGGCTATGGGAAGTGTCATGGTGGCTGTATCCTTTAATGCCCCTTGTATCTCCACTTTGTCTGTGGTATACTGGTCAGGGTGCACCAGGTTTGCACTCACAACTGAGTCATATTCCAATCCTGAATCGTAAAGGCACTTGACTCTTGCACCATTACATACCACTTCTTCACAGATAGGGGGATGATGGAGTTCTGTCTGACTGTCTGTCAGTTTCTTCCTTCCCTTGTCCACTGTTATCATGCATGCAGCGTGATATGGAGGAACTTTCCTACCACATTCAATTGTATTATGGTTGTTCATCCTACATATTTTACACCATTTTCCTTCTGGTCTGTAGGGTTTCCTTTCATTTGCTTGAGGGTTTCTATCTCTAGGATCACATATTTGCCTATCATAATTTGGTTTAAACCTAGGGCCTTGTTCTCTAGTCAGACTTAGTCTGAGTATGTGGGGTTTTATTATCTACTGGTTTCTTTTTAATGCCAGCTACTTCTGACTGGGCTGTCTGATATCTCTCAGCAACATTGAGAATCTCCCCCAATCTCTCTGCACCTTGTTCCATGAGAAATTTTCTCAAGTCTGGAGCCATGGTCTCTCTTAACTGCTCCATCATAATCATTTCCTTCAAATCTTGGGTTTTCGCCAGAGCAGTCCATTTCTCCAAATAGGTTTCCAATCTGGCAGAGAATTGGTGGTAGGTCTCCCCAGACAGTAGCTTAGCAGTTCTAAATCTCTTCCTGTAAAATTCCCCATTCTTCTCATACCTAATTAATAGAGCCTGTTTCAGAATATCATAATCTTCTTGCTCTTCTCTGCTCAATTTGGAGAAGACTTCATAAGATGTACCCCTAAGTCCTTGTGATAATTTTAAACTCCACTTCTCCCTTTCTAACCCATAATTAGTAGCTAGTCTTTTGTATCTATTTAGGAATGACTCAATGTCATCCTCTTTCTCTACAAAAGGATCTAAGTTAAAGTTCATGGCTGAATAAGAGGCCCCCTGACTTGTAGTAGTATCAGAGGTAGATGGGCTGCTTCCATTTTCTGGAACATGTCCTTACAGTTCCAGTTCCTTGAGTCTGAGCTCATGTTCTCTTTGAAATCTCCTTTCCTCTTTGTCAGCCTCCAATTGCAATCTCTTTTCTTCGGCCTCCCTTTGCAATCTCTTTTCTTCTGCCTCCCTTTGCAATCTATTTTCTTCTTTGTCAGCCTCCAATTGCAATCTCTTTTCTTCTGCCTCCCCTTGCAATCTCTTTTCTTCTGCCTCCCTTTGCAATCTTTTGTCCTCTGCCTCCCTTTGCAATCTCATTTCCTCTAACTGTAACCTTTTAACTTCAGCCTCCCTATCAGCCTCTAATTTCCTATCCTCCCTATCAGCTTCTAACTGTAATCTCTTCTCTTCTGCTAACCTCCTATCTTCCCTTTCAATAAACTTATCACATTCTGAAGTCACATACTGAATCAGAAGGTTTCCCTCCATGCCAAGTTCTTTCGCCGTCTGTACAGTGGAAGATCTGAATTTAGCTAAGTCTGCCATCCTTTCTTTCAATACAAATTTAGCAATAATATATTTTAAATTAACAAACTATCTAACTATGTCATAAAATTAACAGTGATACAACGTAAAAATATCTCCAAAGGATAAAATGTAGGGATAAAAAGAATGCGTAAGTTACTAGAAGGCATGATCGCCCACGCCGCGGGTCATTACCCGCCATGGAAATTTAATTGCTAGAACGGTTACCATTTGAACGGGATGAGAACGGCGGATCAAAAGGAAAAAAATATGACTGAAAAATTGCGTGAGACTAGCAAGGCTTAGAAGATGCAATTGGGGGGGGGGGGAACGGAGGAAAAGTCACGTCCCCAAGTTGACAAAAGGTAACGAAATCGACAAAAGGGACCATAGTATTATACGCAACAGTCATTTTTTGGACGTTTTTGCGATATTTTGTCCTTTATTTGAATGCAGCGGCAAACGTTTCACAGAAGATTCTAGAAAATATTTCGGAAAAAAACAACTAACCTTGAAAAGTAACTTTTTCTTAATAATGATGTTAGGAATATAAAAATTAGCTGGCCGGATGGCCCATTTTGAGCAGTGAAATAATATGCTTTTATTTATACAGACGGATAGATAATAATGAAGACATTGACAAAAGACTGTGTTGTTCACATCAGCGAAAGACTGCATTGAATCAAACATGTCACTAATTTGCACAAAAAACGCGACCTTGAGACTCAAGTGTCCAAATCTAGTTAGAATGAAAGAGAGGGACATTGGTGGGAGCTGTGGCTAAAAATAACTTTAAAGACAAAATTTGTAGAGGGGACGGATAGGTTGGTTCAAAAACCAAGTACGTTTTTGTGAAAACGCAAGTAGAGACGGACGGACTAACAGATAAAAATCCATACTTGACTGAAGCATGACTGAAATGACTTTAGTGTAGGAAATTTGAATTTGAAAAAACACAAGGCATTGATTGGCCACAGACAATCATATTATCAGCGCTCAGACGCGCTTTTTTGCCATTCCTCAATAGTTGTCCAGTGATAGACACAGTAAATTTTAAGTGTGGTGATTTCCAATGAAGTAAATTGAAATAAGTTCAGGGACGCCATACTATAGCCAGCAGCTCAGCTGAGTTTTGCTAGCATTTCTGTGTTCTTTATTCATAATCTGGTAAGATTGAAATTATTTCTTTGTATATTTTAAATATTGTTTAATGTTTCGAGTGATTTGATACTGCCATATCGAAATCTAGCCTTACAACAAGTAAGGATTTGCTCTAGACCCCCCGCCCTAGTTCAGGGTCTAGGGACAAACAATATATATAAACTCCAGCAAGGGTTAGGAAGGACAGATCAAGTGTTGAGATCAGTGGAACATATCACCTATCCTATTCTATGGCAGGAAGCTAATAAACATATTTCGGAATATGTAGTCTGGGAGAACTTATCCTATGTGAAACCAACTTGGTAAGATGTGTTGTATGGTCAGAGAGATCTGACCCTGTCTAAGTGGTGTTATTGTAAATTGTTACGTGTAGAAGTGGCTCCTTAGGTAAGGTTCTGAACCTAAACCAATACTTTATTTCAGAGCTGTGAGTTTTTTATGTTGACACCAAAAGGTGGTGTCAAATGCTGGGTAAATAATTGACAGTGAGGACCCGTGCAGTGTCGCATCTCGGCAGAACAGCCTTGTATTGCCCCCAAGCACGGAGAGGTGGGGCCACCCGATATATTGCCCCCAAGCACGGAGAGGTGGGGTCACCAGATTCCAGCACCAGAACTACTCTTTCAAAGTTACGTAAGCAGGCTGGTCTGCTGGATTTACACCAACTTCATAGACATAGCACCCAAAGTGAATTACTACTAAAACATCCCATTTCCTTCCATCATTAATGGACAATGTTTGGTAGGCATAGACAGGGAGGGATGAAGCCACCCCAACAGCACATCTATTCATCGTTCTCCCAGGGAAAATAAAATTATGAACTGTAGAAATATTAACAAATCGTGAAAATTGTATACGTACACACCTTTTATTTATCATGCCATTTATTCATGCCATTCACTCATAAATTTCAAAATCTTTCATATGTTCTGGCCAAAATAAAACCTTGGTTCAGAACAAATAAATTTAAAAAAGATTTACTTTCTAAAATTTCACCAGCTGAATTTAGTTCATTGTGTTCTAAATTTTATTGATAATATTATATTATTTAATATCTGTGTGTGTGTGTTTGTATATGTCAATACAACACATTACATTCAGTACCCTAGATTTTAACGTAGCCACATTCATTAAAAAAAAAAAAAAAGATAGGTGTGAGGTCGTAGTGGTAGCAAGAAAGGCCTTCTGAAAATTCACAGCTACATTTTATCTCAGGAGCCTTCACAGCTGACCTCATACATCACACTTAGTAATATCACCATCATACAATACCATCAAAACCACTACATATATTGGGGTCTTGTCCAGGGATAATTAGCATAAACAGTAATATAAGGATCTCCTGGTGGGAGAAATAAAATTAGGGGAACAAAATTGTAAAATTCCCTTAAAATTAAAAGTGTCCCTTTAAATTAAAAGGGCAATTAGAAGTTGGTGAATCTTCACAGCCAGTGTTAGTTAATTAATTAATTAGAATTATTTTAGTCTAGAGTAATTATAAGTACTTTAGTGGTTGGAAATTTTACTTTGCTTATTGCTAGATTTGTTTAAAAAGTATGGCGGAGCTGGCAAAATTTAGATCAGCTGCTGTGCTGACGGCAAAGGAGATGGGAATGGATGGTCAGATTTTAATTCAATACGTAACGGCTGAATGTGATAAGTATATTGAACGGGAAGAAAGAAGATTAGAAAAAGAGGCTGAAAGAAAATTAGAGTCTGAAAGGTTGGCTGAAGAGAAGAGGTTAGAGGCTGATAGAGAAATTAAGAGGCTGCAGATTGAGGCAGAAGACAAACGACAGCAAAGGGAGGCAGAAGAAAAAAGATTGACTGCCGAAAGGGAGGCAGAAGAAAAAAGATTGACTGCCGAAAGGGAGGCAGAAGAAAAAAGATTGACTGCCGAAAGGGAGGCAGCAGATAGAAAGGCCGAAAGGGAGGCAGAAGATAAAAGGTTGCAAAGGGAGCATGAATTACGACTAAGGGAGCTGGAGTTACAAGGCCAGGCGCCTGAAAATGGTGCCAGCCCTTTTGCCTCAGATGCTACGCCTAGTCTGGGAGCCTCAACCTCAGCTATGGGGTTTCATTTAGACCATTTTGTTGAGAAAGACGATGACATAGAGGGGTACCTAGGACGTTTTGAGTTATTAGCTACTACATATGGGTTAGAGAGAGAGAGGTGGAGTTTAAAGTTATCACAAGGACTGAGAGGTACTTCTTATGAAGTCTTTGCTAAAATGAACAGGGAAGACCAAGACAATTATGACATGTTAAAGCAGGCTCTGTTATTAAGGTACGAGAAGAATGGTGAATTTTATCGTAAGAAATTTAGAAATGCCAAACTGTTGTCTGGGGAGACATACCACCAATTCTCTGCTAGACTGGAAACCTATTTGGAGAAATGGACTGCTCTGGGGAAGACCCAAGATCTTAAAGAAATGATCATGATCGAACAATTGAGAGAGTCCATGGCTCCAGACATGAGAAAATTTCTCATGGAACAAGGTGCAGAGAAGTTGGGGGAGGTTTTAAATGTCGCTGAGAGGTATCAGGCAGCCCAGGCAGAGGTAAGTGGTGCTAAAAAGAAGCACATAGATAATTTTAAAGCTCCACAGCCATTTAATAAATTTGACAATAGAGAACAGGGTAATAGAGGTAGGACAAACTTTGAGCGGCCAAGAAATGACTATCGCGACAGAAACTCACAGTTCAATGACCAAAAAAATAATGAAAGGAAACCGTTTAACCAAGGAAAAAGATGGTGTAAATGGTGCAAGAAAGATAACCATAACACCGAATTTTGTAGAAGGAAACCTTCAAACATTGCTGCAATGAAGTCGGGGACTCACAGATTAAAGGTTAATCCTAATGGACAACAGGAACCTTATCACCCCCCAGTTTGTGAGGATGTTATTTGTAATGGGGTCACCATAAGGTGCCTTTATGATACAGGTTTGGATTATGATTCAGTTGTGAAGTCTAGCCTAGTGGACCCAAGTCAGTATACCACAGAAACAGTGGAAATACAAGGGGCGACTAAGGACATACCACTCATGACACTTCCCATCGCAAGGATAACGGTGAAAACTCGCTATGTGGAAGGAGAAATCAGAGCAGCAGTGATAGATGAACCAATCTACCCTCTGATATTGGGGTGTAGATACGTCTTCTTGGGGAATCCCGAGAAACCTGTGATCATGGCGACAGTGCAGACCAGGTCACAGAAGAAGGAGGAAGAAGGTGAACCTATAAATGCTCATCCAGAGGAGATGAGAAAGGCGCAGGCTGAGGATAGGACACTCAAGCCATGTTTTAAAAAATTGCCCAAATGCCACACACCTCCGAGCAAGGGGGAATACTTTATGAAGAACAAACTATTATACAGGAAGGCCGGAACTGGAACAAATGGTCACAACCAGCTGGTTCTTCCCACTTCATATAGAGATAAAGTGATGGAACTCGGGCATGCGATTCCCTTCAGTGGTCACATGGGGATCAGCGCCACAGGACAGCGTATAGCTTGTCATTACTTCTGGCCAGGGATAACGGAGGATATAAAAAGATATGTCAAATCCTGCCCTGAATGTCAAAGGGTAGCTCCAAAGCACTGGACTGCTCCTGCAACTCTAGGGGAAATGCCCATAGTGGGAACACCTTTCGAGAGGGTTGCAGTGGATATTGTGGGACCTCTCACTCGGACCAAGAGGAGGAACAGTTACATCCTTACTCTGGTGGACACTTGCTCTATGTGGGGAGAGGCGGTAGCCCTGCCATCCATTGATTCAAAACACGTAGCAGAGGCACTACTTACAATATTCACCCGATTAGGATTCCCGCATCAAATCTTGACGGATAATGGATCTCAGTTCAAGGGGAAACTAACGGAAGAAGTTTTTAAACTATTTCAAGCCAGACACTTTCATTGTAGTCCGTACCATCCACAAGGGAACGGCCAGGTAGAGAGGTTCAACGGGACTCTCATTTCTATCCTGAGAAAGCTGGCACACGAAAAACCGGATCTGTGGGATCAATTCCTGCCCGCCGCATTGTTTGCGTATCGGGAGGTACCACATAGTTCAACCGGGATGGCTCCCGCAACTCTGCTATTTGGGAGGCCAATAAAAGGTCCTTTAGAAGCTTTATTAAGGACCTGGACGGATGAGAAGGCGGAAGAACCTGTTACCTCATCTTATCAATACGTGAACGAACTGACCACTCGTCTGAAAGCTGGATGGAAACTGGCAAATGATAATTTGAAACAAGCCAGGAAGAAACATGCAGCATATTTTAATAGGAAGGCAAAGGACCGAGAACTAGCTGTGGGAGAGAAGGTGCTTCTTCTACTACCCGGCAGCCAGAATAAATTACAAATTGGTTGGCAAGGTCCATATACGGTTCTAGAGAAGGTGTCTAGAACAAACTATAAAATTGACAAAAAAGGGGAAGGAGAAAGTTTATCATGTAAACTTATTAAAGAAGTATCTGGACAGACCACTCCAGGAAAGCACCCCCTTATTGACCTTGGCTATTGCAACTCAGATGCAAAAGGAACCACTCACCTCACATGAATACCCATTACATCCTTGTGAAACAGCAGCACAGGTAAAAGTCAGTAAGCACCTGACTAAAAATCAGAGGGAGAGAGTTCAACAGGTTCTGGAGGAACATACAGATGTATTAACAGATAAACCAGGCCATACAAATTTGCTACAGTATGACATGAAACTGGTAGACTCAAACCCAATCTGTATGAGAGCCTATTCTATTCCGTTCGCGAAGGAGAAGGCATTGAAGGAAGAAATAGATTATTTATTGAAGGAGGGGATCATTTCACACAGTGAATCACCCTTTAGTTCCAGTGTCGTCTTGTTGAGAAAACCGTCTGGGGAACACCGACTGTGCATAGATTACAGGAAACTGAATGCTGTCACAGAAGGACAAGTGGATCCATTACCAGACACAAAACAGTTATTTGCCAGATTAAACAAGGCAAAATACTTTTCAAAGGTGGATCTTAGTAAAGGCTATTACCAGATTCCAGTGAAGCCTGAAGTGAGACCTTATTTAGCATTTAGCACATCAGAAGGACATTATGAATTCAACATGCTACCATTCGGACTGAAAAATGCTCCGAGTGTGTTTTCAAGGATGATGCGCAAATTGTTGGATCCCCTGAATAACCCATGTATCACGAATTTCATGGATGATATTCTCGTCGCCACAGAGACATTTGAAGAACACATTGAAGCTCTAAAAATGTTGTTTAATAGGCTTCGGGAGGCGAACTTAACTGCTAGGCCAACAAAATGTTGTATTGGATGCAAAGAGTTGGAATTCTTGGGGCACACTGTATATCAGGGTAATATGACCCCTGATCCTAAGAATTTGGAAAAACTGCAGAGAGCACCTAGGCCACAAACAAAAAAGGACGTGCGATCATTCGTGTCGTTATGCGGATTTTATCAGAAATACATCAAAAATTTTAACGCTATTTGTGCTCCTCTGACTGATCTGACTCGCAAGGGACTTCCAGATAAAATTATTTGGACTGCACAATGTGAACTAGCGTTCCAAGAGTTAAAGGAAAAACTCACTAGCAAGCCTATTCTCAAACTGCCTGATTTGACACAGGACTTTGTCTTAAGAACCGATGCAAGTAATGTAGGACTCGGAGGGGCTTTGTTGCAAAGATCATCTTCACCTGATGGGGAACTGAAACCAGTCGCTTATGCAAGCCGCAAATTGAATAAGGCGGAACAAGGATACTCCACAAGCGAAAAAGAATGTTTAGCGTTAATCTGGGCAATAAAGAAGTTTCAAATCTATCTGTATGGTAGGACTTTTGTGGTCGAGACGGATCATCAGCCTCTCGTATTCTTATCTCAGGCTAAGCATGAAAACGCAAGATTGCTGAGGTGGTCTTTATTGCTTCAACCTTATCAGTTTAGTATCCAATATATCCCAGGCAAATTGAATGTCGGTGCAGATTTCCTCAGTCGGCACCCCTGTGATCAAAATTAGAGTAATGGCAGGCGTGAGGAGAGATTTTATCTATGTGTATCACTGGTTTTAGAACTTGCCGTAGGCATGTTTTCAAGTGGGGAGATGTGTCATAAAATTAACAGTGATACAACGTAAAAATATCTCCAAAGGATAAAATGTAGGGATAAAAAGAATGCGTAAGTTACTAGAAGGCATGATCGCCCACGCCGCGGGTCATCACCCGCCATGGAAATTAAATTGCTAGAACGGTTACCATTTGAACGGGATGAGAACGGCGGATCAAAAGGAAAAAAAATATGACTGAAAAATTGCGTGAGACTAGCAAGGCTTAGAAGATGCAATTGGGGGAAGGGGGGGGGGGGGGGAGGGGGGAAAAGTCACGTCCCCAAGTTGACACAAGGTAACGAAATCGACAAAAGGGACCATAGTTATTATACGCAACAGTCATTTTTTGGACGTTTTTGCGATATTTTGTCCTTTATTTGAATGCAGCGGCAAACGTTTCACAGAAGATTCTAGAAAATATTTCGAAAAAAAACAACTAACCTTGAAAAGTAACTTTTTCTTAATAATGATGTTAGGAATATAAAAATTAGCTGGCCGGATGGCCCATTTTGAGCAGTGAAATAATATGCTTTTATTTATACAGACGGATAGATAATAATGAAGACATTGACAAAAGACTGTGTTGTTCACATCAGCGAAAGACTGCATTGAATCAAACATGTCACTAATTTGCACAAAAAACCGCGACCTTGAGACTCAAGTGTTCAAATCTAGTTAGAATGAAAGAGAGGGACATTGGTGGGAGCTGTGGCTAAAAATAACTTTAAAGACAAAATTTGTAGAGGGGACGGATAGGTTGGTTCAAAAACCAAGTACGTTTTTGTGAAAACGCAAGTAGAGACGGACGGACTAACAGATAAAAATCCATACTTGACTGAAGCATGACTGAAATGACTTTAGTGTAGGAAATTTGAATTTGAAAAAACCCAAGGCATTGATTGGCCACAGACAATCATATTATCAGCGCTCAGACGCGCTTTTTTGCCATTCCTCAATAGTTGTCCAGTGATAGACACAGTAAATTTTAAGTGTGGTGATTTCCAATGAAGTAAATTGAAATAAGTTCAGGGACGCCATACTATAGCCAGCAGCTCAGCTGAGTTTTGCTAGCATTTCTGTGTTCTTTATTCATAATCTGGTAAGATTGAAATTATTTCTTTGTATATTTTAAATATTGTTTAATGTTTCGAGTGATTTGATACTGCCATATCGAAATCTAGCCTTACAACAAGTAAGGATTTGCTCTAGACCCCCCGCCCTAGTTCAGGGTCTAGGGACAAACAATATATATAAACTCCAGCAAGGGTTAGGAAGGACAGATCAAGTGTTGAGATCAGTGGAACATATCACCTATCCTATTCTATGGCAGGAAGCTAATAAACATATTTCGGAATATGTAGTCTGGGAGAACTTATCCTATGTGAAACCAACTTGGTAAGATGTGTTGTATGGTCAGAGAGATCTGACCCTGTCTAAGTGGTGTTATTGTAAATTGTTACGTGTAGAAGTGGCTCCTTAGGTAAGGTTCTGAACCTAAACCAATACTTTATTTCAGAGCTGTGAGTTTTTTATGTTGACACCAAAAGGTGGTGTCAAATGCTGGGTAAATAATTGACAGTGAGGACCCGTGCAGTGTCGCATCTCGGCAGAACAGCCTTGTATTGCCCCCAAGCACGGAGAGGTGGGGCCACCCGATATATTGCCCCCAAGCACGGAGAGGTGGGGTCACCAGATTCCAGCACCAGAACTACTCTTTCAAAGTTACGTAAGCAGGCTGGTCTGCTGGATTTACACCAACTTCATAGACATAGCACCCAAAGTGAATTACTACTAAAACATCCCATTTCCTTCCATCATTAATGGACAATGTTTGGTAGGCATAGACAGGGAGGGATGAAGCCACCCCAACAGCACATCTATTCATCGTTCTCCCAGGGAAAATAAAATTATGAACTGTAGAAATATTAACAAATCGTGAAAATTGTATACGTACACACCTTTTATTTATCATGCCATTTATTCATGCCATTCACTCATAAATTTCAAAATCTTTCATATGTTCTGGCCAAAATAAAACCTTGGTTCAGAACAAATAAATTTAAAAAAGATTTACTTTCTAAAATTTCACCAGCTGAATTTAGTTCATTGTGTTCTAAATTTTATTGATAATATTATATTATTTAATATCTGTGTGTGTGTGTGTTTGTATATGTCAATACAACACATTACATTCAGTACCCTAGATTTTAACGTAGCCACATTCATCAGTAAAAAAAAAAAGATAGGTGTGAGGTCGTAGTGGTAGCAAGAAAGGCCTTCTGAAAATTCACAGCTACATTTTATCTCAGGAGCCTTCACAGCTGACCTCATACATCACACTTAGTAATATCACCATCATACAATACCATCAAAACCACTACAAACTAATTAATAAAGGCACTGACAGTTCATCAAATTCCACCAATTATTACTTTTCTTATTTATTTATTTATAGAGCCCAAGGGTCTGATGTTAACTTAATCCTGGACAGGACCCCAATATGTGGTAAAAGAGGTTACTGGTGTTATTAATTAAGGGTAAACAGAGTGAGGTCAAGCTGTGTAAGTTCCCTGAGTCTAATTGTTGATGATGATGATTCTCAGAGTTTCTATCCGCCACCTCTCAGATCTCACTCTGTGTAAAATAGGCTCTGAGATGTTGTGTGGCTGAGTGTGTCTAGGGTAATGTATTTAATATAAGGACGAAATAACATGTAAACAGAACTGTAACTCAATAATATTAAAGTGAGTAAGACTTTTGTTAAAGTTTAGATAATTATATTACAATTTAATTTCCCTGTACCTCAATTTTCTTGGACAGGGATTGTCAAACTCAATAAATTTGTTTATATACACTATTTAAAATAAATAACTGGAACTCTGTCCAAGTATCTTGTTTCTACAAAAGAAAAACACTGAAGAAATCCACCCACTGTTCTGTTTACCGGCTTGTACTGATCACTGTTGATATGTTGGAAAGACTGTTGGGTTCATCACTTCAAGGTGATTAGATTATTATTATGGTTATGGTTATTATGGTGGAACTTTATGATATCAATAATATGTCAGTGCCTTTTCTAAAGGACTTAACTGGCATGGATTGAAGAAAACAGTTGGCCCATAGGTCCTCAGAATCAACAAATGTTGGGCTCCTGGTCGAAGGTGTGGGGCTAGCTACAACTTGAATGCTGAGCGATCACTCCCAGGATTTTCGTCCCTCACCAGGTTTCCTGCCACCAATAAGTATTCTGACATATAACCTGAAATGAGAGGAACATTCCCTCCCATATAACTCTCATCTATAATACTTCCACACATAACCACTGTAACAACTCACCTTGATCAGCTATGTGTGCTGATCATTACACCAGTCTTTATTTTTCATTGTTTAACATCCCTGCTGTGTAAACATTCTTCTTCAGTGATAGTACAAAGCCCTGATTTCCTCCTCCAAGAAGTCTCTTCCATACAATAGATAGGGGTGTACAATACATAGCTTGTGATCCCTTAATAATTCCCTTACAACATCTTATACAGGGGTTTTCGTTCATGCAATAGATAGGGTGTGCTTACTCTAGCACTAAAACCTGTGGATAAATTCTTTCTAACATTCTCTTCATGATTTTACATAATATTTAAACATTTATGGCACTGCAAAAGCTAATATCCCTTCTGGGTTACTGCATTTGCATGCGCAAAATTTATTAAGCCACTAGCAAATATTTTATGCCTTTCTTTCACTCCGAAAGACTGCATTCCTATTTTGGCTATCGTAACGCAAATTGTGGCCTGCATGTTAATTAAATCAATACAAATACTTATTGTGCCTTACCCTCAAACAAGAATATTACATATCATAAACTTGACTTTGGCAGTTAATGGGTTCTAACACTGCTTTAAGTGTCCAGACGGTGAAAGCATTGGTCACACAGGCTCTCCCGCTGATGTCAGTTTAGATAGTTTAAATTTCAAATGGCGGTTGTTGCCAGCGAAATGTTAATTTTATTGCCCCAAGCTACTCTACGCCTTAACCAATCAAAACGCGTGTCAAGAAATTTCTAACTTTTTCTCACGCAACCAAATTGAGCAGTTGATAAGTGTGTTTGTATGTCTCAGTTTTTATTTATACAATATCTTTGTTATTAATGGGTCAATTTTTAATATTAAAAGTGATTATTAAAAGGACAACTGTCCTCTATCTTCCTATATAGGTTTCCTTTACCCATTTATCCCCGTTTTCATCTTGGTAATTTTTTTCTAATTTATAGTGCTCTGTTCACTGATTTAAAATATTAATAAAATAATTTTCTAAGGCCAGATAATTTATTATAAGGGAAAATTGTATGATATATATTAACCAATATTAGCGCTTCCCTTCAAGACATCCCTGTTATTTCTAAAGAAATAAATTATCTAAGTTTCTTTTCAAACGAACAAGTTAGGCTTGATTTCCATTGTAATCCACCTTCTCTCTCCCCTATAAAACGAGTAACAAGTTGGTTCGTGGCCAAGCTTTACGGCTTTCGTCATAAATATTGGGAAGGGTCGAGCGTGTGCGTGTGTGTTTGGGGAAATGGAGGGGGGGGGGTATTTTTACGCTTGGCGTTAGAAAATTCAAATTCTTTATTTCAAATGTTAGTGGATTGATTTTACGATGGCCTTGACAGCAATGTCAAGCATGGAATTTATTTATAGATTTTTAACTGTAATAGTGGAAAATTCAAATTATTTTGTCCAATTTTTAGCGGTAAGTTAGACCTTGCCCTTGGCAATTTTTCAAATATAGTAGTAGTGGTTTATAGGTTGCGAATTTACGTTACTAGATTTTTGAATCGTGGAAATTTGAGCGGGGTGTTACACAGAGTACTTTACTACATATTTCAGAACTGTTTTTCTCATCCCTGCACACTTGTCACTTTGAGTTTACTCCTTACAATAGCTGATGGAATTTTCCACATAGATTACTTATAATTTCAGTGTGGTGATTGTCCTATAGGAATATACACAGCAGTGTCAGTTGAAAGTCTTGCAGTAGACCACCAAGCACTGATGGGGTCTAAGGCGTGAATCTAGATGACAATATATGATGCCCTTATGTTCAAGACCTCTGATGTAGTATGACACGAATGAACCTGGGGACAATATTGGACCAGTGGCTATCCTTTTTTCTTAGGTTCCACAGGTCCGTGTGTCCATGGATGAGAGCGTTCAGATGTTTGTATTTATATGAATGATATATCGATCAGTTCTGATTAGGAATGGCGAGACAAGACAGGTATCTATATGCATAACATTTCTAAAATAATAAAATACATTAATAAAATATAATACATGTATTAATGATTATTATGTTACCGTCGCCTTTTACATTATGGTGTGCCAAGTCCATTATTCCAGTATAATAGTTTCTAATAGATCACTCCTACTGATAGTTATGCTAAACGTTGGTAAGCATCGAATTCTTTTATATCCATAACTCAAATACAGTTCAGTCCTCTGGCCTGATCCTGATACAATTCTGTTTAAATAAGCTGCAATAAAACAATTAATTTTTCATAAATGCACATACACTCTTAGGATAGACGAAAAGCACATAATAGACTCGGTTTGGTGATGAAGAACTGCTCGGCCAACAGATGGTAAAATTATAGCCTTGACGAGAGTCTCTTTCCCTCCGTTTATCTGCCTTCTGCTGTGTGTGTGTGAAGTTTTAAATGTTTTTTGGTTTTTTGGTTTTTTTTCTGTTGCCTTCTTCTGGCGAGGCGCGATCCTTTCAACCTATTTGGTTATCGCAGCGCATTTACCATCCAAAAAATGTTAACGCCCGAGCTTGCGCTTGAAATTTCTGCTGCTTGCCCTTTTATGCAGGGGAGGCGGGCGTGTCGGAGAGCAATAGGTGTCACAATGTTCAGACTGTGTAATATTTGCAGACATCGAGCAAGTTTGTGTTAGGTTGGTCAAGAAAACATAGTCGTTCTGCTCAACCCCAGCACTTAATACCTTCAGTTATATCCTGTTACTGGGACTATCCTTAGCTTCCTTTGCATCTATAATAATAATAATAATAATAATAAATTCTTTAAGCGCCAAACACGGCGCATAAGGCAGAAACCAGTGCTCTCCAGGTTGTTCGTTGTGACGCCACTCCTCTTAGCTCTTGCACATTATTTAGGCCCAACGTTCTTCCTTCTCTTATTATTGTTCTTCTGAGTGTTTCTTTTGGTCTTCCTTTTTTCCGCTTACCCTCAGGAACCCAAGTGAGCGCCACAATGCATCTATAGTTTTCCTTAATTCGTTTTGTCTACGAATTGTAACAAATTTTGGAAGACCATTTTCACACTATCTTCCAACATGCTGGCGTACTTTACCTCGCATATCTCCGAAATTAAAGCACATAGCACCATTTTCTTTTGAAAATAACAACATGGCCTTCTCCTCCATAAAATGCAATAAGTTCTAATAATTTTCTTCACCTCATCTGTTTGCAATTTAAATAAATCCATGGTGCCGTTTACACAAAATTTCATTTTGCTATCACGCCATTTGCAAATCTGCGCGATACACACACAAGAGGGTGCGTGGTTTTGATTGGACGATATTTTACTATACCATGAATGTTAGGCAAGTGTTTTATCTTGCTACATTTCTACATGTCTACACACTTTGACCTTTTAACATGAAACTTTGCAGAGTTACTCCTTAGGATATCCCAGATAACGCCGCAAACTTATAATGTATAACAATGTTTTTGTTGCGAAAGAAAATATGTTTGAATATATACATATAGTTTTAGTGACCTTGTAATGGACTTAATCTGATTACCTTATTGGCAAGGGAAGTTATCAAAAATAAAATTTTACATGTACTATACAGTTAGCCTGAACTATTTTCATATTTGTCTGCAAATCGTCTTATGTTGTTTCTAACATCTACTACAACGTTAAAATATTCCCTCTTTTTAGCTTGTTTAATAGCCCGATTTAAAATCTTCAACATGGCATATAATTCGTCAAAATCTATTAACAAAATATATAAACTACAAGTTGATTTTCAGACACAACTAGAGGGCGATAAAAAGTGAGACATAAAAATTAATAAAACCAGTAATTAATGTGTTAATAAGTCCTTGAGATATGATATGAACAAAGTATGGCACTAATGAACTGTGTCACTATTTTCTGTCCTGCCGACTAAACATCCTCCTGACAGAGGTAAGACTAATTGAGAATACTTGAAGAGAAGTCTTACTGAGTCTTACAAAATGCAAAGAAAATACAAAAATATTAGACTAAATGCACTAAGTTATAGACATTTTGCACTCATAATAACATCTCTACACGATAGTTATATAAAAAGAGTTGGAGAAACAGACAGTTAAATATATGAAGACAAAAGTCAAAAGCAGCTTGAACTGCACTGTGTAATCAAAAGAAGTCAAGTCCAATTTATAAATACTAAAGTTTTCGCTTACATATCAAGGCATTCCTAGCACAGTAAGGCCAGAAAAATCGTTACAAAGCTGTCTTGTGCAGAACTAAAGGTCTGGAATTATATGACAATATCAACAACATGAAGTTATCTTCTCAACCCCAGAAGTAGATAAAACATACATGAAAGAGATAGAGAAGATATGGGAAGACGTTGAGATGGGAACAGGATGTCTTGACATTATGTCTTTAAAGGCACAATATGCACGTGGGACTGAAGTTGACAAAATGGATAATGAGAATCACCCAAGCTAAAAATATCTTCAGATCGAAACAAGACAAACGGTGCACAAACGGTGCCCCAGTGTTACCTGGTTAGGTTGTAATACTGCGTTCAAACCAAAGCACTGCCTGTTACTTCTATTTCTTTCTGCTTAATTTGCTATAGCCTAAGAATTATATATGATTACTTGCAGATATACCCGGCGTTGCCCGTGTAAATAAAGTAACTGAACTTTTAATATATTACCTGGTTGCAGTACGTCTGATCCACCTTATTATCCTAGCTACCAGGACCAGCCCTTCACAGTTAATTCTCGGATTAACCCAATGACAACTATACATCTCACCTCCAGCATACCTACTCCAATCATGTTCTCCATTGTACCTGTCACCTCCAGCACATCTACTCCAATCATATCCACCACAATACCTTTTACCTCCAGCACATCTACTCCAATCATATCCACCGCAATATCTTTTACCTCCAGCACATCTACTCCAATCATATCACCACAATACATTTTACCTCCAGCACATCTACTCCAATCATATCACCACAATACATTTTACCTCCAGCACATCTACTCCAATCATATCACCACAATACCTTTTACCTCCAGCACATCTACTCCAATCATATCACCACAGTACCTTTTACCTCCAGCACATCTACTCCAATCATATCCACCGCAATACCTTTTACCTCCAGCACATCTACTCCAATCATATCACCACAATACCTTTTACCTCCAGCACATCTACTCCAATCATATCACCACAATACATTTTACCTCCAGCACATCTACTCCAATCATATCCACCACAATACCTTTTACCTCCAGCACATCTACTCCAATCATATCCACCACCATACCTTTTACCTCCTGCACATCTACTCCAGTCATATAATTCTTTCAGGTCCTCCACCATACCTCAAACTTCCAACACATCTACTCCAATCATGTTCACCACCATACCTTTCACTTCTAGCCCATCTACTCCAATCGTTTTCTCCCGTGCACCTCCTTCAATTCAGTTAATTTGAGGGAGACCAAGAGTATACAGTTCCTCCCATTCTATAGAAATAACCTTATCTTCTATGTTAATAAAAGCTGTATTGAAAATTTCATCGCTGTAACCAATTTCCATTTCAGGGTATATTAACTGAGCCTGATGTTTAAAATCTTCTGTAAGATCATCTCTGTATTTCAGTGCTAGTGGGTCACCACCAGTTTCTTTACACAGTGTTATCTGATGTTTCTTGCCGTGTGCTACTCTAAATGTAGACGAACCAAAAGAATTGTGACCCCTGATTCTCTTGGATCCTTTTTTTTTAAATGGCAAATCCATTGATATATTGACCCAACATTAATGTTAAGGGAAACAATACAATTAATGTCTAACTTTCATTACTAAAAAAAAAAACATTTCTTCCCCTGTTTTTGAAGGAAACTGGTGTTCAAAAATATAGATTAGATAACGTAGATGTCCTGGCGATTGTTGGCTAATCTGTCATGAAAGAAACAAATGCTCATTCCAGTTATAACGCTTAGCTTATCTTCCCGAATTGTATCCTGATCTACAGTAGGGAAACTAATCTACCTTTGTCATTGACCAGAAAAAGTCAAGGGAATATCCTTGTTTTAAAAACACCATTCTACACAATATACGTTAATTCTGGCGGTAAAGTTTACTTGCCTGTTACGACTAACGTCGTTTTACCAAGCACATATCTTGCCGTGTTTGTCAATTCTATATTTATAGGTGCTGGTGTTGTAGTCAATTTGACTGGTTCTTCAGTTGTGGTTTCCGTAGCGGTGTCTGTTCCGTCTTCGAATGTTGTAACTGTAGCTATGGTCGTATGAATACTGGTGATGTTGGCTTGTGCTCCTGAAATATGTAATCAGAACAATGACAGAGCGTAGTCAAGTAGGACAGCCATCATGTGAGAGACACATTACAAGCAAGGAGAATGTAAAGAAGCACGCCAGACAGCAAACAAGAAATATGAGTGATAGGCTTACACAGAATCGCGCCAGGGACCATCTAAACGGCGCCATAGCCTTGCTGCGAAAGGGAGTCGTGAAAGGACACACAGCCAATTTAACATCCCAACAAAAAAAAAGTACTACACAGGCTGGGGTCATTTTTCAAGATAGCAGGCACAACTTCGGAATGTAGGACCCATAGACGACCGAGACATTTTTAAAGACATTTATATAAATGTGCATTTCTGTGTGCACTAGGTTAATTTTTTTTAAATGTCCAAAAACTGGGTCACTTTAACCCGCACGTGAAAATTGCCATTGTTGCTGCAAAAACTCGTGGTTTTTGCAACACGCCCCACTAGTTCAAAAGGTGAAAAAGTGAGTTGAATTTCTTTTTGTTAGTAAGTCACACATTATTAAAAAACCCTTGACTGATCTTTTCCACGGATGAATCAACTTTATTTTGTAATAAATTGTTTACACCTGGTTGCATTTAATTGGTCCATAGTGGAGTTTTTCTTGGTGGCCCTTAACTTTTGTCCAGTAGTATATTTAGATGCTGTTATAACAGAGGGTCGGCGTCTGTGGCCTAATGGATATGAACGCAGTTTCATAATCCAGATATACCAGGTTCGAAACCTGCTGCGGGCGGTTTGGTAGCAGATCGCTTTGTGTGGATTTTTAACAATGGTATAAGCGCCGTACCGTTCAGAAAGCAATGGCAAACTACTGAATGAAAAAAATTGCCTAGAAAAATCACAAACAGCCAATAAAAGCTGGGGTTGATTGCCACGTCCTGTAAAGGATAAGCAACTAACTTTATAACAGAGGAAGAAGTAACTAGCGCAATAAAAGAGAAATCTAATACTGCCTCAGGGCGTGATATACTTAGTTATGAAATCCTTAAGAACGTACCCAAAAAGACTATAAACATAATAACTTCCCTTTATAACAACATCTGGAGCTTAGGAAAGATACCAAAAGCAAGGAAAGTAGCTATGATTGATAGTACCCATCATAAAACCCAATAAGGAAGCCCATGATGTAAGTTCATGTAGGCCTATCTCCTTAACATCACAACTAGGTAAAATACTGGGAACTGTTGTTAACAAAAGAGTTAAATTTTTCCTTGAAAAAAATCAATTATATATCCCAAACCAGTCAGGGTTTAGAGCAGACAGGAGTACAGTAGACCAGCGTGTAAGATTAGAACACGATGTAAAGCTAGGACTCAAGAGGAAAGAGAAAACAGTGGCGGTCTTTTTGGATGTCGCTAGAGCATATGATGAATGCTGGAGAGATGGAGCTCTTTACAAAATGAAAAAGATTGGCATTACTGGTAAAACCTATAGGTATCTAGAAAACTTTTTACAGGACAGGTATTTTGCTGTACAGGTGAACAATGAAAAGTCAGAAATATATGAACAACAGAATGGGATTCCTGAGGGATCAGTGATTTCACGTTCAATTTTCACAATAGCTGTAAATGATTTAGCAGATGAATTTAACGACATTAAGAATGCAGTATCACAATTTGCAGATGACTGTGTCATTTGGCGATCTGGAAAAAACATAAAGCATGTTTACCAAAAACTTCAAAA
Organism: Oreohelix idahoensis; assembly: GCA_024509875.1. Lineage (NCBI taxonomy): Eukaryota > Metazoa > Mollusca > Gastropoda > Stylommatophora > Oreohelicidae > Oreohelix > Oreohelix idahoensis. The sequence goes on along the minus strand of JAMPIV010006577.1, from coordinate 75,817 downwards.
ACAAATAGACAAAGTTTCAGAGTGGATAAAAAGTTGGGGCTTCCAAATTAATGTAAACAAAACAGTAGGTATGATATTCAGCAAAGGAAATTTAAAATAAAAATCAATATAACCATTAAAGGACAGAAAATATGTACCTCCTTAACATCAAGAGTTCTGGGCATAACTTAAGATAAACAACTAAATTGGAATAAACAAAATGTTCAAAGAACTGTCAAACACAATTAAAAATAGTAATAAATATAGAAGCAAAATACCACCCTGGGAATTAAAAACACCAATAATAGACTACTCACTTACTGAAAAGATCAAACAAAACATAGAAGATAAGGAAGCAAAAATGATAAGTAGAAAGTTCATAGATCAACTAACAAAACAAAGTCTGGCCGTCTACACTGACGGGTCCAAGGGTGATAGTTGGCAACTAGGTGCAGGAATAGAAATACCACAGTGGGGAATTAAAAAGAGCTACAGTGTAACTGAAGGAGCTTCGATTTTTACCGCAGAGATGGTAGCAATTCTAAAAAGTTTAGAAATAATCGAAGATAGCCCAGCAGAAGCTGTTACGACATTTACAAACTCACTATCATCACTACAAGCACTAGAACACCCATGTAAATGTAGCCGGTCAGACATAAAGGAAGAAATTCTAGCAATTAATACATCACTAGGAAACAGAGAATGTAGTGTGAAGCTAGTGTGGGTTCCAGCACACATAGGTATAGCTGGTAATGAGTTGGCAGACCAGAATGCCAAGAATGGAAGAATAAGTAAAAACAATATAAGAGCAGGACTGGGAAGGTCGGAGATCAAGAGCCAAGTGAATCTAACTATAAACGAGGAATGGAAGACAACATGGAAGAACAGTAGAAAAGGCGGACACGCGTTCAAACTGCTGAAAGAACCAACGAGGAGGACGTGCCAGGTCAGAGAAGAATTAAAGATACCATCGAACAAAAAACTGTGGCGTCTCCGTCTCGGTGCAGCATACTTTATGATGGAGGAACCACACTGCCAAGAATGTCAGGAAGAAAATAACATAGACCCCTACCTGATCCGGGAGACGCGGTAGCACAGTGGTTAGTGCACTGGCTTCCTAGCTCAGTGGTCCATGGTTCGATCCCCGATTGAGGTGGGATTTTTTAGACCGCAAACGGCTCCTGGGTCAACCCAGCCCCCAATTGGGTACCAGAGCCACTCTGGGAAGGTTAAGGCGACCGGCGTGATGCTGACCACATCACCCCTAGTGTGCCGATGGTCGAGAAAATATGGGCCTAACACCATATTCCCAATATGCCCAATGGGCGTGCAGCGGGATCCTTTACCTTTTTTTACCACCTGATCCACTATAAAAAGTACGAACAACAAAGGCTTGAATTAAAAACTTACTATAGAAATCACAATATAGACATGACAGGTGATGCGATTTTAAGTATAGATGCCCCAGGAGATGCCCAATCAATACTCAAAAGATATATGCATAAAACAAAGGAAAACATATAAGGTTAGTACTTCAGAAAAGACATTTAACCAAATAGAAATTAAACAACAAGAACTAACAAATTATTTAAAAAAAAACAAAAACAAAAATTAAACTTTCTAACTACTCACTCATAGGACAAAGAAAGACAACGAGGTATTAAAAAAAAACAACAACTCAAAACAAAACAAATACTAATACAAATATTAAAACCAAGTGTAAAGGACAATAGTTATCTATAAACAATACAAAAGAGAAAATAAAATGGACAAATACTAATATAAATTAAAATCAGCAGCTGCAAAAGACAATAGTTGTTTAAATTGAATATTAGTAAATAAAATGACGCTAAATACCCCAATTATAACCAATTTTCAGGTTGAACAGGGTAGACTAAGATGGAACGAGAAGAGGCAATAACGGTCAGTTGTTAAGTGCCCGCTCTCCACCCATCACTGTAGCCGTGTATACCGTGATTTCTTCGGAAACAGGCTATATCCCACTAAAGACGGAGGAACCACAGATTAACATAAATAAATATCTTATGAGAAACGGAGGATATAAAAATAAAACATTGACATAAATTTTAATTAGGCTAAGAGTCGCTTCGATATGCCAAGAATTAGTCATGTGATTACCCCAACCAATCGTTTAGCTCAGTCTTTTCCCCAGCCGGAAAGAACGCGACGCCATAGAGTCAGAAAGATAGAGCGGAACCGAAAGGACGTGCCCAGTCCAGCTCAATGTATTTCTTATGTTGAGGAAATTAAACTTCGCACTTATATAGCAAAAGTGTATTTCAGAATGTGATGTCATTTGTTTGTGATTTCAAAATACTTGTAAGTATTTATTACAAACTGAATGCATAGCTGATAGAGCTCACGGTCATAACTGGAACAGAGTAACGCTCGAAGATTTGGTTAAAATGAAAACTAAGTCACATATCTGGATCTTTTGCCAAGGAAGAAGGTCCTTACGTTGTGTTACGCACAAATAATTACTTTTTTCCAAAGTCTTTGTATGTTCGTTTTTCGTATGTATGATCATTATTTGACTGAAATGCATGTTATATATATTTTATGGTCAAAGGGACAGAACCCGAAATATCGATACTACTATTTTTTATGGGTTTACCTCATCTTGTATAGAGACACGTTCGGTCTATAATGTCTTGAACGAAGCGTGACCATATCTCCTTATTTGGTAGTATCAGTCAACTGTTGTAGATGTTTGAAACCTTTCTTAACGCTTCTGTTCATGTCCATAAAAGGCGCGACTGTGTAAGACTTTTATCTCGAATGTTCTTAGAATCGCCTTATTGTGAACAGCGACTCAGAGATTGTCGCTCTGCGCATGTCTCGACTGGGTTGTGGTTTTGTTGTTCCGCCCAGGTCGGGGAGTTGAGAAATGGACTGATTGCGAGCGGACGCGCCTTGCGTCTTGTGATTCTCTGAGGGAAATACATTGTCTTTGTGAGTTAGTTAGCTAACTAGACTATTTCCCCGTATTATTCAAGCCTGCCTGGAGGCATATGTTCATGGTTGATTTTCCGAAATAAGGTAATTCCTCTTATAACGAACTTTATGCTATCATCTAGAGGTTCGTCATTTTGTCGCCTTTTTGCTCGCCTGTGTGATTCAAAATGGAGAGGTACTTTGACTAGGATTAAGTCACCGGTATCTTTATACCTGAACTAATTATATATATATGGGTCGCTCTAGACCAACAAGACTATTGTCTGTGTTCCAGGATTCGTTATATCAGAGATCACGTCCAAGTCAGATGGTTAGACTTAGGAAGGTTATAAAGGTCGAGCTGACCTGTAATCCATGTATGCTACTCACGTGCAGACAGTAAACGGACGTATTGTATACATCTGATCTGCTAGCATCAGGAAGGAATAATTATTATTGTCTATGAACATTAAGGATCTGCAGCTGACCACGGTTGCAGAAGTTATATGCATTATTTATCAAGCTTCGCTATGATATTTGTTTTCCATACAACTATTGAGTATTGACTTCTACATGACTGTCAGTTAACATGAGTTTGAATGCTGCATTCGTTGTACCTATGCTGACAATAACATAAGTATCATGACTGTTTTGTGGCGTGCAATAAATGGTATAAACCTAAAGCGAAGTTACCATTTTTATGACTCTACACGTCATGTTGCCTGTGGTGTACCCTGAACTGTCCTACTGCAACACACACACAGCAACAATCTAAACCAGATAAGACACCCACATCTTACATTGTAATACCTGGTGTCGATAGAGGTGGTAATTTGACGGCATCCTAATTCCACCCTTATCAATTCATGGTGGCCAATAGTTGGTTTATTCTGGTACCAACTCTCAAGGGGGTCAACAAACCCAGACATCATCAGCAGACTACAAGACAACATTGCAGTTGCTATTCATCACCTTTGATGAAATTTTTTTTTGAAAGACGCAGCAGTACTGACAGTTGTTGATATTTTGAAACTACCCGGCGCTGCTCGGCGGTATTGAAGTTTGTCTACAAATAGAAGGACAAGTACCGAGCGAATGGATTTCCTGATCTGTTGAGAAGAAGGACAAGTGCCGAAACAACTGTTCCGGTCTCAGAATTACTGTTGCAGTTTCAGAAGGTCAAGTTCAGAAGCTGTTTCCTGTCAGAAGCTGTTTCCTGTTAGAAGCTCATTTCCTTCGTCATGGCAGTTTACGAGAGCAGATATGGATCAACGTTGGATCATTGTCCTAAGAATGCTGATCACATCCTGTTCTGAACTGTGCTGTCGTTGTGGATACATAGAAGTTAAGTGGCCTGTTTTGTTTGTGAACTGTGCCCTTATGTTCTAACTGAGCCTTCTGTCTATCACATTTTCACACTATTTACATGTTTATATGTTATATGTTATTTGGATTTGTATTTATATGTTTATATTTCTGCGGGTTTTTCTCGGTTGGGCGGTGTCTTTCAGTAGATGATACCACGTCACAGAGGTTCTACTGTTAGCGTTTTCGTTAGGGACTGTGCGAATTTCCTACTGTGGAATTTGCTAGCGACAATCGTTGCTATATCTGTTTAGTTGTGACGAGTTGTGCTTTATTTTCGTTTTTTGTATATTTTTTTTTTGTTTCTCTCTTTCTTTCTGTTTTTTAGTTTCGATTTCGATTGTTTGTATTTGTAGGTCTCCTCTTTTCTATTATTCAGTTCTTTAAGTATATTTTTGTGTATACACTGTAGCGTCATTTGTTTGTTATTGTTTACATTGACTCTGATCTTTGTTATTGTTTACATTGACTCTGATCTTTGTTGTTGTTTACATTGACTTTGATCTTTGTTGTTGTTTACATTTAACTTTGATCTTTGTTATTTTTTACATTGTTGGTGACCTTTGTTATTGTTTACATTGTCTTGTTATTGTTTGCATAGTTCTTGCATAGTTAGCTTTCACTATTGTTACATATATGCTCATGCACTATTGATCTATAGTGCACTTATCATAACTAACTGGTGGTTTGTTGCTTATGCACTATTGTAGTGCAGTTATGATAAATAACTGATGGTTATGCACTGATTTGGGTAGTGCACTGATAATTAAGAGGTGACTTGTGATATTATTGTACAACTGATAATACAAATTGGTGTCAAGTCTTGTTTCCCACAGAGATTGGAGTAAACATAGTAATTATACAAGCACGTTATTAAGTCTTGTTGCTATTAAGATTGAAATAAGATAATTAATTATTTCAGGTTCTGTACTCACATTTTAGACATCATGTCTACATTTGAGTACTTTATTGAGCAGGGTAAAGCCCTTGGGAAGACAGGTGATAAATTAGAAGAATTTGCGACTGTTCAATATGCCAAGGCATTGAAGTCGGAGGAAAAGAAAATGAAAGAACTAACTGAACAAAAGAGAATAGATGCTGAAAATTTAAAACTGCAGATGCAGGTAGATGAAAAGAGATTACAAATGGAAATGGAAAAACAAAAAAGAGAAGCAGAATCTCAGGAGAAGAGACTTCAGGAGAAGAGACTTGAAAAAGAAACTGAAAATAAGAGACTTGAAATAGAGGCTGAAAATAAAAGATTAGAAAAACAGGCTGAGGCTGAAGAAAGAAGGTTACAAAGAGAGTCTGATGAGAGAAAAGCAAAAATGGAACATGAAGAAAAACTCTTAGCTTTGGAGTTAGAAAAGTTGAAGTTATCTAGTAATGCTAATGATGCTAATAAGGTATCATCTGCTAATAAGTCTAATGCTGTTGATTTCAAGCTTAATTTACCAGCATTCAATGCTTCAATTGATGATATAACATTTTATCTAGATAGATTTGAAAGTGCATGTAAGGTGCATAATATAGATAAAACATTATATGTTTATCATCTATCCAAGATACTTAGAGGTGATGCTTTGACTTTGTTGGGTATGGTAGATGTGCCTGACAAGAACAACTATGAGGTTGTCAGGGCGGCATTGTTAAAGAAGTACCAACTTAACGAAGACGGATATCGTCTTAAATTTAAAAACATGTTACCAGAAACTGGAGTTGAATTCTCAGAATTCATCTCAGGCATACGTCTTACTTTTTTACGATGGGTTGAGCTGTCTAAGACAGAAAGTACATTTGAAGCCCTCATGGACTTACTTCTTAGAGACAAGGTTATGTCTTCTGTTAATGAAGCTTTTCTTTCTTTTCTTCATGAGCGTAAGCCTAAAAATATAAAAGAAATGGAAGAATACTGTAGCCAGTATGTTACTGCACATCCTCACATAACCATTAGCAACTCTAAGGTAAAAGAAGGTCTGCCAGTTGCTTCGGCAGCACCTTATGGCCCGAATTTTATGCGTAAATTTCAGGGTAGCCAGCAAAATTTCAATAAAAAGAGTAACCGTAATTATGCCCAGAACCAGGGTAATCAATTTCAGGGAGATTCTTCTTCCCAGAACTGGAGACAACCTAATATTACACGGTATTCTATTCCCGGTAACTTTAGGAATTTTCATAAAGGTAATCGGTATAGAGGAAAATATTTTTCTCAGAGACCTCAATACCAGGATAATAGAGGTTCTCAACAGTATAGAGATGGTAATGACAGTTATGGAAACTGGAACTCAAACCAGGATAAAAATTACAGTAGGGACTTTAATGATAATTGCAGAGGCAATAATGGTCGCGGTAGATCGCAACAAAAGAGAAAAAGATATCAACAGACAAACTCTGTTCAACAAGAATCTCAGGGAGCAGATAAACAGGTTAATAATGATAAAGACCATAATGCTATCGGATGCTCATCTTTTGACTTTGGTAGGGCAAATAAATGTATCCAATGCAGTACTTTATTTGATCCGAAAACCATTAGTACTCTAAGCTGTGGTCATCCTTTGCCCGCTCTTCCTGCTAATGTTGCTCATGATGGGAGAGGTTCTCTTATATTACATAAGGGGCTTGTAAATAGTAATCCAGTCTCGGTGTTGTTTGATTCTGGATGTACTACTGTCGGCGTTAGGCAATCTCTTGTAGATCCATTCTGTGCTACAGGAAAGGTCATCAAATGTGTCACATTTGGTGGCACGTTGGAAAAATATCCTACTGCCATAATACATATTGCTACTCCTTTCTTCACGGGAGAGGTCCACGCGTGTCTACTTCCAAACCCTATTGCGGACCTTATTATTGGTCGTATTCACGGAGTTAGGGAATGTACCCCACAGCAGATTGCTGTTTGGGAAGAGCAAAACATTGAAGCTACCAATATGGTGGTCACAAGAGCACATGCTCTGGATCCACCTCAAACTTCATTAACTAATAATGATGAAGTAAATGAACAAAATAGTCACTTGACTATTACACGTGACTCATTTATCAAATTGCAAGAAGAAGATCCGTCGTTACAAAAATTCTTCATTCTAGCAAAAAAAGGTGATCCTAATCAAAATACTAATAGAAAATCTTGGATTTCTATGAAGAACGGCGTACTTGTACGTATGGTACAAGACTCGACTACATCCACTCATTCACAAATTCTTGTGCCTAAGAGCATGAGGGTGCAAATATTGCAACATGCTCATGACTCGCAATGTGCTGGACATATGGGTTTTTCCCGTACAAAGTCGAGAGTTCTTGCGGCTTTCTTTTGGCCATTTGTGAGCAAGGACATACGAATGTACTGTCGCTCTTGCAAAGTATGTCAGGAGGTCAAATCTAAAGGACCACGACATGCTGCGCCTATTCAGGCTGCTGACATTCCAATTCGCCCTTTTCAAAAAATGGCAATAGATATTATCGGTCCTTTTAGAATTAAGTCGGCTAGAGGACATCAATTTATTCTTACATGTGTCGATATGTGCACACGTTGGCCAGAGGCAATACCTCTCAAGAGCATCTCAACTGCTGATATTGCAGACGCTCTTTGGCTGATATTTTCTCGCTTGGGTTTTCCCGGAGAAATATTGTCAGACCATGGCACTCAACTGATATCAGACACTATGTCACAGGTAATGTCTATGCTACATATAAAAAGGTCTCTCAGCAGTATCTATCACCCAATGTCTAATGGGTTGGTCGAACGTTTAAATAGGACTCTAAAAACTTTACTGGGTAAAATAACTGAGGATCATCCTCAGGATTGGGACAGGGTCTTACCCGCGGCTCTCTTTGCGTATAGAGAGGTCCCCAATGAACATACGGGGTTTTCCCCTTTTGAACTTGTCTTTGGCGCGCAACCGCGCGGCCCTATGTCTTTACTTCACGATCTAATCACTGCCGATAATATTAGCGATGAGACTCAGTCTTCTTATGAGTACGTCATTGCTCTTAGGAAAAAAATCATTGAGGCATGCAGACTAGCAACTTCGTCTTCCGAATTTGCTAAAGAAAAGGCAAGGCAGTTTGCGAATAAGAATAGATGTCTACGACAACTTTGTCCAGGTGACAAAGCTCTCGTTCTACTTCCTTCAAGGGAGAACAGACTTCTAATTGCATGGAAAGGTCCATATGCAATAGTCTCCAAAATTTCTGATGTCGACTATGTTGTCGATATTGATGGAAAGCATAAAACTTTCCACATAAATATGCTCACGGAATTTCATGAAAGACCAGACTATTTGCAGCCTATTTTCCAGGCAACGGACAATTCTCAAGTACCTCATGGTCAATACTCATCGCTGTCAGTTATACAGGATGAGGAAACTACTTTTTCTGATGTCAATCTTCCTCTTTCTATGGTCCCACTTTATTCTACGGAATCTTGGAAAAACGTGACCGTTTCTCCAAATCTTTCCGCTGAGGAACATCGACAAGTTTCTTCGATGTTGCAAACATTTCAGGATGTTCTTACAGACATCCCGGGACACACACATGTCATTGAACATGACATTGTGCTAACTGATCATAATCCTATCAGAGTCAGACCCTATCCAATACCTATCCATTTCCAGTCTCAAGTCGAGAAAGAATTGGATGAAATGATACGTTTGGAAATCATTGAACCATCCACTTCAGCATACTCTTCGTCTATGGTTATTGTTCGAAAGAAGGATAATAACATTCGCATTTGCGTAGATTATCGCAAATTGAACCAAGTTACGAAGTTCGACGCTGAACCTATGCCTTCATTAGAAGAGCTACTCAATAAACTTTCTAATTCTAGATTCTTTACCAAACTAGATTTGTCTAAAGGTTATTGGCAAGTCCCGCTAACTGAACGTGCCAAACCTTTTACAGCTTTTTCTACACCTAGGGGTTTATTCCAATGGAATTTCATGCCTTTTGGTCTTATGAACGCCCCTGCTACATTCGTACGCATGATGCGGCGAATTCTCGCATATCGTACAGATGTCATAGCATATCTAGATGATATCTGTCTATTCAGTGATTCCTGGGAAGATCACTATTTGGGTTTATACGAATTACTGTCTACTCTTCGCGAGTATAACTTGACTGCAAAACCCTCTAAAGCCTTTATAGGATTTAGTGAGATTTCTTTCCTAGGTCATCGTGTTGGTCATGGTCTTTTAAAGACAGAAGACCACAATGTTTCAAAAATACTTAACATTTCGGTCCCTAAGACAAAGAAACAAGTAAGGAGTCTATTAGGTTTGATCCAATTCTACGGACGATTCATTCCGAATCTGTCCTCCATTATGGCACCGCTTTCTACTTTATTGAAGAAAGGGTCGCCTAATTTGATCCGCTGGTCAAAAGAATGTCAATCCTCATTGGACCAGGTTAAAGACCTATTTTCATCTCCACCTATTCTTAGGTTACCTACTATTGAGAAGACTTTTGTTCTTCGAAGTGACGCCTCGTCAACTGGGATTGGGGCAGCACTAATGCAGGAGTATTCTGATACTCTGCATCCGGTGATGTATATCTCTAGGAAATTAAATGCTGCAGAAAAGAATTACTCGGTTTTAGACCGTGAGTTATTGGCTATGGTATGGTCTATTCTGAAGTTACAAAGATTTCTTCTAGGCGCACATTTCATTGTGGAAACCGACCAGAAAGCGCTTACTGCTATTCAGAGTAAAAACTTGAAGAGCTCGAGGTCCACTCGTTATGCCATAGCTCTTCAACCATTTCATTTCTCGGTTCGAGCTATCCGTGGTTCGGATAATGTAATGGCGGACATTCTGTCCAGATGCCCACACGATTCCACATGATTCTTCTGTCATATATATATATATATTTCCTGATATACAGTCCAATGTTATAATGACATGTTAGTAGATATTTTTTTTTCTCACTTTTTTGAGGGGGAAATTTATAACATTGTACCATGTAATTATCTAAGAAGGCTTAGTTAGTGATATACGGGCCAAAAGATCACTCGGCCACATTTAAATAAATTATTTTCAGGATTGTATTGAGAGATTTACCAGTTGTCTTTAAGATTTGTGTTATTGATATTTTCGCAGCACATCATTGAAGATGCGAGATTGTGTCCATTGTGGAACTTTGAGTATATCAAGTCCTGTCCTAGATTGGGAGCGGATGATGTCCACATCTTCTTCTATTGAATGTTTTATGTCAACGAAGATCAACACATGTATTACTTATTAGTTACTGATGCATTACATAATGTAATAAAATAGTGCGGTATATTAATATATTACACCGCTATTTGCAACACATTGTATGATATCATAATAATATATTTGATTTCATATATTGGTATGAGAATAATTTGACTTTTATTATGATGTTGCCAGCATTGTGGTTTGTGTTGGTGGCACCTTCCTGGGATATATACGCGTATACTTAGATAAATTTTTCTCTAAGGACCTGGGATATGATCTCAGTTTTGCTCCAAGTGTTGAGCTATTTTGTTAGGTATATCCGCGCATCATACGTGCGTTAGGAGCCTAGATTTTTCCGGCTCCAGGATTTTTTAAAAAAAAATGTTTCATTTTTTTTTTCCCGGGAGGGTGCGGTAATGTTACGCACAAATAATTACTTTTTTCCAAAGTCTTTGTATGTTCGTTTTTCGTATGTATGATCATTATTTGACTGAAATGCATGTTATATATATTTTATGGTCAAAGGGACAGAACCCGAAATATCGATACTACTATTTTTTTATGGGTTTACCTCATCTTGTATAGAGACACGTTCGGTCTATAATGTCTTGAACGAAGCGTGACCATATCTCCTTATTTGGTAGTATCAGTCAACTGTTGTAGATGTTTGAAACCTTTCTTAACGCTTCTGTTCATGTCCATAAAAGGCGCGACTGTGTAAGACTTTTATCTCGAATGTTCTTAGAATCGTCTTATTGTGAACAGCGACTCAGAGATTGTCGCTCTGCGCATGTCTCGACTGGGTTGTGGTTTTGTTGTTCCGCCCAGGTCGGGGAGTTGAGAAATGGACTGATTGCGAGCGGACGCGCCTTGCGTCTTGTGATTCTCTGAGGGAAATACATTGTCTTTGTGAGTTAGTTAGCTAACTAGACTATTTCCCCGTATTATTCAAGCCTGCCTGGAGGCATATGTTCATGGTTGATTTTCCGAAATAAGGTAATTCCTCTTATAACGAACTTTATGCTATCATCTAGAGGTTCGTCATTTTGTCGCCTTTTTGCTCGCCTGTGTGATTCAAAATGGAGAGGTACTTTGACTAGGATTAAGTCACCGGTATCTTTATACCTGAACTAATTATATATATATGGGTCGCTCTAGACCAACAAGACTATTGTCTGTGTTCCAGGATTCGTTATATCATAGATCACGTCCAAGTCAGATGGTTAGACTTAGGAAGGTTATAAAGGTCGAGCTGACCTGTAATCCATGTATGCTACTCACGTGCAGACAGTAAACGGACGTATTGTATACATCTGATCTGCTAGCATCAGGAAGGAATAATTATTATTGTCTATGAACATTAAGGATCTGCAGCTGACCACGGTTGCAGAAGTTATATGCATTATTTATCAAGCTTCGCTATGATATTTGTTTTCCATACAACTATTGAGTATTGACTTCTACATGACTGTCAGTTAACATGAGTTTGAATGCTGCATTCGTTGTACCTATGCTGACAATAACATAAGTATCATGACTGTTTTGTGGCGTGCAATAAATGGTATAAACCTAAAGCGAAGTTACCATTTTTATGACTCTACACGTCATGTTGCCTGTGGTGTACCCTGAACTGTCCTACTGCAACACACACACAGCAACAATCTAAACCAGATAAGACACCCACATCTTACATTGTAATACCTGGTGTCGATAGAGGTGGTAATTTGACGGCATCCTAATTCCACCCTTATCACGTTGAGAGATATTAAACCTAAGGAATACCAAGAAGTAAAAGAAAGCTTGGATAAATAAATCAAAATGAAGAGATGGGAAGATGTCGTCGATCTTAGAAAACCTTGACCTAATGAAGGAACACTGTAGAAAATGAAGAGTCTCGCCATGTTTTGAAAATTGAAGATGATAAGAAGATGCAAAAAAGGGATATTGCATCAATGAAATACTACATTGACATTCTATATGCATTTACTTATTACTATAAATATGCAATTGTTCAAGAACTTGTTACATTTGACTTAAGCCAGCTCTTGTTGAAGGCTATTAAAAGTTGTTTCTATGAAAATCAATGCTGTTGAAGAATCAAATAACAAAGTTGGACATTGTCGTGAGAAATTCTAATCCACATATATAAATTATCAGGTAAATGTAAAGCCTAACACATAAATTCAATAAAAGGAAAGAAGAATGGTAAAGAACAGTGCTGTCACAATGACTGTACTCGAAATCCCCCTTGTTTTCTCCTTCGTCTGCAAATTGTAACGTTTCACGTTGATAGTAAAAGCCTTCTGCAGCATACACGCGTTTCCCCAACACAATAAAATGTGTACTCCATTTCTAAGAAAAACCTTGAGATACGCAAGATGACCTAGATTTAAAATTCCATTCATGTCATTTTATACACTACGTTACCAAAAAACGAAAGACAGATGGACTAAAGATAGAAAGAAAGGGAGAGGCTGAAAGCCGGAACGCATGCAACACTAAACACGCGTCTCGCGATACACAATTACTACCATCACGCGTGTAAGGCCACAAGCACTAGCTTTTTTCAAATCGACAGTGAAAAAAAAAACACTACACACACGAGAGTTAGTTTTTAAAAAACTCACAAAACGCTTATTAGGAAACATGACATTATACTGGTTTACGTTTGAAAACATTACAGTACCCAGACACCACATCGTATTCGAAGTAAACAGGAGGTAGAAGAAAATGCATATTTTGAACGCAGCCACTTAGCTCCTTTAAATTTGTATATTTGGGTTCCTTAGGACTTGCTGACAAAGAATATGTTAAACGTTACGCAAATAGTCTAGGAATTACCAAATTATAGCCAAAAGAAATAGTGAGGGATGTCAGACAACACCCAAATCAGAATCGCTCAGTGGCAGATTTTCACCCCACCATTGTACGGGAAATGGGTCTCCATGTTAAATCCGATTTGATTGGAGCGCAAGAAATGTAAGGCTAAACACGATTAGTCGGGCTATAAATACTATCTTTTGTTGTCAGGGGAAACGGGAGTAGGAGTACTTTTTTTCAAACGATTGGGTAAACATGGCACGATTGGTTAGACCCGCGAATATAGTCAATCAGAGGCGTCAGGTCACCACCACATGTTCAAATAAACTTACTACAGAACCAGTGCGTTGAGCACCAGTGCATATTTTTTCTAAATAAAAGCCTGGGACATCGGCAGATCGAAGTTGTGCTATATTCATTGCCATTCAACGTAACTGTGTATTATTCCATGAATTGTGGGACCGTGGTCCTGAAGCTATTGAGCAGCACCTGGTCTGAGCTTTGCTGAACCTAGAGGCTGACAGCATACTCCTGGGTCCAGATAGTGACCAGTGAGGTGTCTCCAGAACACAGGGAGGCTATCGAGCAGAGGAGTCTTATCCTGCCGCCATCACGAAAGATAAGCCTATGTGGCCAGTGGAGCTCAACATTATGCCCCCCCCCCTCAAAATCTGACTTTATAATAAACCAGAGGGAAAATACAGTGTTTAAATTGATAGGAACTGTGAACTTTTCCCCATACCATTTACAAGATAAACAAACACTTGAAGTCATGATGACAAATAACAACATAGCTTGAAAAAACAAAACCAGTATTACCTCATATTACTACTACACAACTGACACACATAGGATAATATTAATAAAATATGTCACTACAAGGTTCTTATTGATAAATTCTGTACATATAAATTGTAATTACAACTGATTGTGATTCCTGATTCACTTTGTAGTTGAATCAGGACATATATATTAATGAAAGTGCTTAATACATATTGATATTTGAAAATTTACCAGTGACTCATTTAAGATAGTCTTATAGAATGGTACATGTGTGTGAGTGTCACAGTGTTGTCAAGTGTGGTGGAATAAATTAAATTGTTTATCTGTCTGTTGTTGTTGTGACTTACACTTCATCATATACATACCCTAGACATTTAACGTAGTCATCACAATATTCCAGAATAATTCTGACTGAGGCATAATGTGGTAGCAAGTAAGGTTATCTGTAAAACACTACACCTATTAGATACAGATACCTTCACAGCTGATCTCAGTCAGTACACTAAGTCCCCTATAAAAATTTATAACATCCCACTTTACCACATATATTGGGGTCTCGCTCTCTGGATTTTGAATCTTTCCCTATTAAAAATATTGGGGTAATTCACTTCAGGGAATAATAGAAATTAAAAGGTATCCTTGGGTGAAAATAAATAACGTTGAGCTCTCAGTGCCTGTGGTTGTCATTAGATAAATATTGATAGATTGAATTATTACATTTGCATGTTAGACAATGGCCGACTTGGCAAAATTTCGATCTGCTGCTGTACAGACTGCGAAAGAGTTAGGAATGGACGGGCAAATTATGATTGCTTATGTCACTGCTGAATGTGACAAATATATTGAACGGGAAGAAAGAAGATTAGAAAAAGAGGCCGAAAGAAGGTTTGAGGCTGAGGCTGAGACTTAGAGGTTGCAGATTGAGGCTGAGGCTAAGAAATTGGAGGCAGAAAGAGAAGACAAAAGATTAGCTGCAGAAAGGGAAGCCGAGGAAAGAAGACAGGCTGCAGAAAGGGAAGACAAGCGATTAGCTGCAGAAAGGGAAGCAGAAGATAAAAGATTACAAAGGGAACATGAGTTACGACTAAGGGAGTTTGAGTTTCAAGGCCATGCTCCTGAAAATGGTGCCAGTCCCTTTACCTCTGATGCCACTGCTAGCCAGGGAGCCTCAACCTCAGCTATGAACTTTCATTTAGATCATTTTGTTGAGAAAGACGATGATATTGAGAGCTATCTAAATAGATATGAACTATTGGCTACCACATATGGGTTAGAGAGAGAAAGGTGGAGCTTAAAGTTATCTCAAGGGCTTCGTGGGGCAGCTTATGAAGTTTTTGCCAAAATGAGCAGAGGTGATCAAGAAAATTATGACATGCTAAAGCAGGCTCTTTTGTTAAGATATGAAAAGAACGCAGAATTTTATAGGAAAAAATTTAGGAATGCTAAACTACTGTCAGGTGAAACCTATCACCAGTTCTCTGCACGGTTAGAGACATACTTGGAGAAATGGACTTCTCTGGGGAAAACCCAAGATCTTAAGGAAATGGTCCTTATAGAACAATTAAGAGAGTCCATGGCTCCAGACCTGAGAAAGTTTCTCATGGAACAAGGTGCAGAGAGGCTGGGTGAGTTGCTAAATGTTGCAGAAAGGTATCAAGCAGCTCAGGCAGAGGTATCAGGTAATAAGAAGAAACAGCTGGAAAATTTTAGGGCACCACAGAACTTTAATAAATTTGATCCTAGAGATCAAAACAAAGGTAAGCACCAGTTTGATAGGCCACGGTATGAAAATAAAAATAAAACCCCACAATTCGATGAAAGGAAATATGATGAAAGAAAATCTTTCAACCAAGGGAAAAGGTGGTGTAAAAATTGTAAGATGAGCAATCATGACACTGACCATTGTAGAAGGAACCCTATAGTTATGGCCACCGTTCAGGTCAGGTCGACCTCAAGACAGGAGGAGGATATTATGTTAAATACCACTCCAGAAGAGATGAGGAAGGCACAGGCTGGGGATAAGACCCTCAAGCCTTGTTTCAGGAAATTGTCAACTTGTCATACAACTCCAGGCAAGGGAGATTTTTACATGAAAAACAAGTTGATGTATAGGAAGACTGGAGCTAGATCCAAAGGTCAGGGACAGCTGGTACTTCCTAAAAGATATAGGGCAGAATTAATAAGGAGCCTACATGTGAAACCAGATGGGGACCATGAGAAAATAGGTACCATCATCCAAAAGGTGGCTCACAATTATTATTGGCCCAAGGCAAGGTGGGACATTGAGAATTTTGTAGAAAGGTGTAGCATAGCACATGAGGGAACACCCACAAGTGGGAACATTGATCAGGACCTGGACACGCCAAGAGCCAAAATTAGGCCTGATAATAAAAAGAAATATAAATTTGATAAAGTGGACCAAAGGGAATGGGAAGCCCCTTTTCACGGACAAGCTTCACTTAACTGTTTTACAATGGCCACTATGCGGAGAGTGCAAAAAGATGTCTTACCCCAGGATAAGCCGAAAATCCCTCAATCGGACTTAAACAAACTGGAGGAAGAGGATGTAGAGAGGAAATCTCTCATCAAGAATTTTAAGTGGGGAGAAAGCCCCAAGAAAAAAATTGGTAGCGGTCGTTTTGTGACTGATAATTCTGGGAAGAAAAATCATCACTATAGAGCTTCGAGTGGAAGAGACCATACCGGTGCATGGACAAATAGGTCCACACAATTAAAGGTCCATATGTAGCGCTGTTAAGAACGTGGACTGATGAAAAAGCAGAGGAAAATATTACATCCTCATACCAATATGTGAATGAGCTGACCACTCGTTTAAAAACTGGCTGGAAACTTGCCAATGAAAATTTGAAACAAGCCAGGAAGAAACATGCTGCCTATTATAACAGGAAAGCTAAAGACAGAGATTTGGCTGTGGGAGAGAAGGTACTGCTTCTTCTCCCCGGTAGTCAGAATAAGTTACAAATTGGATGGCAAGGTCCATATACAGTTCTAGAGAAGGTGTCTAGAACAAATTATAAGATAGATAAGAAGGGGAAAGAAAAAATCTATCATGTGAATCTCCTGAAGAAATATTTGGAAAGAGAAAATCAGGAAGAGACACACTTGTTGACCTTGTCCATTGCCATGGAGATGAAAAAGGAACCACTTTCATCATTTGAATATCCATTACACCCCTGTGAGACAGCGGCACAGGTGAAAATCAGTACACATTTAACGAAAACTCAGAAGAGAGAGTGCAACAGGTTCTAGATACTCATACAGAGGTGTTAACAGACCGACCTGGGCATACAAACTTATTGGAATATGATATGAAACTGATAGACTCCACACCTGTCTGTATGAAACCATATTCGATTCCTTTTGCTAAGGAGAAAGCTTTGAAGGAAGAGATAGACTATTTGTTGAAGGAAGGAATTATTTCACACAGTGAATCTTCGTATAGTTCCGGTGTTGTACTCTTAAGGAAGCCCTCTGGAGAACATAGACTCTGTATAGATTACAGGAGACTGAATGC
This sequence comes from Oreohelix idahoensis, assembly GCA_024509875.1. Taxonomy (NCBI): domain Eukaryota; kingdom Metazoa; phylum Mollusca; class Gastropoda; order Stylommatophora; family Oreohelicidae; genus Oreohelix; species Oreohelix idahoensis. The sequence continues at coordinate 58,189 of JAMPIV010006577.1, read as the reverse complement.
TATTACAGAAGGACAGGTGGATCCATTGCCGGATACAAATCAGTTGTTTGCCAGACTAAATAAAGCTAAATATTTCTCAAAAGTGGACCTGAGTAAAGGATACTATCAGATTCCAGTAAAGCCTGAGGTTAGACCATACCTAGCTTTTAGTACCTCAGAAGGACACTATGAGTTTAACAGATTGCCATTTGGATTGAAGAATGCGCCTAGTGTCTTCTCTAGAATGATGAGAAAATTATTGGACCCTCTGAATAATCCATGTATCACAAATTTCATGGATGATATCCTTATAGCAACAGAAACATTTGAGGAACACATTGACTCTCTGAACATGCTGTTTAATCGACTTAGGGAAGCGAATTTAACAGCCCGACCAACCAAATGTTGCGTTGGATGTAAAGAATTAGAATTCTTGGGACACACAGTTTATCAGGGAAACATGACCCCTGACCCAAAGAATTTAGAGAAACTAAAGAAAGCCCCGAGACCACAAACCAAGAAAGACGTGAGATCCTTTGTCTCATTATGTGGTTTCTACCAGAAGTATATCAAAAACTTTAATTCCATATGTGCACCGTTAACTGATTTGACACGTAAAGGACATCCAGATCGAATTACATGGACACCACAATGTGAAATGGCTTACCAAGAATTGAAGGAAAAGCTCACAAGTAAACCTATTTTGAAATTACCTGACTTAAGTCAGGTAATTCATAGTAAGGACGGATGCAAGTAATATTGGGTTAGGTGCAACTCTACTACAGAAATCAGATGCATTGGATGGGGAATTAAGCCCAGTGGCATATGCTAGCAGAAAGTTGAATAAAGCTGAAACCAATTACTCAACTAGCGAAAAAGAATGTCTTGCAGTAATATGGGCGATAAAGAAATTCAATATTTATCTGTATGGGAAGGCATTTAAGTTGCAAACGGATCACAAACCTTTATCGTTTCTAGCACAGGCTAGACATGAGAATTCTAGATTACTCCGTTGGTCATTATTGATGCAGCCATTTGAGTTTAGCATAGAGTATATAAGTGGAAAAACAAATCTGGGAGCGGATTTTTTAAGCCGCCATCCGTGTGATGAGAATCACCCTAAACCCCAGGAATAATAATAAATTTCTCTATGTGTATATAGAATTATAGACTGACATATAACGTCTGTTTTAAGTGGGGAGGATTTGTCGTGAGAAATTCTAATCCACATATATAAATTATCAGGTAAATGTAAAGCCTAACACATAAATTCAATAAAAGGAAAGAAGAATGGTAAAGAACAGTGCTGTCACAATGACTGTACTCGAAATCCCCCTTGTTTTCTCCTTCGTCTGCAAATTGTAACGTTTCACGTTGATAGTAAAAGCCTTCTGCAGCATACACGCGTTTCCCCAACACAATAAAATGTGTACTCCATTTCTAAGAAAAACCTTGAGATACGCAAGATGACCTAGATTTAAAATTCCATTCATGTCATTTTATACACTACGTTACCAAAAAACGAAAGACAGATGGACTAAAGATAGAAAGAAAGGGAGAGGCTGAAAGCCGGAACGCATGCAACACTAAACACGCGTCTCGCGATACACAATTACTACCATCACGCGTGTAAGGCCACAAGCACTAGCTTTTTTCAAATCGACAGTGAAAAAAAACACTACACACACGAGAGTTAGTTTTTAAAAACTCACAAAACGCTTATTAGGAAACATGACATTATACTGGTTTACGTTTGAAAACATTACAGTACCCAGACACCACATCGTATTCGAAGTAAACAGGAGGTAGAAGAAAATGCATATTTTGAACGCAGCCACTTAGCTCCTTTAAAATTTGTATATTTGGGTTCCTTAGGACTTGCTGACAAAGAATATGTTAAACGTTACGCAAATAGTCTAGGAATTACCAAATTATAGCCAAAAGAAATAGTGAGGGATGTCAGACAACACCCAAATCAGAATCGCTCAGTGGCAGATTTTCACCCCACCATTGTACGGGAAATGGGTCTCCATGTTAAATCCGATTTGATTGGAGCGCAAGAAATGTAAGGCTAAACACGATTAGTCGGGCTATAAATACTATCTTTTGTTGTCAGGGGAAAAGGGAGTAGGAGTACTTTTTTTCAAACGATTGGGTAAACATGGCACGATTGGTTAGACCCGCGAATATAGTCAATCAGAGGCGTCAGGTCACCACCACATGTTCAAATAAACTTACTACAGAACCAGTGCGTTGAGCACCAGTGCATATTTATCTAAATAAAAGCCTGGGACATCGGCAGATCGAAGTTGTGCTATATTCATTGCCATTCAACGTAACTGTGTATTATTCCATGAATTGTGGGACCGTGGTCCTAAAGCTATTGAGCAGCACCTGGTCTGAGCTTTGCTGAACCTAGAGGCTGACAGCATACTCCTGGGTCCAGATAGTGACCAGTGAGGTGTCTCCAGAACACAGGGAGGCTATCGAGCAGAGGAGTCTTATCCTGCCGCCATCACGAAAGATAAGCCTATGTGGGCAGTGGAGCTCAACATTATGCCCCCCCCCCCCCTTCAAAATCTGACTTTATAATAAACCAGAGAGAAAATACAGTGTTTAAATTGATAAGTACTGTGAACTTTTCCCCATACCATTTACAAGATAAACAAACACTTGAAGTCATGATGACAAATAACAACATAGCTTGAAAAAACAAAACCAGTATTACCTCATATGACTACTACACAACTGACACACATAGGATAATATTAATAAAATATGTCACTACAAGGTTCTTATTGATAAATTCTGTACATATAAATTGTAATTACAACTGATTGTGATTCCTGATTCACTTTGTAGTTGAATCAGGACATATATATTAATGAAAGTGCTTAATACATATTCATATTTGAAAATTTACCAGTGACTCATTTAAGATAGTCTTATAGAATGGTACATGTGTGTGAGTGTCACAGTGTTGTCAAGTGTGGTGGAATAAATTAAATTGTTTATCTGTCTGTTGTTGTTGTGACTTACACTTCATCATATACATACCCTAGACATTTAACGTAGTCATCACAATATTCCAGAATAATTCTGACTGAGGCATAATGTGGTAGCAAGTAAGGTTATCTGTAAAACACTACACCTATTAGATACAGATACCTTCACAGCTGATCTCAGTCAGTACACTAAGTCCCCTATAAAAATTTATAACATCCCACTTTACCACAGACATTATGCAAATAAATCAATCAATCCTAATTTAAATCGCTACATGTACATCTAAAAGGAGCAAGCATTACTAACTGCTCTAACCAAATACACCTTAGAGGATCATCCCAGAACCTGGTACAACCTTAAGTCTGTTGAAGAACAATTTCCACCTCTAGCGTATAGGCTAGTCGATTAACTAGACTCTTCGTAATAACAGCAACCCCAAACACCCTGCCCGGCGACATAACCTCTTCAAAACAACAACAACTGTGAGTAGTAAATAAATAGCTAAATAAATAAATAAACATAGGTAAACAATAGGCATTTCCCGAGAAATCAAAGTCCATCATAGAAACAGAATATATATATATATATATATATATATATATATATATATATATATATATATATATATATATATATATATATATATATATATATATATATGCAATTAACATGTATGCATCTAGCAGAACGTGCAAAAAACAATAACACTCATACAGGTCAGTGCCCACTGCAATAACAGTTGCAGTGAGGAAGATAGTAATAGTTCTTTGAGTACTCGTCTGAGGGATGATTATGTTATTATTGTAAAAGAGAATCACGAGATATCTAATAAGAATCGTTCAGTGACACCTCAAAAGAACGCAACAGCAATGGAGAATACTCCATCTATTTATACAGTGAACATGGGTTAATAATAACCAACACCTTCTTCCGACATTTTCAAAGTCATATTTAAACATGGTACAGGTGGAATAACATTGATTAAACATCTCATGAATCACATTTTAATCTGACAAAGACAGAAGAAAACCATAACAAATGCCAGAGTCATTCCCGTTATCAGTACAGATACTAACAATCAGCAAATAAAATAAACTCCTGACGTCAATACGGTTATCATTTTAGCAGCTACCTGCACCGAACGTCCAAGAGTTTTTTTTTTTCTTTAACTGACGCACTAAAGCAATGAGGGTGAGAGATAAAAGCTGCAATCCTACTTCAGTCATTAATGATTGACATGGAACTCGAATGTTCACCGAAAACAGACGAAAGACTCGATGTCAGGAATACTTCTAAAAACGTCTCAACACAGTAGACATTCGAAGAGGCTCTATACACATTCTAAGGTATGATGAACGGTAGGAACCTGATATTCTGCAAAATTGAAATCGAAGACGTTATAAAGATCAGTCTCCGAAATAAATCATCAGGCATAGACGGAGTAACATCAGAATTAATTTAAGCCTGCAGCGAGACAGGAGTTAAAATGGTTGAAAAGAATGTGTACACAAGTATGGGCAGAAAGAAGAGTCACAGAAGACCAGTAAAGAAGCCGTAACAGTACCAATCTGGAAAAAAAGAATAGTATTGAAAGGCAGGGTAATACATATAGAGATATTTCCATATTTTGTCCCACCGAAAAAATGCTTGAACTAAGAATAAGATCCAACTTCGAATAACAACTTTGTAGGGCCTAATTGGATTCGGGAAAGGAATAGGATGTACCGATGCTTTGTTCGCCTTAAGACAGCCATGTTGTTGTTGTTGTTGTTATTTAACTAGGGCTGCTGAGCTTCTCGCTTTTTTGCAACCAGTACCAAGTTGAAGACTCCTTCGAATTATCTTACTGTAGATCTATGCTTTTCCTTTATTCAATTCCGAAACGTGCTGAGTTGAAGTCATGAGCTCAAGTTTCTCGAGCTTGGCTTGCATTTAAAGGATCGAAGGATCGTCACATCTGGCCCCAAGCTAGGAATAAGAAGCGCGTGGCGTACTGTGCATTTCCTGCCATCCAAGGGGTTCTCCAACTATGCAGAGCTAAAATACTGTGCTCTGGTTCTAGGCTCTAGCAAGGAATTGTCACTGTAGCGTGATGAAACAATGCCTTACCATTCACTGTATAAGGAAAAATATCGTTTAATCAAATCAACGCACTCTCTTGTGTGTGTCGCGAACGATTTGCAAATGGCGTAATGGCAGAAGGAATTTTTTTTATGTTAATGATACCATGGATTTACGTGAATTGCAAATGAATGGAGTGAAGGAAAGAAATGGAATATATTGCATTTTATGAAGGAGAAGACCATGCAGTTATATTCAAAAGGAATAGTTGATATGTGCATTAATTTACGAGACATTCAAGGTAAAGTAGGCCAGCATGTTAAATGTTATTGTGAAAATGGTCTTCGAAAAATTGGTAAAAATCGTTGACAAAACTAATTAAAGACAACCAGAGATGCAAAGGAAGCTAAGGATCGTCCCAGTAAAAGGATATATAGATGAAGGTAGTAGATTCCAAGGTTGAGAAGAACGAATATATTTTCTGGACCAAACTTACATAACTCGCTCGAGTCTGCACACCAAACGAAAAAATAAACAGTATGAGAAACTGCGACGATGTATTGCCCTCCGATACGCCCGCGCTCTTACTATAAAAAGGCACGCAGCGGACTTTTAAAACTTTACACACACACAGCAGAAGACAGAAAGACTAAAGGAAGGAGACGCTTGCCAAGGCTATAACCTATTGCCATCTGTACGCCGTGCAGCAGCTCTACCTCACCACACTGAGTCTGTTCTGTACTTTGCATCTATTCTAGAGGGTATGTAAATTTATGAATAAATAATTTGTTCTTTTGCAGATTATGTTAGAAATATGTATCGGGATCAGTCCAGAGGACTGAACTGAAATTAAGTTGTGGATGTATAAACGAATTCGATGTGTACCAACGTTTATCAGGAATGTCATTAGGAGTGATCAATTAAAATTTATTATGCTGGAAAAATGGACTTGGCACTCTAGAATGTGAAAGGCGAAAGTAGCATCAGGATTTTGTATAAAATGTATTATATTTTCAATCAATCAATAACCTTTAGATCCCCGAGGAGCAAAGGCCTTCAACAGATACATTCCACGTCTTCCTGTCCTGTGCCATCCGCTCAAGTTATTTCCATGTTTTCCTCATCATTTTCACCTCTGTATCCAGCTATCGTCTCCATGTGTTTTTTGTTCTACCTCTGCTTCTCTTTCCCTTTGGATTCCAGAGCAAGGACTGCCTTGTAATGCTATCAACATGTTTCCTCAATGTGTGTCCTATCCATCGCCAGCGTCTTCTTCTCAGCTCTTGTTCCACTGGCACTTGTCTGGTTCTTTTCATCAATTCCACATTTGTGACTTTGTCATACCATTTCAGTCCTTCTATTCTACGCAAGCACCCGTTTATAAATGTCTGTAGCTTTTTAGTTCTTGTTTTTGTTGCTCTCTATGTCTCAGAGACATTCAAAAGGACTGATTTGACATTTGAGTTGAAGATTCTTATTTTCGTGTTGGACTTGATTTATCTTGACCTCCATATGTTTCCCAATGCAATGAAAGCGCCTCTTGCATTTTGTATTCTTATTTTGAAATCATTGTCTGTCCCTCCAACTTTGTCTATATTACTACCAAGATATGTGTACTATTCTACATTCTTTAATGGTGTTTCTTCAAATTGAATCTTGTTATCATTTATTGCATTTATTCTCATAATCTTTGTCATTTCCCTGTGTATTTTCAGGCCCACTTGATGTGACCTCTCATCGAGAATTTTCATTTTCTCTTGCATCTGATTATTGTTATGGGATAGAAGAACCAAGTCATCTACAAAATCCAGACCATTAAGCTGTTTAGTTAGATTCTACTGGATTCCATTTCTGTTGTATGATGTTGATGTTTTCATAACCCAATCTATTGCCAGTAAGAAACGAAATGGAGACAAGAGGCATCCCTGGCTCACTCCCGTTTTTATCCTAAACGGTTCTGTAAGTTGTCCTTCATGAAGAACTCTGCATGTCATGTCTTCATAGGTCTTCCTTATTAAGTTAATGATCTTCATGGGAACTCCATAGGCCGACCAAAAACAACTTGGCGGAGGACTGTGGAGGCTGAGATGCAAAGAATGAACCAGAGTTGGGGCACTGTACGAAGGATGGCCACCGACCGTGCAAAGTGGAATCAATTTGTTGTTGCCCTACAAGACGCCACTAGGCATGATGGCCACTGACTGCTTTGACGGTCGGTGGTTAAGGATCGAAGAAGAAGAAGATGGGAACTCCATAATGCCTCATCTGTTTCCAAAGTGATTCTTTGTCTACACTGTCAAAGGCCTTTTCATAGTCCACGAATCTAATGTAAAGCGGTGAATTCCATTATATTTTATTTATGTATTATTTTAGAATGTGTATGCAGCTAGACACCTGTGTTGTCTCGCTATCCTGATCAGAACAGATCCATGTATCATTCGTATACGTTCACAGATCTGAACACTTTCATTCATGGACACGTAAGCTTTTGTGACCTATAGCCCGTTCGGAAATTCGTGCCCACACATTGAACGTTGTAACTTTGCAACCTCTTGACGGATGTTATTGAAATTTGCATTGTGCCCTACTGATATCAATGCAGTTATTAATATATTTTTTGCCTTTACAAAACTCATGTCATGTTCGAATTTTCTTCTTTAAGTTATATAAAAAAAATTCTTACCGTTGTCTGGGTTAATTTGTATTAGTTCTACAGGAAAGTTACAAGATCCGTTCAAAAATTATTGTTACAGCACAGCACAAGCGATGAAATGTGCTATTCAATATTTTTTTGTTTGAATTAGTGTAGTGACTGCATGTCCGCACGTGTGCGCACCTATTGTACACAGTCGCGAGTAATTATTTCAGCGGCGTATGCTAATTGCAATGAGTTGGCTGCAACGAAACAAAACGTATAATATATTAATAAACTAAACTGCATAATTATGAAAAGCGCAATGAATCTGAAATGGAAATTTATCACTTTGCAACTGTTATATTGTACAGGCATTTTCGCAGAGAGGCTAAGATGGGTTGTTTATACCACGACATCCAAGAACCAGGTAGGAGAACACGAAAGGCCCTGAGTGTGGATAGAAGATCTTTTCTACGTTGGATACAACAAGACGGGGATTGTACAGAGGCTGCGGTTAAGCAGGGAAGGAAGAAAAAAATGATGATTTTGACAAGGATGTCAATAGACGTTTGATTTTGAAGATGTTTAATGCCAATCAACTCGTTACTCTCCGCATGCTGAAAAGTCAGCTGCAAGCAAAATGCGATATTAACGTCTCCAAAACAACTCTTTGGCAACTTGTCAGAAGTGCCGGCTTCACTTTTAGAAAAACGTCTGGCGGAAGGAATTTTTTATGTGAAAAACCACATCTGGTTGCAGCTCGAAGCAAATACCTTAGGCAGATTCGTGAGAGAAGGCAAGACGGCTATGATATAGTGTATTTGGACGAATCTTGGGTTAATGCTCATCATACGAACGAGAAAGAATGGCAATCTGTTGACAAAGACCATAGAAGGAAAATTCCCAGCAGCAAAGGTCAACGCATTATATTAGCACATGCTGGCAGCAGACAAAATGGGCTTGTCCGTGATGCAGAGCTTATTTTTCAATCAAAGTCTGTAGATGGTAGGGACTACCACAGTGAAATGAATGGGCACATTTTTTCGAGATTGGATAGAGAATACACTCCTCCCGACTCTAGATAGGCCGTCTTGCCTGGTGATGGATAATGCGTCCTTTCATTATGTTCTAGCGCAGGAGGATAAAGCTCCCACTTCGGCAAGCACGAAAGACGAAATCAGGAGGTGGCTTGTGAATGAAAATATCTTCGCTGACAACAGCTATTTAAAACCAGAGTTGTTGCAGCTTGTGAGACAGAGGAATAAGACAAAAGTTTATCTGATTGATAAAATCATCCAAGAGCACGGTATGTTTCTCTTCGACTCCCGCCTTACCATTCTCACCTTAACCCAATAGAGCTGGTTTGGACTATAGTTAAAGGGCAAGTGGCCGCCCAAAACACCACTTTTAAAATGTGCGATGTTAAAGACATGACTCGTGTGGCCCTTTCACGAATAAACACAGAGTACTGGGCTAAATGTGAAGAACACGTGCTACAGGAAGAAGAAGATCACTGGCAGCGAGATGGCTTGCAGTTTATCCAACCAATAACTGTTGTGAACTTTTTGGAGTCGTCCGATTCGAAATGAGGCACGTCGATCACATTCCTTCGTTTGTGATAAACTAATTTCATATGCCAATCTATAATAACACATAAACAGTTACGATTTGTCATAGATTCCTGATGATTTACTGCTATCCTGGTTCATTATCAGAACATCATTCCTCGTATCAAAATCACGTGAACAACCAATCACACATTTAGGACACGTCTTTGAACCGTCTTGTCACACAAATGTTGTGATTTACTGTAAGAATTAATGTTACGGGCAGATTTAGGCAAATGTTCCAAGAAGATCAAAGAAATCGCCGTTTTGCAAATTTGGCGAAAGCTGTGGATGTAATGATCGCAAAATCTTAACTGCATGGAAAATCTAAGACTGCATGCAAAAATTCATGTCCATACAACAAACAGTTTTGGAGAAAATTGACGCTTTCTGTGGGCACGAATTTTCGAACGGACTATATGACCAAAGGCTAGCCACTTGTCACATATTGTCTCCAGGTTCATTCGTGTCATACTCCAGCCAGAGGTATAGAAACTTAGGTCAATAGTGCAATCCTGGACCAACTCAGGTGCATCATATTTTGCCATGTATATTCGAGTACTGTGCCCCATCTGTGCTTGGTGGCCTAATACAAGACCTACAACTGTTATTGCTGCGTAGTATTACCAAAGGGCATTCACAGAACATAATGATAAGTACTCAATGTGAAGAAATTAAAGCAGCCATTGTGAGTGGTCATACAGCAAAGTAACTATTTGTGTTATGATGAACAAACTGTTCTAAGATAATAGGCAAGACACGATACAATTTAGTATAAGGGAAATGTTAGATGAATTTTCTATTCTATTTCCAAGATTCCAGATGAGGACTTTTGTCTAGTTAATAATTGAAACTCAACTATTGGGTAATTGTGTAATTAATCTTTTATTCATTCAATTTTCATCAATTTCATCATTCATAATTTGCACATGAAGTAAAAAAAAGATAGATGTACATAATAAATGATTCAGTAATTGTATTTCTCTGACTTGTCAATTTTATATTATTGCATTTTGAGTGTTACTGAATAGTTGATTATTGTTAAGTCCTAATTCTAGTCAAGGGGAGTTTATCAGTAAAATACTTGTAAGTACAGGCCGGATTTTTATTATCACCCATGAGTTGCTACTTATAGGATCGGGAATCCTCTCGAACCTTCTAGATGAGTTGAGTTCACGGCTCAGCGGTGTTTTTGCGCGGGGATGAAATTTTTTAATGAGCGGTTTTTTAGGCAGGGAGATTTTTCGTGACATTCGAATGCTGAGATAGCTTAGAGAAGGGACTGACGATTATGGTCAGCGTGTCCCGAAATAGAGAATTGTTTAGGGTGAAAAGGATTTTGATATTTCCTAAGATTTCATAAAGCCGTGGATATAAAGGCTTAAATATATTCTGCAGAACATACGTTGTTAAAGATTTCTTTCGGGCCATGGATATGCCGTTATGTGTTGATATCTCCGATGAGGGAGATTTGTGAAGGTCGACAGATTAATATTATAGGGAAGGTGTTTTTCTCCCATGAGTTATGTTGAGTCTGACGATACAGATATTACTGTACTGCGATATAGGCAGTTCCCTTTACTGTAGGGATAATTTGGACCAGGAAACTTTATCATTAGGAACTGCTGTACTTATGCAGCTGTTGTGCCTGGGATTTTGTATGCTGTGCACTTAACTACCTATGGATTTTGGTGCTTATGAGATGTTTCATATTTTGCTGTGTACTGTACCTGTGACAATGTACTTAGTGATGTCCTCGTGACTGTGGAGTATTAAAACAGTGTGGAACGATTAGGAGTTTCAACCTTTTCCTGACTCCTGCATGTACGTTGGCGTGCGTGTGACTATTGTTGACTTTCGTTAGAACTACATGCATTCGCGTTCACTGATGTCTATACACCCATACATCTGGTCGGCCACCTGTAAGCCCGACGAATGCTGATGTGCCTTCATCAACGCACCTACAATAACATTGACATTACCATCCTTCCTGAACCACCACAGCTCTAACTATTATCAGTACTAGATATTTATCAGTGGTGAGCCAGCATTTATGAGTGTTACCAACTAATAAAGGAGTCTACTGTACAAGTTATCCAACTCAAGTCTCACAGTGTTCCAGCCAACTTATGATGTCAGCTCCCGATGTCTGGAGTTTCGTTTGAAGGCCGCTGTTACCTCGAAATTCCAGGAGTGATCGCCTTTGGATTTCTTCAGACTGGATTTACTTAGTACATCATTGTTGCTGTTGTGGAGGCCAGGATTTCTCATTGTTGAAGATAAGTGGCTGTTTGTTTTTGTAAACTGTATGTGCCACTGTATAGTTAGTTAAGCCTTCCTCAGTACATAAACTATTGATATTCCTTGTTTTCCATGTTATATGTTTCTATGTTTTATATGTCATATTTTAGCGGGCAGGTTGGGTGGAGACTTTCGTAGGATATATCCCACTTCACCGAGGGCCTACGAAAGCGTTCTGTAGGGAAATTATTGCGAATTTCCCGCAGTGGAAATTTCCAGCGATAATTTTTTACTTACGTATTTCAGTCCACTGTGTTTGGTCTTTCGTGATATCATTGTTTAGGTGTGATGAGATGTCTTAGTGTTGTTTTCGTTATATTTTCCTCTGTTCTTTAGTTCTTGATTAATTTGTTTGTGAGTGTCTTCCTCTCCTTTCTATCTTTGAGTTATATTCTTTTATACACTGTTTTGTCATTTGTATTGTATACTATTCGCAGCTGTCGTTGCAAGCTTTGCAATATTTTTTTCACTTTATTTCTACTTTTTTACTTAAGTTGATTCCTGCGAACGTTGTCATTTGTTCTCTATATCCTGTCTTTGTCTCTCTTGTTTGTATTATCTAGTTTGTCATATAATGTCAATATTATAATGCACAATAGATATATAGGAATTAATTATATTTTTTAGAAATAAGGTAATTATACAAGTTCTCGAGCAAGGACTTGTCACCCACTGAGTTGGGATAGAGTGAGTTTCTACAGGTATATTTATATAAGTTATATACTTCATAATACAGCATTATGTCTACTTTGGATTATTTCATTGAACAAGGGAGATCCCTTGGGATGACTAATGACGAAGTAAAAGATTTCGCACTAGTTGAATATGCCAAGGCACAGAAGGCTGAAGAAAAGAAACAGAAAATGGAAGCTGAAAATATGAAATTGCAAATGCAGGCAGATGAGAGAAAATTTCAAATGGAAATGGAAAAACTGAAATTAGAAGCTGAAGAGAAGAAATTAGAAGCTGAAGAGAGAAAAAATCAACAGCAAATGCAAATGGAAATAGAAAAATAGAAACTTCAGATGCAAGCTGAGAAAAACCAAAGATTACACGACGAAAGAGTCTTAGCTATGGAACTGGAGAAAATAAAGATAGTAAATATGGGTAATACTCAAAATGAGACAACTAATCAAACAACTTCTAATAAGGCAAATACTAAACCTCATGATATTAAATTACCTGCTTTCAACCCTGCCAGCAACGATATCTCATTCTTTCTAAATAGATTTGAACTTTCATGCGAATCTCATAAGATAGACAAGACGCAATATGTTGCACAACTTATGAACATACTTAAGGGTGAAGCTTTAAATTCTAAAAAGTATGATGGAAGGTCCTGACAAGTATAACTATGATGTTGTCAGAGCGACCTTATTAAAAAAATACCAACTGGATGAAGAAGGTTATCGCCTACGCTTTAAGTCTCTGTTGCCACAGACAGGGAAAGATTTTTCTGACTTTATATCAATTATTCGCCTTACGTTTTCACGTTGGGTTGAACTTTCAAAAACTGAACACACATTTGAAGCCCTTATGACTTACTGCTTCGTGACAAAGTTATGTCGTTAGTGAATACATCTTTTCTTTCCGTTCTACATGAGCGAAAACTTCCAAATTTGAAAGATGTGGAACAATACTGTTGCCAATATGTCACGGCACATCCAAATGTAACGGTTAGCAATTCTAAAGTCGAAGAAGGTTTACCCGTGGCTTCAGCAATGCCATATGGCCCTAATTTTTGACGCAAGTTTCAAAGTGCTCAGCACAACTTTGGTAAGAGGGATAATCGTAATTTTGGACAGAACCAAGGGGGTCCATCACGTAATGATTCTTCTTCAAGGAACTGGAGGCAATTTAACGGTCCTCAACATGTTAGTTCCAACAGTTATGGAAATTTTCGAAGGGGTAACTTTAATGGAAACTACCAACCCTATAATAATTTTTCTCGCAGACAACAAAACCCATTTAATACATATTCTGATCAAAGGGGAAATAGTAATCGCGACAATGCAAACTGGGGTTCAGATCAGAACAATAGCTTCAATAGAGCAAATAACAATGCTTCTATCAGAGATAATAGTCGCGAGAGATCGCAATACGACGGTACATCTCCAAATGATAGATCGTATCGCCATGCTAACTCTGCTCAACATGAGCCTCAAGTTATTAATAGTCAAGGTAACAATAATAATAGCGTCTCTAACACTATTGCTTGCTCTGCTTTCGATTTCGAGAGAGCATCTCAGTGCCCGGAGTGCACAACTTTGTTTCAACCTACAGCTATAACTACCTTGAGTTGCGGTCATCCTCTACCCGCTCGTCCTGCCTTAGCTGCACACGACGGAAGAGGGCCTCTTACTTTACATAAAGAATTGGTGAATAATAATCAGTTCTCTTGGATTCTGGATGCACAACTATTGGGATTAGACAGTCTCTAGTCCATCCATCTTGCGCAACTGGTAATATGGTGAAATGTGTGACATTCGGTGGGACAGTTGAGACTTTTCTGACTGCTATAGTCCACATTGCCACACCATTTTTCACTGGTTATATACACGCATGTTTGCTCAGAGCGCCTATTGCTGACCTTACTGTCGGACAGATACATGGTATAAAGGTGTGCACACCAGAACAAATTGCTGCTTGGGAACAGCAACATCACCTTACTACGTCCACCTTAGGGACTATGCCAAAATCTTTTCACCAGGTAGATACTGCAAACGTCATACATTCTGCTAATTTTGGGCAATCTTGCAGTATTGGTAATACAGTTGTTTATCATACTAAATTTGGTGCTTCTTTTAGCCCAGTTCGACATACCTCAGTACGTCGTTACTCTAACTCTGATTCTTCTTTACCTACTATTATAGAATAAGAGGCTTCAGTTTTGACTGACACATACACTAACTTTATAGCTACGACTGAATCTACATCCAGTCACGTTGATTGCAACTTCTTTGCTGCAATAACTAGTGTTTTCTTTGCTACATGTACGGACCTCGTTGTTAGTACATATCTATACCTTATGAGTTTCTTTACTTTTCTTACTGGGCCGTTTAGCTCAGTACCTTTGTCTTTTACGACTTTTTGTCGTACTTACTGCTTTTCTTTTAAACTTCGACGTAGGTCCAAGTTTATTACTACCTGCTTTCACATCTTTATGGTATATTCCTTGCTTTTTTCTTTGTCCAGTACACAGGCTATGACTTCAGGTCAGCCTTGGAGATGTACGCCTTTGTCTACTGCATTTTCTTTGTCTTGCACAAAATCTCAGATTGTCAGCCATAATTACAACCTTAGTCATAATGACACTCTTAGTCATCATTACCATCTTTTAGATTTGCCTTTTGACGTGGGTATCATGTGTATATTCACGACTTTTCTCTACATCATTACACACTACCATTTTCTAGATCTTCTTATTAATTTCGGGGTTATTTATATACCCACGACGCTGTTATGCATTAACACTCTGTTAGTACATTTTTTATGACCCTGTTTAATTCATGATTCTAAATTAGTTTGTACTACTTTCTCTGTTACTTTTGCTAGTGTAACATGGGAAGGTTTGATTATCCATACAGGGGCCGGAAGTTTACACAGCCACAGTTGATAGGCTTACTATAGAATTAGCTGTTGTATATCATAAAGTCTTACCTTTACCAAACCGAGTTTTCCATTTGTGTTTTTCCACAGCGTATGCTTTACCATGAGAGTCTCAGCTACTTTATTATATGTTTGAGATGTTTACCGTTGGAATTGTCGCAAGAATTGCCATTCCTGTGGAACCAGTTTGTCGCCTCTCTAGATGTTTTTGGGCTTCCGACTGACTGGATGCTCCGGGATCATTAGAATTTGTCATCTTATATATATATAACTTGTTGGAGATAGCTGATGATATTGTATATTAATATAGTATAGCGAATTAGATAGTATTATATTAGGATATGATGTAACTTTTTTATGATAATATGTTGGTTCATCGTTACGCCCCATTGCATTACTATATTGTTCGTATACTTCTGAGTTTTGAAATGATGAACGTATTACTATGGTAATGATTATACTATTTTGACTTGTTTAATCATTGCGATTCATTTCAATATTGTACTTTTTGAGAAATATGAGGACATGAGAGAATGTATTTTTTCTGGCATTGTAATATTTTTTCTTTGCCCGGCGCGTGATTGTGCGCTAGGGGGTAACTGTATACGATATTGGTACTTTGAGAAGATATTTTTTCTGTGGTTGTGGTGTATTTTTTCTTCACCTGACGCTTGATTGTGCGTCACCTATAGCTATGTATAATGGTGTTGTTTATTTTGATGTCCATTATGTGCTCATTATTTGTTACTCCATGAGCGTATTAACTTGGTTGTCATGCACATCAGGCTATTTTTTTTAACATAATAGCTAATTACTTATTCTTTGATTTAGATTATCGTTGTTTTTTGTCATGGATGCTATTGTACTATAATGGTGTTCATTTATATAATGCATTGTTTTATGTCATTATTTTTCCGTGATATATCATTGTTTTCTTTATTCTGATTGCATGGCTTTCTTTCCTTACTACTCATTCCTCTTGTATTTCATCTGTTCTTTTCACTTTTTACTTTTGATGTCATGGCTAGTCTATACGTCATATACTGCATATTCCTTTGAAGTTGTTGAACTTCGTACGTTTTTTCTCTTTACTTTTCTATACTTCACTTCGTTTGTACTTTACACGTACTTTTATCCTTCTTCGGTTCATGTTGTAAACATGACTTTACATATTGTCATTCTTATGTGTAGAGATTAGTAATTTATCGACCTCTATATTTTTTCTTTGATGCATTTTGTCAACAACAAAAAATTATTTTATCATTTTTTTCCCTGGGGGGCGGTGTAGACTGTTAAGTCCTAATTCTAGTCAAGGGAAGTTTATCAGTAAAATACTTGTAAGTACAGGCCGGATTTTTATTATCACCCTTGAGTTGCTACTTATAGGATCAGGAATCCTCTCGAACCTTCTAGATGAGTTGAGTTCACGGCTCAGCGGTGTTTTGCGCGGGGATGAAATTTTTTAATGAGCGGTTTTTTTAGGCGGGGAGATTTTTCGTGACATTCAAATGCTGAGATAGCTTAGAGAAGGGACTGACGATTATGGTCAGCGTGTCCCGAAATAGAGAATTGTTTTGGGTGAAAAGGATTTTGATATTTCCTAAGATTTCATAAAGCCGTGGATATAAAGGCTTAAATATATTCTGCAGAACATACGTTGTTAAAGATTTCTTTCGGGCCATGGATAGGCCGTTATGTGTTGATATCTCCGATGAGGGAGATTTGTGAAGGTCGACAGATTATTATTATAGGGAAGGTGTTTTCTCCCATGAGTTATGTTGAGTCTGTCGATACAGATATTTCTGTACTGCGATATAGGCAGTTCCCTTTACTGTAGGGATAATTTGGACCAGGAAACTTTATCATTATGAACTGCTGTACTTATGCAGCTGTTGTGCCTGGGATTTTGTATGCTATGCACTTAACTACCTATGGATTTTGGTGCTTATGAGATGTTTCCTATTTTGCTGTATACTGTACCTGTGACAATGTACTTAGTGATGTCCTCGTGACTGTGGAGTATTAAAACTGTGTAGAACGATTAGGCGTTTCAACCTTTTCCTGACTCCTGCATGTACGTTGGTGTGTGTGTGACTATTGTTGACTTTCGTTAGAACTACATGCATTCGCGTTCACTGATGTCTATACACCCATACACCTGGTCGGCCACCTGTAAGCCCGACGAATGCTGATGTGCCTTCATCAGCGCACCTACAATAACATTGACATAACCATCCTTCCTGAACCACCACAGCTCTAACTATTATCAGTACTAGATATTTATCAATTATCATACGTTAGTTACTAGCGTGGCATCTTAGGCTGTAACTTTAATCTGATTACTATCTGAAGTAGAGACCTTTACAGCCGTAACTATCATGTGATACCAGTGCTCTTCTATGACAGTGAGGCTATATTTCTTTTCAGACAGAATTCTTTTCTGTTTTATAAGTAATTACTACTGACAACTGTACTCATAAAAACCTTTCACTACAGTCACGTTCTGCACAGAACCACTTCTCTCAGCTCCCCCTGCCTATCACTGAGTCCATAGTAAGATCCTCCTGCCTACAGTCAACAAGGTTCAAGCCAAAGTATCACGTTTGGGGCTCAAGTGACTTCTCCAAGATTAGTGTGCAATGCATACGTTTTCACCATAGGGGTAATCCCTGGAAGTGTGTTGATTATTTCAAGAGTCCATGAGGGTGTAATTAGCCTAACAGACAGAGGTTCCCTTCCACATATGTGTATTGTAGCACTGTTCACCGCTGTTGGTCATATAAGGATGACTCTATATATGCCTTCATGCATAAGACAGTCATGTGAAAGAACAATCGAGTATCACAGTAAATTAAATATAGTATTTTATTTCATAATTTACTTTTATGTTCTTTACGGATCATGGAGCCACCATTGTAGTTGGTCCCCTTGCAGAAAGCCTGCTCCAAGAATGGACATGCTCTAGCAGCAGTGGCTTCTGTGCCATTTTAGTTTACATGTCGAGGTTGCTAGCCCCACGCGGAGTCGCATATTAGGCGCTTTGGAAGACTTGCCTGAGGGATAAGAAATTATATTCTTTTTTTGTCTCCTCAAACGCTCCCGGAACTATTCGGGGCGAACTATTCGGGGCAAATATACTATTTATAGACCACAAAAATACCTTCAATTTAGTGGCTGAGAAGAAACTTTAGTCAATATCAAAAGACGGAAGAATAGAAGCTATTCGATAACGTGAAAGCTATCTACCATATATGCAAATGTGTAGTTAGAACAAGGCATGGACTCACTGATACATTTAGATACAACCACAGGAATTTCACAAGGCTATGTGCTATCACCAAAACTGTTCAGCATGCAGATGGTCAATATAACATCAGAAGCAATCATAGAAGCAAACGCAGAACATGAAGTAATCCAAGAAAGTAACGAATACAACCAAGTGAATGAGTTACTTTCTTGTCGATGGCCAAAGTTTAATGTTTAAAGATGACAACATAATGCAGAGTCATACTAATGCATTGATTCAAGCTGTGGAAGATACATCATGAAGATCAAAACATAAAGGCAAACTATAAAAATCGGCAGATCACAAGTCCACTTAACAGGCATGTCAACAATATCTGGCTTAAACAGACTCCAGAGTTTAAATACCAAGGAAGCCATTTCACACAGAACGGACAACTTGAAAGAGAAAATAAAAGAAGGTGTTGGAAAGCCACGTAGGTGACTTAACCAACTCGCATCGCTATTCAGACATCAGAATATTAGTTTGGAAACTAAACAGAAGCAGATAAAAAGCATACTCTTTACAACTCTTTGCCATTAGTGTTAATGATGGTCCATGACCAAAGCATAGGAGAGAAAACTCTCATCTTGTGAGATGAGATGGTTTAGACAGAATGGGAAATGATGACATCAGATAAGTTATAGAAACTGCATCCTGCATCAATTATATAATAATGGCCCCTTCAGTCATAAGTGACTGTGGGAATGCGCCCCTGAGTTGACAGCCCTCAGCTGCTTATTTTTCTGGTGTTCCTTTCGACGTTTTCTCCTTTCTTGTTTGTTGTGTGAGCTTCATTTCGCCCAATCTGAGGTGGCGCCGTAGATAGCAACGCTACGTGGTGCGATCGGCAATTTCATCCTCCCAGGTTTCTGAAGTTATGTTCAGTGCCCTCATGTCTCTCTTGCACACATCTTTGAATCTCAGCTGCGGTCGCCCAACTGTTCTTTTGCCATCTATTAGTTGTCCGTAGAATATATCTTTCGGGATGCGACCATCTTCTATACGGGGAACATGGCCAAGCTAGCGTAGTCTGCGCTGTCTAAGCAGTGTATACATGCTTTGAAGGCCAAAACGAGACAACTCTCGACATTTCTCACTTTATATTTCCACTAAATGCCGAGGATGTGGCGTAGACACCCGTAGATGGTCGGTATTGAGCCTTCTTTCCTTCTTAGCATAGGTTGTCCATGTCTCGATGCCATATAGAAGTATGCTGGTGACGCAGGCATTATATACCGCAGCTTTGGTCTTCGTTGTGAGTTTGGAGTTTTCCCAAACACGCGATGTTTCCTGGTCTATAAAAACTATATATAGACTTAGTGATCTTGCCATCTCGTGAGAATGAACGCTGGTAAATTACCACTACATGCTTACAACAGCCGAAGATCTGGTTTCAGGACATGGAAAGACCAAGAGGCAGATGGATAAACAACATCACAGAAATCCTACAACAACAACCCGGCTTTAGAGCGATCAATGCGATACCCCTGGCTCAAGAACAAGAAGGCACACTTCAGCTACCTATTTCGCTTCACGGCACCGGAACATGGAGGTAAATATGGAGTAAACATGTTTGACTAAGTTCTCACTCTCGTCCTATATATGTCTTCTGTCAAATTTGTTTTTAATTGCACAGACATAATTTGAAGTATTCCGTATTGTGCCTTTTATTTTCTAGAATACTGTTTGTTCCTGGACTGCCAACAGGGTTTGCTTACTTTATCGATTTTTTAAGTTAAGTCGGCGGGATTATTGTTATTCTGACCAGTTCAGAAAAGCCGTCTTAAAGCAAAAAGCCTAGAAAAAAAAATATTGTTCCAGAAACTTCAAACGAGCTCACAATTATCAGGCCAAAAGCAGAAGAATCGATATCAATTACTTGCACACTCCTCAATCTCCAAATCAAACGAATGAATTAACCAATCACGAGTTTCTATTTTCTAGGTACAACGCAGCCACTGTGATAATTACAAATATTCGACTCAATAATCATCTAATATTATCCATTGCAAATAGAAGTATTTCATTTGCAAGAAGCAAATAAGCATAAAACCTTGATGGGAACAGCAAGAGATGGATGAGACGAAGTCTGTCGGAGAATGCTATTAATGCCAAAACAACGCCTAGAAGGTCTGTTGAAGTCAACAATCGTTGTGAAAACTGCAGCTAATATGATTCATTCTTGACTAAAATATTTCCGAACACGCCAAAAATAAGCAGAGTAAACTTCGAAAAAATAGTACTCCTTTCCAGCCTTAAGACTCTAGCGGATTTTTTTGCCCCATTTATACCAGGACTATTTATTTGCTTAGTTCATTTTCTCCTTTGCATTTCAGTGTGTTGAATTATTTGACATGATATTCTTTCTTTCTTTTCCGTATTTTCACTTGCTTATTTCATGTGTCGGCGTCTGTGGCCTAATGGATATGAACGCAGTTTCATAATCCAGATATACCAGGTTCGAAACCTGCTGCAGGCGGTTTGGTAGCAGATCGCTTTGTGTGGATTTTTAACAATGGTATAAGCGCCGTACCGTTCAGAAAGCAATGGCAAACTACTGAACGTAAAAATTGCCTAGAAAAATCACAAACAGCTAATAAAAGCTGGGGTTGATTGCCACGTCCTGTAAAGGATAAGCAACTAACTTTTTTTATTTCTTGTACTTTTTCCTAGCGTTACGTGTGTTGTATATTTTTTCATCTTTCTGTACCACTCACTATATCATTGTTCGCTTTATTCATAATTTTTTTCTACATGTTTCTACGTCTGCATTGCCTTGAACTATCATCAACGCAATTTTGGGCAAAACGTTCATTTCGCCTACGGTAGACCCTACGCCGTCTATCATGACGCTGCAACAAAAAGAAAGATTCGTCACTAAACCAGACACGTCTCCATTGATTGTCAGCTGCCCAGGGACGATACTGGTTGGCCCAAAGAAGTCGATTTTGGCGATGGCGGCGCGTAAGGACAGGTCCTCGGTGAGGTCGTTGTGCCCAAAGTCCATCGTCATGCAGTCTATTCCGGACAGTTTGATCAGACACATGACGTCCTGCAGGCAATGACTGGGCAGTTGAGGAAACTGTTGTAAACCTGTCTCTGAGGTGACAAAGCCGAATAAAGCGATCCTCTGCTGCTGTTGTCACTCTGGGTCGTCCACTGCGATGCCGGTCTTCAACTGAGCCAGTGGCTTGGAACCGGTGCCAAAGTCGACTGATGGTACTCTGATGCACGTTTAGATGCCTGGCAACCTGACTTTGACTTTCGCCTGCATGCAGTCGGCCAATAGCAATGTTCCTTAAATGTATCGATAGAGACGCCATAAATGTCTGCTTGAAAATGAAATGAATTTTTTGTGTGCAGCATTATCATTTTATAGGGTTTCAGTTGCGTAGTCAGTGAATAGTGTTTACCCCAAATTGTGTTGCTTTCACGTGCGCGCAACATGAGCTGTGGTCAAAAATTGCGTCATGAACACTATTGACCACTGCGTTGTAACGATTACAAAAACGAACGCAATTCAGGGCAACACGTGCATTTGACACTGTAAAGAACATTTGAGGCTGGTTTTTATATACCCTAGCACCAAATTTTACTTACAAACTCATAAAAACGCGCCCTCGGATAGCTATGCGTTTCATTTTTTTTTAACAGTATATATTTCGTGCCTTTGTTGCCTGTTTGTAACTGTGTCTGACGAAGGGAGGACCCCGACACGTTCCGTGTTTCCAGTGTACCGATAATTCATAAAACAATACCAATTTCTGTTTTTTTTTAATTTTTACAATATTAAATACTCTATACACCATTTCTGTTTGTGGGCCTTCGTCTCTGAAAGTATCGTGACACATTATCACCATACGGCTGGTACACACTTTCACTTCTTCATAAGACTTTTAGCCCTTAGTGATGTTAACTAATTCTGTTATTGGCTCTCTTTTATGTTATAATAGCCCCTTCATTCATATCTGACTGGGAACGCGCCCCTCAAGTGACATCTCTCAGCTGCTGTTCTTCCTAGTGTTCCTTTTGACGTTTTCTCCTCTCTTCTGCTGTCTGTGAGAGCTTCTTTTCGCCCAATCTAAGGTGGCGCCATGTCGATGACAGTTACACCCAGGTGGGGAAGTGTTGCGAGGAGGTTGGGTTGTGTTTCTTCTTCTTTTATATATATAATGTCACCACTGTTGCAAAAACCTCCTCTGTTAAAATGTGTGACCGTTGAAGATTTTTCATTGAACGAAGGAAGCTTCCGCTTCCATTGGCCAGTGCATCAATTCATTCATTTTATTTCTGTATCGTGCTTGATGGTGTATTACGCGAAGATGGGTGTATAATCTTGTGACTATCACAACTGTTGGAACTAGTCAACCTCAATGAATGTGATAAGTCCCTTTTGAGTCCAAAACAATTTATTACACATTTTCAGACATCGTCCGTTGATCATGAATACATCACATATATAATTTAGAATCCTATATTGAATTAGCTATCTTTGCATATCAGTCCTTTGTCCCGTAAATCTGAATTACTGTAGGCAGAACGACATAACTATATGCACGCGTGGTTGGTGATCCCAACGACCGACAGTGAGATTATGCGTCTGGCACTAATATAACTAAAACGGACTGTTAATTCATCTCGACTAGGTTTAGTCAATTACTAACCTGTAACATTCATCTTTCTTCATCATAACAGTGGACTGACCCATGTCCATAATAAAATACAATATAACTGTGTGGCAATCCATGCCCGACACTATAAGATTACAAGGACACGTCTTCTCAGTTCGACGGTCATTCAAGAAAGGGTCCCGTCTCTTGGTCACGGTGCGTGACTACCAACGCTGAAACGTCACAGCGTTCAATAGGCTAATAATATTTTTACATTACATTAAACGTTGTAACCCCTAAAATCGCATGCTGCTAACCTCTAGCAGACAATGCCAATTAAACTACCGTAACAATTCCCTGTCCACCGGGGGAAAAAAATCTATTCGATAGATTTTTTTTTTTTTTCAAAAACCTGTCTTAATGAATAATATCAAAAATTTAACAAAAATGCGACATATGGCCTACGATGTTCTGTCTAGAACAGTGTCGTGGTCATGTCGACTAACTAACAGTCATCTAATATATTAATGATCATATTATACATAAATGTTATACATAAATTTTATATGAACTAAAAGAGAATGTCTAATGTTGATATCTAATTAATTAATTAAATTAAAATATGTCGCAATGAACTGTCACGTCAAACTAATCTAAAGAGTTAAAATTAAACTAATTAATTATACTGAGTGTGTAATAAGAATAAAGTTGTTGAAAATCTAATGCAAGAAAAATGAAAGAAGATGTTAAAGAGAGAAATAAATAAATGAGAAATAAAGTAGAGAAAGAAAATAATGTATAAATTTAACTTAGTTATGTGTGTTGGACATTAATTAAGTTTAGTGTTAAGTTGTTGATACCTATCTAAATTAACCAATTAAATAATAAAGTAGTATGTAATGTGTCAACATAATTATTAACTATATAATATAATAGTTACATCCAATAATATTATCTAAGAATCATGTGAGTTTTTGTTTTTTCCTTTCTTTCATTTTTTTCCTAATTTCATTTCTATTTAATTTCCATTATTTCAAAGACTTAATTAAAATTAATTAACGTTGGATATGATGATCCATCCGTAGGCTTGATCCTTGTGAATTCCAATTAGAAAAAAATGTTTAAGTGTTCCAATTCATAAGTATCGATGTTCTTGACAATAGTTCATGTCACATCCTGAATTAGTTCGATAGCATTTCAATTATTTTCACTTGATTCACGAAATTGTTTCAAATAGTTTTATCATGAATGGACACCAAGCAAAGTCCTGGCATAAATACAAACATAGTGTCACTTGATTTCGTTCATTTCCTGTATAACATGTCTTTAGTGAGCAGATACGTGTATTGTAGGCAATGGTTCCTTTCTATGTCGAAAAGCAACGATAGTGCTATGTCTTTTGGGAAAGTTTCTGCGACGTTATTATTGTTCATGACTCGACATCAGAAGGGTTTCTGGAGAGAGTATCTGCCAAGACGTTCTCTGATCCTGTAATGTACTCGATGGAGAAATCAAAAGGAAGAAGGAGAATAGCGAATCTGGTGAGCTTTGGACTTTTATGATTCGCCCGTCGTAGTGATGCTACGGCTTTCTGATCTGTCTGGACCACGAATGGGGCTCCCAGCAGAAATTTCTCCAACTGTGTTATCGTCCATACAACTGCCAACAATTCGCGGTCGACAGTGGAGTATTTCACCTCTGGCGGTTTCAGTTTCCGTGAGACATACAAGGATGGATGGAGGATGTCGTCATGATATTGGAGCAAACATGCGCCAATTCCGTAATTACTCGCATCTGTGCGGAGAATAAACCTTTTGGAAGCATCAGGTAGTCTCAAAATCGGTGGGTGTGAAAAAATATCAATAATATTAAGGAATACTTTATTACACTCAACAGTCCATGTCACCTTCACTGGCATGTCCTTTTTTTAATAAAGATGATAAAACAGCCGTGATAGATGACAAGTTAGGTACGAATCTGCTGTAATATTGGACTAGACCTAACAAGCTTCTAACCTGTTTCTTCGTTTCTTCTTCTTCTTCTTCTTCGATCCTTAACCACCGACCGTCAAAGCAGTCAGTGGCCATCACGCCTAGTGGCGTCTTGTAGGGCAACAACAAATTGATTCCACTTTGCTCGGTCGGTGGCCATCCTTCGTACAGTGCCCCAACTCTGGTTCATTCTTTGCATCTCAGCCTCCACAGTCCTCCGCCAAGTTGTTTTTGGTCGGCCTCTCTTTCGCTTTCCTTCAGGGGTCCAAAGCATAGCTGTTCTTGTGATGGCATCGGGGTCTCTTCTGAGGACATGACCAACTCAGCTCCAGCGTCTGCCAGCTATGATGGTGTGCATGTCCTCTTGCTTGCTACGAGTAAGCAGATCTTGGTTGGTGATGGTATTCGGCCAAAAAATGCGGTGAATTTTTCTTAGGCATGTTGTGTGAAAAGAGGACAATTTTGACATTTCCTTCTCTGTGACTCTCCAGCATTCCGCACTATAGAGAAGCACAGAAAGCACGCAGCTCTGGTATAATCTTAATTTTGTGCTTGTGCTGTATTGGGAGGACTTCCAGATGTTATTTAAGCTAAAGAAGGCTGTTCTTGCCTTATTCATTCTTCGTTTGAGGAACGGAAACGTTTAAAATTTTAGAAACCGTACTAGGTAGTGTTTGGATATATCCTGCTCCAATGATGTGTCCCAAAAAAGTTATTTCATGAAACGCTACTTGTAATTTTGTGGGTTTAGCAGTTAAATTATTCATTCTTAATGTGTCCAAAACGTATTTAAGACCCGAAAAATGTTCCTCAAATGATGAACTAAATAAGCATATGTCGTCTATGTATGTAATGATGTCTGATCTACCTGAAAAAATATGTCGCATCATGCGAACAAAGGTAGCTGGAGCGTTAACAAGCCCAAAAGGCATAACATTCCACTGGTATAGACCTTGCAGAGTGGAAAACGCTGTATAGTATTTAGCTTTTTCGGTTAGTGGTATCTGCCAATAACCTTTAGTTAAGTCTATCTTAGTGAATATAGTTGCGGTAGATAGACGTGGCAGTAAGTCGTCGAGAAGTGGATGTGGTTCGCTATCAACTATAGTTTGTGCATTTAATTTTCTATAGTCGACGCATAGTCTAATGTTATTGTCCTTCTTTCGGACAATAACTAATGGAGAAAAAAATGGGGAATTACTAGTTTCAATAATTCCTAAAGATAACATCTGTTCAAGTTCCTTAGTAGTTTTAGTAAGAAAGTGTAGAGGAACAGAATATGGATGTACCCGAATTGGAGTATCATCGTTTAGAGTGATGTCATGACTAATGACTGATGTGCGACCTGGAACGTCGGTCAACACATCTGGACAAGATTGTAGAAGTTCAGCAATCTGTTGATGCTGTTGCGGTGTAACCGACGAAGAGATGGTTACGTCCCGCCAAGATTCAGTAGGTTGTACTACAGGTACAGGTAATGCCAACTGTACCTCAGGAAAAGAAGATTCTTCTTCCTGGATAACAGACAAATTAGAATAGTGACATGTAGGTACGAAAGTGTCATCTAGTTCATTAAAAATAGCTTGTAGATGTTCAGGACGAGTATGAAATTGTTTTAGCATATTTATGTGAAATATTTTGTGATGTCCCTTAATGTCCAGGACATAATCAACATCAGAAATCTTATTGATAACCTGGTATGGACCATTCCACGAGATGAGTAGTTTATTATCGTTATGTGGCAATAACACATAAGCTTGATCTCCTGGAAATAATTGACGCAATCGTCTACTACTGTTTTGGAAAGTTCTAGCTTTCGCTTTAGCAGCCTCAGATGAAGCTGTTGCCGTTTTGCAGGCATCAATAATGTTATTCCGGAGATTAATTACATACTCATAGGATGACTGGGTATCCTGAGTCATCTCGGAGTCAATCAATAAGTCTTTTATTAGTCCCATAGGACCTCTTGGTGGAGCGCCAAAGACTAATTGAAATGGAGAGAAGCCAGTTTGTTCATGTGGCACCTCTCGATAAGCGAATAACACGGCTGGGAGTACTCTGTCCCAGTCCTGTGGATGGTTAACTGTAACTTTATGTAACATTTGTTTGAGTGTGCGGTTAAGTCTTTCTACTGCACCATTACTCATTGGGTGATAAATGCTGCTGAGATTTCTATCTATATTCCAAGTCTTCATTACTTCTGTCATAGTCTCAGATATAAATTGAGATCCATGATCTGATAAAAGTTTCCTAGGAAAACCTACTCTAGAAAAGATCAGGTGTAGTGCATCAGCTACATCTGTGGTGGTGGTGTTTTTCAATGGGATGGCTTCTGGCCATCGTGTGCATAAATCGATGCAAGTGAGAACAAATCTATGTCCTCTGGCTGATGGTAAAAGTGGGCCAATAATATCAATGGCCATCTTGTCAAAGGGTCTCACAGATATGTCACAAGCCTGAATAGGCGCCGTGTGAAAGGCTCCTCGTGCTTTCACTTCCTGGCATATCGTACAGGAGCGTACGTACTGTGAAATATCTCGTAATAGTCCCGGCCAAAAAAAAGAAGATAATACTTCAGAACGTGTCCGAGTATATCCCATGTGACCTGCGCACTTAGAATAATGTGCGTGTTGAAGTATGTACCGTCTAAAAGCAAAAGGTACCATGACCTGTTGTCTTACTTGAGTTTTATCCATAAAACATCTTAATAATATGTCATTTTTAATAATAAACCAATGATTATTATTATTGTTCATAGCAAGATTGTCAACTTTATGGACCAGTGCAAAAATTTTTTTTAATGATTTGTCTTCCTTCTGTTTTGCAGCAAAGGATGCTCGGTCAATCGAAGAATGAACCTCAATATTTTCATGATTGTCTGTTTCACTTTTTTCAGTGTCCATAGTCTCTAATTGTTTTGTCTGTGCTCTGGTTATCACTGCATTTCCGATGCATAGATTATTTTTTTCCCATTCAATAATCTCTTCTGGTGTGCAATCCCTACTTCCATGTATGCATCCCACCATAAGGTCGGCAATTGGGTTCCTTAACATGCATGCTTTAGCGTTGCCTGTGAAAAAAGGTGTATTAATATGTATAATAGCAGTTGGATAACATTCTATTGTTCCTCCAAAAGTCATGCACCTGACATGTTCTCCAGTTGCACAATTAGGATGAACAAGTGACTGACGGATTCCGATCGTTGTTGATCCAGAATCTCTTAAAACTGAGACGATGGATTCATTAACTTTTCCTCTGTTGAAGATCAGCGAGCCTGTTCCGTCATTGACTGCCAGACTGACTTCTGGGAGGATGTGTCCGCAGTTCAGAACCGTCTCTTTTGCCTTCTGAAATATAAGATTACATTCTGGGCAACTATTTGCCACGTTATAATTTATTGCATAACATGTAGACGAAGACTGTATTCTGTTATTAGTAGGTGAACTCTGAACCCCAGGGGTTGTAGCATTAGTAACGGCTGCCCCCGTATTATGATTATAATTTGTCGATCTACGAGAATGAGAACGATGACGAGAATAATCATTTGAATTATCCCGTTGTCCCCTATTGTAACTGTTATCTCGATGTCTCGAGCTATAATTATTGTTGTTGTTCCAATTGTTACCATTATTATAGTTATATGACCGATTATAACTTGAGTTACGTGGATTATTGTTGTATCTGGACTGAGGTGAATAATTTCTATTTTGTGGTCTTCCTCTATTAAAGTCATTGTTAAAACTATTACGTCCCTTATGAAAATTAATGTCATAGTTTCCTTTGAACTTACTTCTGTCTACACTGTGTGTTCTTGGTTTGTTAATACTGTGATAAGCCATATTGGAGGCTACAGGAAGAGGTTCTCTTATCAACGAGCTAGAAATGTTCGCATTCGGATGCGCAGTGCAGTAATTTAATGAAATTTTTTCCAACTCATCAATAGTATCTGGTTTACGTTCTTGCAGATAGGCAAAGAACGGTGGGCTGACAGAGGATAACACTTTATCCCTTAATAACAAATCAACTAACTTGTCGTAAGATTTGTTGACACCTGCCAGTTCAACCCATCTGTTAAAAGTGTTGCGTATGTTAGCAATAAAACCTGTAAAGTCTTTATTATTATCTGGCATCAAACTTTTGAAACGTAATCTACATGCCTCTTCGTTCAAGTGGAACCGACGCAATAACAAAGTCTTAATGGCCTCATAATCTGTGGCTAATGTCGGATCAATATTTTGTGCTGCACTTGCAGGTTCGCCATCCAGAAATTCCTTGAGTTTAAGTGCCCATGCAGTTTTGTCAAGGTTATTGACCTTGCATATATCCTCAAAGCGCGATAGCCATGATGATAAATCGTCAACGTGTAACTTGAACGGTGGTAGCTTAAAGTAATAATTGCCCTTAAGTCGGTTAGATGAAGATCCAGATTGAGCATTATCATTTTGGCTTGCTGCTGCACCTTGCGACTGAAGTTTTGCTGTTTCCAATTTAAGCCGTTGCAATTCCATTTCTTGCTGCAGTACGATTTCCTGTCGTTTAATTTATTCTCTTCTTCAATCCGTAGGATTTCATCTCTTGCCACCTTTCTTTCTTCTTCTTGTCTTAATTCTTCTTTTTCTGCCTTAGCAATCGCTTTCTTTTCCGCCTCTTTTCTTTCAAGTTCTTCCATCTCTGCCTTAGCAATAGCTTTCTTTTCCGCCTCTTTTGCCTTATGCTTCGCAAGTTGTTGTTCCGCAAATTCCAGGAGTGCATCTCCCTTTTTATTACAATCTTTTCCAATTTTAATGAAATGATCCAAGGTAAGCATTCTTGACGTTAATTTATTTAAGTATTCAATCACTAATGTCTAGTAATCACCAATAGAATCTATGTATATATTTGTAATTACTCAACGTATGATTAATCAATACAAGAAATTGCAATATTCTTGTACTGTTATTTATAAGTTCCACAAATCTATAATATTTTGTAAAAATATTATATGTACCCACTAATATCTATCATAAATAGTTATGATATTTATTTATCTAAGATGCTGAAATTATATCATGCACTTAATATTAGTATTCAATAATTATGGGTATTATCCCTAAATAATTAGGTTATTTAATCTTTAATAGTTACTAAGTTCACACTGTAGTACTGAGAAAGTGTACTAATTAACATTTAATATGTCTTAATATGTTACAAATTTATAATAATTAATCATTGTATATTATGCCATAATCATGAGCTATAAAGTGCATTGCCCATTTCTTGGACCACCACTGCAAATTGGTGCAAAGTCCCTAATTCCTCCTTAAAATTCATAAAAATTTAATCATATTCATCTGCACTCTTATTAATGAATAAATTATAGTATTAATATTATATTATAAATGGATGAGATGAAGACAAACAACACAATTTGTTAACCAAGGATCACAGAACAGTATTATAATACGACAAAGACATTTTCACAATAAAAATGCATTTATAACTAAGTAGAATAAACCGTAAGTGAGAGATCAAAGAGTGAACTGAATAGAAAATTAACCTGCGTACACAAAAATTAGTGACGTATACATGGACTCATTAACGGTTATACAAATCTATAAACGAAATGATAGTCAGATCAGAAAAACACGATAGATTACAAACATAACTACAGAAATGAATACAAATTAGAACTAAATACACTAGAATACCCCAGTTATAACTAGACTAGACACCTAACATGCAAGGTCAATTAATTGCAAATACGAACGAACAAAAATCATCGGAAAGCCATCGATGGGTTCTTCGTTAAAATGCAATTAACTAACGGCCTTAAGGAACAATTAAAATCAGTTCGGGCATCCAGGGAGCCATAGAATTGATTTCAATCCGCCGCCCTACCGCCCACGAATAAGGAACAACAACAACGGTAAAAACAGATATAACATAGATATATGAAAAATAGAATAGACATGCCTGCACAGACGAAATGGACTCAGTATTGTGTTATCTGAATGACAACAGTCATAAAACTAGACTTATCTTTAAAATGCTCCGGCGATGTCAAGTTCATCAACGGACTAGATTAATGCCTAGTACTGTTTGCTCTTCGTTGGCTGATAACAGTATTCCATCGTCTGGTCTTCTTGATCATGTAATCTTTTATCAAACTTGGAATGCGTTGAAGGTTGTCGTTTGATCGGCTGGCATGTACGCACAATAGTATGACGTCAGCTTTGTGTAACTATGCATCTGCATCATAGGTCACGTTTTAGCATATCACGTGATTGTTCATTGAAAGTAAACAATTCCTTCGGAGTTCAATGAAAAAAAAATTTCCGTTTTTTTGTGTTCTTTCGTCCCCAAACAATGGCCAACCACTGTTGCGAGGAGGTTGGGTTGTGTTTCTTCTTCTCATATATATATGTCACCACTGTTGCAAAAACCTCCTCTGTTAAAATGTGTGACCGTTGAAGATTTTTCATTGAACGAAGGAAGCTTCCGCTTCCATTGGCCAGTGCATCAATTCATTCATTTTATTTCTGTATCGTGCTTGATGGTGTATTACGCGAAGATGGGTGTATAATCTTGTGACTATCACAACTGTTGGAACTAGTCAACCTCAATGAATGTGATAAGTCCCTTTTGAGTCCAAAACAATTTATTACACATTTTCAGACATCGTACGTTGATCATGAATACATCACATATATTATTTAGAATCCTATATTGAATTAGCTATCTTTGCATATCAGTCCTTTGTCCCGTAAATCTGAATTACTGTAGGCAGAACGACATAACTATATGCACGCGTGGTTGGTGATCCCAACGACCGACAGTGAGATTATGCGTCTGGCACTAATATAACTAAAACGGACTGTTAATTCATCTCGACTAGGTTTAGTCAATTACTAACCTGTAACATTCATCTTTCCTCATCATAACAGTGGACTGACCCATGTCCATAATAAAATACAATATAACTGTGTGGCACTCCATGCCCGACACTATAAGATTACAAGGACACGTCTTCTCAGTTCGACGGTCATTCAAGAAAGGGTCCCGTCTCTTGGTCACGGTGCGTGACTACCAACGCTGAAACGTCACAGCGTTCAATAGGCTAATAATATTTTTACATTACATTAAACGTTGTAACCCCTAAAATCGCATGCTGCTAACCTCTAGCAGACAATGCCATTTAAACTACCGTAACAGGAAGGGTTAGTACGAAATGTCCATAGTTTAAAAAATATTTCTTCCCCCCCCCCCTATCCGTCGTGTTGAGATCTAACAAACCAACTAATATGGTCTACCAGTAGCCGACCCCTGGTTTATTTATTAGTTTCTTCCAATTGCTTGTTCATTGTCCATGTTTCTACACCATACAATAATGAAGTATATACATCATCTGGTGGTTCTCAGTTTGAATGTGTGAGTTTATGGTTTAGCTGTTAGTATTTGTCTTGTGTTGTTGAATGTTGCTTTGGCCATTTATGAGATATTATGAAAATAGCTTCATATATCTTTTTCATTATCTACACCTTTCTTTTACCTTTCTTCCACCTATGCACGTTTTAACTTAAACCCCTATATGCTCAGATATCTGTCTCTCTTTCTCATTAGCACGCATATATTATTGCTGTTCGCTATTTTCCTTTGATGAGAGTTTACCAGAGACCGATTAGCTGATGTGAGCTGTATTATTTTACACCAGCAATCGAAGATCGTTGTAATGGGATCAGACAGCGATCAAGGGAGATAATTTCTATTTAACATTTCCTGAGTCCCTTCACCTGTAAGTTAATTAAACCACGGTGAGAACGTCGAGATCAAAGACACTGCTCGCTAGAAATGGCTATACGAAGCAGAGACGTGTAAAATTTGCACTGACTAGCATATTACGTTATCCCTGATGTAAGAAAGAGTGTAAGTTCTGTTTTTAGCCCTAGCGTGAAGAACCGCTTTGATTTACACATAAGCCGAAATCCGAACGTAGAATTCACCGTAGGTGTTAACATCTGGCAGAGAGAGTCTGTTTTCTGGGTTATAGTTATAACATTTCCTTTGATTTCAGAGATATATATACCCTAGCCTTCTAACTAAAATTTACTCAGTACTCCTCAGCTTTAAAAAGACATCTAGCGGCGATTTCTAGAAACCCCTGGTTTTAGGATAGTTTCTTAGTTTATCGTTG
Source organism: Oreohelix idahoensis (assembly GCA_024509875.1). NCBI lineage: Eukaryota > Metazoa > Mollusca > Gastropoda > Stylommatophora > Oreohelicidae > Oreohelix > Oreohelix idahoensis. The sequence goes on along the minus strand of JAMPIV010006577.1, from coordinate 24,934 downwards.
GAGATAGTCTATAAGAAGTTTGTGTGAAGTTAAATACTATACTAGTAGTTGGAGTGATTAACTAGTTAAATCGTCAATTATATTTCTCTAAGATTTTGTGCAGAGTGATTTACTAGAGAGGTCCGTCAAAATATATATTTCTCTAAGTTTTACTGTGTTACAGTGGATAGCAGAACAAATAATAATTTCTAGCTAAACTCTTCCAGCTATAATATATAAATTTTATTAACTGCTAATAACCAGTCAGAGAATATTTTAACCAACTAGTAAAGGCACCCGTTCATCATGAGTATTCACGAAATATGTATTTATTTCTAATTCATGATAATCGCTTTTTTTAAATGACTAGAAGAATTTCAGGAGTTTTTAAACGATAAGACAAGCTCTCAGCTTGTAGTTTATAATTTTTAATAACCGAAGTGAATATATTATATTTTACGCGAGGTAGGATAGGAGTGAGAATACTATATTATGGTTAAGCATTGTATTTTTCTCTTCCTTTATACAGTTTTTGGGTCAAACCCAAAATCTACCAGCGGCTTCCATGTAAACCTGAGAGTAATCATACTAAAGAACATTTCTTATATTAGTAACTGGGTTTTTCTCAAGATAAACCTGTCTGAGGTTGTGTTTACACCCAGAAAGAGACAGAATACCAACCCAAAGAACATTAAGAGTGACTTGGTAACTGGCATTTGATCCAGATTTATTGTTCCAATCTCATTTACATTCAGTCCCATAGTGGCGACCTAACAAACCTTAACATTTCCGACGGTTGATCATTTTGTGGTGTGACCAAGAATTTTATACTGAGAGAAGTTGCCGACCTGACATTTCCTAAGTCTGGAAACCTCAATGATTCTGACACTGTGAGCACGGTGACATATATTACCTGAACTGATTTGAAGTGACAAAAACAGTAATCCAGAAAAAATATAGTCGTAAAGAGAACGCTCCCCGGAAAAATTGGATTTAACCTGTCTCTGTAGAGCTTAGGTTCTCTTTGCCAAAAGAACACTGGATGTGCTGTAGGTGTGTGTCCTAAAGATTGAGCCAGAAGGTGAAAATCAAGTTTGTAGGTAAGAACGAATGTCAGTGGCCACTGTTGTATGGATAGAAAGAAAACAGGAATGAGTAGTTCTTTGATCGTATAAATTCATGCACCCACTGTGTATTTTTTTAATGCAAGTTTTTACTAATACTGTCCCTCTTAGAATAGACTAACGTATAAACTCTGTTCTTTACTATACAGGAAATTTGTATACCATAGCGTATAACACCTTTTGACTCTTTTGGGGGTTACTAACTTTTCGTCTAACGGGAATTTTGTCTCAACAGAGGGAGGGAGGTTTACACCTATGAGTCTATTTCTTGATTAATTCATTAACTTTATGTTTACTTGTATTTGATTTGATAGTCCTATTATTGCTGTTGTAAAGGTTCTTTATGATAAATAAAATTTACATAAACTTTATTTACGTGTGTCGGTCAGCTTGTCCCAAAAGATCCCTAATCCATTGATGTAGTTTTCACGTCTGTGCGTCTAACTGTCGTCACTTATGTGTGTGTGTACGTGAGTGGTGATATATATATATATATATATATATATATATATATATATATATATATATAAATACATATTCTAGTAGACTGTCTGACTAACTAAGTTCTGTTGTAGAGATAGGCTGAACGAGAGAAGTTTCTCGATTTCAGGGACAGACTCTAACTAGTTTCCACCATCTCGCTCGTGAAAATCTATTTTCTTTACATTACCTCTCACTGAGCTATCACCTGTTCTACTCTATTCAGAAGGGACCAATCTATGTCTTAATTCCCCTATCCAAAATCTACGACACCATTCCTATTCTCTTTTTGACTTCTGTTTCACCTCTGCGACCTTCTGTTATTATATGACCCAGATATAAGAAACTCTTGATTTGTTCCAGTATTTTCCAATTTACGCATATTTCTGACGTTGGCTTATCGTCTGCTTTCTTGCGTTTTCTCACTGTTAATGTCCAGTCTAATATTCATTGGGAGCCGTGGTAGCGATGTGGTTAGTGCCCTGGCTTCCAAGCTCGATGATCTATGGTTCGATTCTCAGTTGAGATTGGGATTTTTTAGACCGCAAACGGCTCTAGGTTCGACCCAGCCTCATGAATTGGGTACTAGAGCAACTCTGGGATGGTTAAGGCGATCGGTGTGATGCTGACAACATCAACCGTAGTATGCCGATGGTCAAGAAAATATGGACCTAACACCATATTCCCAATATGCCACTGGGCATGTAACGGAATCCCTAATATTCATGCTTATGTTCTTTACTTGCTGCACTAGTTCTTGTAATTCCTGTTCACTTTCAGCTAACAATACTGAGTCATCCACATATCTAAGGTTGTTTATTGATCTTCCACCGATGTTCAGTCCTGGCACTTTGTGTACATAAGAAACAAACATATATTATGCCAGTTTTAACCAGACAACATTATGAATTCTTTCATTGCAATACAAACCTACATAACGCTTTGTTTTTTTATCTAGATGTTTCTTAAGCACACTCACCATCTTGTCTTTTCGTCTGTTCAAATAGAAGAAAAAATTCACATAAAGAAGATATTATAAACAAATACAAAAATTCAGTGCTTTTCAAATCCTTGTTAACATAATGATGCGGCTAGCAGAGCGGCACAATGAGCGGACAGTTATGAAATCTAGTTTTTTTTCAACAATGGAAATATAATTTTAAACGATATTTCTGTTGAGATAATGTTATGAAAAAAAGTGCATAGTTTTCTTTGCTTGTTTGCCTTTGATGGCAGTTTATAATATAAATGTGTATTGGAATTGTAGTAGCTCATTGCCCTGATGAACCACTATGATGATATCAGATGCACCAGAGAGGTCATCAGTTGTTATTACTACACTTGTATGGTTTTAGGGCTTTGTTTTGATCTAACGACGCCCATGTATTCCGTAATCTTCTAATAATGGGGATCGTTTATTTCCACTCATTCTGTCGAAGGCATTTTCCTGGTCTATAAAAACTATATATAGTGTAAAAGCCCGTCATAAGACGGGAATTAAATTCAAAAGCACCAATACCTAACAGCAATTTTACTTATTGAAAATTATTATTTAAAACCACTGTGCATCACCACAGTACACGAACTACGTAGCAGCAGCGAGGATCCCAATGTGTGTATACGGGATTACACATTCTATAAATATTTTTGTGCACGCCGTCATTTGCGCACTTTTCTTTGTCGAGTGTTACTATTTTCGAGAGAGTACATATAAGGGAAACATTACAATTAATGTCTAACTTTCAACCAAAGTTGCATCCCTTTGCGTTAGTGACAGAAAAAGCTGGGATTGTATATATATTGATGACTGTCATGTTCTATTGTTATTTCACGTAACTGTCTCCAGGTGAACAGAGCATCAATACATCCCCTTCCTTTCCTGACTCTGATCTGGGCCCTACTCAGTGATGGTTCGACGGTGGGTCTTATTCTTTACTCAAGTAGTTGTTGCATATATTTGTCCTGTTTTACTTATTAGTGACCTACCTCTCTGTATCTCACCCTCCCTTTTGTTACTCTTGTTTTCCCAGATCAGTACTATTATAGCTGTTGATCAGTCTTCACGAACACTTCTTTCAATCCATGCCAGTGTAAACATTTTTTTCAGCCAATCTTTTCATGTCTCGCCGAAGGCTTTAATTATTTCTTCTGTTTTGCATGGAGGCATATCTGTAGTCATCCTTTTTTGACCACCAGCTAGGCACAATGCTATAGTATTTGGATGTTGATGTGAACCTCTGTCTGTGAGGCTAATTACACCCTTATTAACTCTTGAAATCATCCACACACTTCCAGGGATTCCCCCTGTGGTGAAACATGTTAAGAACCCAGCATTACACACTAAGCTAGGAGGGGTCACTTGAGCCCCAGACATGAATCTAGCGTAGTTGGCTGCATACAGGAGGATCTCGCTATAGACTCCATAGTAGGCAGGGGGAGCTGAGAGATGACTCTGTGTTGGATGTGACGATTCCTTGCGAGAGCCCAGAACCAGAGCACATCTGTATAGCTCTGCCTATTTAGAGACCCCCTGTGGATGGCGGGGAATGAACAGTATGCCACACGCTTCTTCCTCCTTGATTGGGACCTGACGTGATGATCCTTTAAAGGCAAGCCAAACTGGAGGTCATGACTTCAACTCATCACGTTTCGGAATGGCAGAAAAGCCACAGGAAAATCCTACATCTACTGTGTAGATAATACCAAGGACTCTTCAACTTGGTATTGACTGCGAAAGAGCGGAAAGCTCTGCAGTCCTAGTCAAACAACAACAACAACAATTTTATCTGTTATTACGTCCAGGCCTGGTGATTTAATTCCAGGAGTTCTTCATGTCTTATTCGACTTCATGACGCGACATATCCGGATCTTGCTGTTACTGATAATTTGGGGTGTATATAGAGTTTCTCTGGGTCCCTGCGTGGGTGAAAAGCTCTTGAATTTATTCTTGCCTTTTTGTCTTTTGCCTGTGGTCATTGAATGTCAGTGTTATATTTCTGTCAGTAATGACTGAAGTAGGATTGAAGCTTTCATCTCTCACCTTCTTTGCTATGATACTTTAGTAAAACTTTCAGGCTCGCTTGGCTGTCAGGTTTTCACCGTATTCACGCCATGAGTCTTCTGTTTGTTCTCTTGGCTGTTCGTCATCAGCTTTTTAATATGACGAATATTCCCATCACATAGGGCTGTTCGTTTAGCATACGCACGCGGAAGATTAGAGGCAATGTGGCCTTCGGAAAGTATATTGAACCGATGAATTATTATTTTGAAAAGGTTCTTTGGCTATGGTGTGCAATTTATCTAAACATAATTTCATATTTATTTCACTTTCTCGTGGAAAAGACATCAGGCAGCACATAACTTTACTGCAGTTTTTGAGACATCATACGATGCCGTCCTGAAATAAGCGCACACATATAATGTGGCAGGGGAAGCAACTGATGGTTTAAACTAGGGCAGTTAGGTATAAGCAGTAAGATAAAAGACATGAAGGTTGTCCTAGGAAGGTGCGCATAAAACCTTCCGGAGGAAGGCTAGATTAGTGAATAGAGTTCACGGTGCACGCTCTTAGGGGCAGTTGAGAAAAGAGACATTCGAGAAGCGCCAGTTAGACAGGCAGGTCGCACGAACCTAGGTAACGGTTGTGCAATGTGAACCAGCCATCTTGACAGACATGTGCTTGCTCATCGAGGTTTGCTAACTTGATGATCTGTGGTGGACAGACTCAGCGGCATCATGCAGTAGAAGATAATAACTACAATAAGCAGACAAGTAAAGAACGAATCTATGAAGGAAATTCGTTACCAAGAAAACTGATCATCTTGACGAGGTATGTAGAGATACGATAGCTAAGAAGTTCAGTGGGTCAGCCTCAGTGATAGTTAGAATATCAGGAAAAGTATTCATCCCCGGAGATGCCCGGTATTAACAATTAATAACCTGAACGTTATAAGAATATACGAATAGACGATATTAATCAAGGAAGTTATAAATACTGAATGAGACAGAATTATCAACAAGAGCATAAGAAAGAAAGCTCCATAGTCATAATCAAGTAGACTTTGTATTCAATGAAATTGTTCTACAAGGCCAAGTGTGATGTTTCGTTATGCTATATGACAACCAAGTGTGATGGTCGATATGCTTGCTATATGACAACCAAATGTACATTTTGTAAATAAACTGTGTTCCGACTAGACCAGGACTTAGCCATCTTCATACAGAGTTACGTGGATACATGTGTGATGTGACACTCTGTCTGTTTATACGTTTCTTCGTTCACCGTTGAAGTAATGAACCTGGGTAGAAAAGAAAACAGTGACATACTTGAACGAACGAACGAACGAACGAACGAACTTTATTTTCGAAGGGTGAAGAATTGGGCGCGCAGGCCCGTCTAACATTCTGCCCTTCCACTCTCATTAATCTTGCATACTATATCCTTTCATTCCCACATGATGCTTTAAGCATTAATTTAAAGGCATGCAAAATTATAAAGTTACCATAACAGCATTCATTTACAGTATGCAATCATAATAAAAAAATGAGTAGGTTTTTTTTTTGAAACAAACAAGCTAGTAATTGGGGGAAAAAAGTAATAATAAAATAAAATAAATAAAACAAGCTAGTAATTGGGGGAAAAAAAGTAATAATAAAATAAAATAAATAAAACAATAAATGAAACAATAGAAGAGCAGGCTGCCACAATAACTCACAAGATGACAACACTTGTTTTGACCAATGATAACAGCCCTCACAAATACTACATTTTTCTGCTTTCATAAACAGTGATAATCCCATAGTCAACTCTGAACCACCCCTGTATCTAGCGTTGGTGGTACACTTAGAAGACGTGTTAGTAATAAGCGAAAAGCAATGAAAAGATTGAAAAGCACTGGGGAAAAAAGCAAAAGAAAAAAGACAAACAAAACAAACAACAATAAAGTAATATCAAACACTTAAGATAAATAATTTTTTTCTACATGTTTCTACGTTTCCATTGCCTTTTTCTTTTTAGGACTAAGTTTACAAACTTCGACGTTAATTATCGAACTACATTAAATTCATGAACAGATAATAGAATGTCAAAATAAACTAAGAAAACCAAAATTTTATGTAGCAAGTTATGTTGAACATTAGCATAATTTATGCAAAGTCATATCTAGTGTCTATTTGTTTTATTATTATTATTTTGGCCGTCACAGGTTTAGTTCAAATAAGCCAATCGTTGGGCAGATATGCATTGCGGGTAAGTATGTGTCAGTGAGTTTATGTGAGTTGGTGTGTGCGAGTGGGTGTGTGTGCTTGTGTGTAAGCGCGTCTGTGTGTGTTGCGTTCAACTGATGAATTGTAGTGAGCTACTGTTTTATTTCCTACTTAGATGAAGTTCGTAATGAAATGTTTCCAATACATACCAGCTTTCCTTTGTAACTGAAAGTTTAAGAATATAAGTTTTTTTTTTGGTTTTAATAAAGAATTAGTAGTAGATTTTTTGCTATGTGATTGAATTCAGTTTAATACAACAGCCATCAATTTCTCTCATAGACTTTCTGTCTTGCTTTCTCTCTTTCTTTATCCCTTGCTTTTTCTTTTTCTTTTTCTCTTTCTTTATCTTTTTCTTCCTCTCTTTCTTTCTCTTTTTCTTTCTCTCTTCCTTTCTCTCTTTCTTTCTCACTTGCTGTCTCTTTTTCTTTCTCTCTTTCTTTCTCTCTTGCTTTCTTTTTTCTCTCTTTCTTTCTCCCTTTCTTTCTCTCTTTCTTTCGCACTTGCTTTCTCTTTTTCTTTCTTGCTTTCTCTCTTGCTTTCTCTCTTGCTTTCTCTCTTTCTTTCTCTCTTTCTTTCTCACTTGCTTTCTCACTTGCTTTCTCACTTGCTTTCTCTCTTTCTTTCTCTCTTTCTTTCTCCTTCTTCTTCTGTTTTTTCCCTCTCTCTTTCTTTTTTCTTCTTTCTTTCTTTCTTTCTTTTCTCTTTCTGGTCCCTTTTTTTCTCTCTTTCTTTCTTTCTTCTTTTCTTTTTTTCTCTCTCTTGCTTTCTCTCTTTCTTTCTCTCTTTCTTTCTCACTTGCTTTCTCACTTGCTTTCTCACTTGCTTTCTCACTTGCTTTCTCTCTTTCTTTCTCTCTTTCTTTCTGTCTTTCTTTCTGAGTTTCTTTCTGTCTTTCTTTCTGTTTTTCTTTCTCACTTGCTTTCTCTCTTTCTTTCTGTCTTTCTTTCTGTCTTTCTTTCTGTCTTTCTTTCTCACCTGCTTTCTCTCTTGCTTTCTCTCTTTCTTTCTGTCTTTCTTTCTGTCTTTCTTTCTCACCTGCTTTCTCTCTTGCTTTCTCTCTTTCTTTCTGTCTTTCTTTCTGTGTTTCTTTCTCACGTGCTTTCTCTCTTGCTTTCTCTCTTGCTTTCTGTCTTTCTTTCTGTCTTTCTTTCTGTCTTTCTTTCTGTCTTTCTTTCTGTCTTTCTTTCTCACTTGCTTTCTCTCTTGCTTTCTCTCTTTCTTTCTGTCTTTCTTTCTGTCTTTCTTTCTGTATGTCTTTCTCACTTGCTTTCTCTCTTGCTTTTTCTCTTTCTTTCTGTCTTTCTTTCTGTCTTTCTTTCTCTCTTGCTTTCTCTCTTGCTTTCTCTCCTTGTTTCTGTCTTTCTTTCTCACTTGCTTTCTCACTTGCTTTCTCTCTTGCTTTCTCTCTTTCTTTCTGTCTTTCTTTCTGTCTTTCTTTCTTTCTGTCTTTCTTTCTGTCTTTCTTTCTCACTTGCTTTCTCTCTTGCTTTCTCTCTTTCTTTCTGTCTTTCTTTCTGTCTTTCTTTCTCTCTTGCTTTTTCTCTTTCCTTCTGTCTTTCTTTCTGTCTTTCTTTCTCACTTGCTTTCTCTCTTGCTTTCTCTCTTTCTTTCTGTCTTTCTTTCTGTCTTTCTTTCTGTCTTTCTTTCTGTCTTTCTTTCTCACTTGCTTTCTCTCTTGCTTTCTCTCTTGCTTTCTGTCTTTCTTTCTGTCTTTCTTTCTGTCTGTCTTTCTCACTTGCTTTCTCTCTTGCTTTCTCTCTTGCTTTCTGTCTTTCTTTCTGTCTTTCTTTCTGTCTGTCTTTCTCACTTGCTTTCTCTCTTGCTATCTCTCTTGCTTTCTCTCTTTCTTTCTGTCTTTTTTTCTGTCTTTCTTTCTGTCTTTCTTTCTGTCTTTCTTTCTGTCTTTCTTTCTGTCTTTCTTTCTCACTTGCTTTCTCTCTTGCTTTCTCTCTTGCTTTCTGTCTTTCTTTCTGTCTTTCTTTCTGTCTGTCTTTCTCACTTGCTTTCTCTCTTGCTTTCTCTCTTGCTTTCTGTCTTTCTTTCTGTCTTTCTTTCTGTCTGTCTTTCTCACTTGCTTTCTCTCTTGCTTTCTCTCTTGCTTTCTCTCTTTCTTTCTGTCTTTTTCTATCTTTCTTTCTGTCTTTCTTTCTGTCTTTCTTTCTGTCTTTCTTTCTCTCTTGCTTTCTCTCCTCGTTTCTGTCTTTCTTTCTCGCTTGCTTTCTCACTTGTTTTCTCTCTTGCTTTCTCTCTTTCTTTCTGTCTTTCTTTTTGTCTTTCTTTCTCTCTTTCTTTCTGTCTTGCTTTCTCTCTTACTCTCTCTCTCTCTTGCTCTCTCTCTCTTGCTCTCTCTCTCTCTCTTGCTCTCTCTCTCTCTCTTGCTTTCTATTTTTCTTTCAGAATATCGTCATCATTTTCTTTCACGCTGTCAAAGGAACATGGAGTCACAACTACGTCTACGTCTTGTCTCTTACCAGGATGTCTGAATCAAGCATTCATATGGAGTCACAACTACGTCTACATCTTGTCCCTTACCAGGATGACTGGATCAAGAAGTCACTTTTAGTCTACGTCTTGTCCCTTACCTGGATGACTGGATGAAGAAGTCTCAACTACGTCTACATCTTGTCCCTTACCAGGATGACTGGATCAAGAAGTCACTTTTAGTCTACGTCTTGTCCCTTACCTGGATGACTGGATCAAGAAGTCTCAACTACGTCTACATCTTGTCCTTTACCAGGATGACTGGATCAAGAAGTCACTTTTAGTCTACGTCTTGTCCCTTGCCTGGATGACTGGATCAAGAAGTCACAACTACGTCTACATCTTGTCCCTTACCAGGATGACTGGATCAAGAAGTCACTTTTAGTCTACGTCTTGTCCCTTACCTGGATGACTGGATCAAGAAGTCTCAACTAGTCTACGTCTTGTCCCTTACCTGGATGACTGGATCAAGGAGTCACAACTAATCTACGTCTTGTCCCTTACTTGGATGACTGGATCAAGAAGTCACTACTAGTCTACGTCTTGTCCCTTACCTGGATGACTGGATCAAGAAGTCACAACAAGTCTACGTCTTGTCCCTTACCAGGATGCTGGATCAAGGAGTCACAACTAGTCTACGTCTTGTCCCTTACCTGGATGACTGGATCAAGAAGTCACAACTAATCTAAGTCTTGTCCCTTACCTGGATGACTGGATCAAGAAGTCACAAGTAGTCTACGTCTTGTCCCTTACCAGGGTGCTGGATCAAGGAGTCACAACTAGTCTACGTCTTGTCCCTTACCTGGATGACTGGATCAAGGAGTCACAACTAGTCTACGTCTTGTCCCTTAACTAGATGACTGGATCAAGAAGTCACAACTAGTCTACGTCTTGTGCCTTACCTGGATGACTGGATCAAGAAGTCACAACTAGTCTAAGTCTTGTCCCTTACCTGGATGACTGGATCAAGAAGTCACAAATAGTCTACGTCTTGTCCCTTACCAGGGTGCTGGATCAAGGAGTCACAACTAGTCTACGTCTTGTCCCTTACCTGGATGACTGGATCAAGGAGTCACAACTAGTCTACTTCTTGTCCCTTACCTGGATGACTGGATCAAGAAGTCACAACTAGTCTACGTCTTGTCCCTTACCTGGATGACTGGATCAAGAAGTCACAACTAGTCTACGTCTTGTCCATTACCTGGATGACTGGATCAGGAAGTCACAACTAGTCTACGTCTTGTCCCTTACCTGGATTACTGGATCAAACATTCATATACAATTGCAGCAGGGGTTTAAATGACAATTTGTTGTAAGTCATGAGGTTGCTAGCGCCATAGACAACCTCATATTAATCGCCTTGTACAATATGCTTGGGAGCGCAGCAGTCCCATTCTTTCTTCTTCTCTTCAGGGACCCCCGAAAACTACACTGGGTCCTCATAGTATAAAGTGAATTTTCTTGTCAAAGCTCCTTAGTTTTTTTGTGTATTTGTACATGCTTAGATAAATTTCTTAGATAAAGGTGTTATAATTTCCCGCATTGTCTTCAATTGTGTATGCGTTCTCTAATGTCATATTTACTCACTTTTTATCACTTATTATCAGGCCTTTGACTTCTTCATAGGAGTAATAAGTGTAAAAATAGGGCCAAGCTATATATATATATATATATATATATCTTCCATATATATACATATATTTTTTTATTTTATATACTATAACTTTTATTCCGCAACCAGACGATACGTCAAGGCCTGAAATTTGTATCCGCTGCAGACCCAAATTCTTTTTTTAATAGGTTCCAACTAAGATAAAGCACGGTTTGGCACTTTATGTTTATTTTAAGAATTAGAAAACGATCGAATTTTTTTTTTTTTTATGGGAAAAAAGAGGACCACCTTTTTTTTTCCACGCACCCTCTTTTCATTTCGCTGGGAGGACATTAATACTTCAATCATTACTTTGACCAGGACTACTTTTTCTTTCTCCTTAGACAGCTTAGACTATTTTTTTTAAACTCTTTATTTTTTTTTTTGCGCACGATATATTATTTTTTTTTTTTAAAAAAATTTTTTAACTTTTTTATATTTTTATTTATTTATTTATATCTTTTTTATTTTATTTTTTTATATTTTTTTGAATTTTTAAAATTTATATATATATCTTTTAAAATTATTACTTTTATATAGAACAATTCAAAATTTTTTTCATTTTTTTTTTTCTTTTTAAACTCGTTTAATATTTTATTTTTTTTTAAAGCAAAAATGAATTCTTTTTTTAAATTATACTCACCGTTACATAGTTTTATTTTTTTTTTTTATCAATTATATTTTTTTTATTTTTCTATTTTTATTTTTTCCATTTCAAAAATATTTCCCCCATTTAATTTAACTACATTTCAAAGCCACACAATTACTTTTTCACTTATAAAATTAACTTTTTTACCTTTTTATATCCTTTATTTATTCTCTTTTTGTTACTAATTTATTCCCCTCCATATCAATTCCTTTTTTTACAAAAATATATTTTATATCTATTCCAAATTATTTAATTTTTACAACCACTCAAAAAATCTTAACAAATTCAACTAAATAATATCCTACAAACAACTTTATGTATAAATAACAATAATTAAAAATAAACATTTACCCACCCTAAATTTTTACACCCATTTTTTCACAATTTTTTAAGTTACAAAACTATTTTTTTTCTTATTTTTTATTTTTTTCAAACTACCGTCAAAATTTCTCCTTTTTTTAAATAAACTTTTTAACGACTTTTAAAACAAAATTTTAAAATATTTTTTATTTTATAAACATAAATAAAAATTAAAACTTAAAAAAAAACTACCACCCATAATCAATCACAATCAACAAAAATTAAAAACACCATAATTAAACATCACCCAATTATTCTTTCCCATTTTCACATATAAAACCCTCAAATTATAGGTCATTTTTTTATCTTAAAAATATTTATTATTTTTAAACCCATATTAAATCAATCATATTTAAACAAAACAACCTAAATTCTCTCTTAATTTTTATATTTTAAAATCCACTAAATCCCCTAAAAAAACTAACTTAATTTACCCAAAACCATTCACAAATTTCCCCCGATAATTTAATCCCAAACAAAATCCCCTACAGATGACTAATTTATAATTTAAAGATACTAAGTTTTTTTTTTTAACCATTAACTTATTAACCCACCTTATTTTAAACACAAAAAAACTTACAATTTAACCTTACATTTTTCAAACCACCATAAAATACCAAATATTGTTAGACGTTATAACACCCAAAATATATCTAAAAACAAAAACTTAAAATTTTGCCCAAACTATATTTTTCATCTATACATCCATGAAATCACAAAAAAATAAATAAACCACTAACCAAAAACAACAAAAACATTCCCCAATAGAAATACCCAAACTACAAAAACCCACACTCATCTTTTTTAATTTTTAACTAAATAAAAACACAATTACCGGGAACGCCCCCACAACAAAATACTTAATTAAAAAAAACAATATTTTATAAATATCTTTTTAAATTTTAACCCCCAATACTAGACTTAAAAAATATTAAATTTACAATAAAAAAATCTTTCTTTAATTATTCCAAATATACAAATACAATAATAACTCCATTATAAAACTCCAATACCCTTAAACAACTTCACCCATACCAAATATTACCAAAACCCCAATCAAAAACCAACACCCTTTTGTATTGTAAACTTAACCCAAAACATTTTTTTTCAACCACCTAATTATTAATCCACAAAAACCCTCCACTTAACTTAACCTATTCCAAACCAACACCTCCCCCTACTTAAATCCACCACCCCATTTTTTTTTTTAAATTCCATTAACCAACCACATAACTTTAATACATTCCCCTAAAACATCCTTCCTCCACTTATACCATATTTGCCCCAAACTAAATTTTAATCCGCATGCCTTCACCAAAAAATATTCCCAATTTTACATAATTAAATAAAATAATAAAAATTACAAAAAAATAACGTTTTACCATTAAACTTTTAAAATATTATTTATTCATAAACCCATAACTTACAAACATTCCCCTCTCAATTCATTAACTCCAAAAAATTTCCCCCCTTTTTATTTTAATTATTCCCATTAAAACATTAATTAATATCAATTCCAAAATTAAAAACATACAAAATACCACCACCACCCTAAACCTCCAATAAATAATCCCTCTCAATCCATCTAAACACAAAACACAAATAAATTCCAAACTCATATTACCAACCAACAAATTAACTAAACCAAATTATTCAAAACAAATACCATTAATTCAAAATTACTTTAATCCTTATCAAACCCATATTAATTCCCTACCCCAATAATTATCACCTATAAAAATAATCTACACCCTTCACTTCTTAAAGTTCCAAATCTATAATCTATACTAAAATACCACACATTTACATCCATTTAAAAACATCCCAATAAAAAACCCCAAACAAACAAAGCTTCAACACAAAATAATACATTACTATTAATAATTAACACATATTCCCCATTACATAAAAATTACACCCACGCTAACAACAAATCATCTAACCTCCCCCAAACACAATTCATACAATAACAAAATTCCCCGCAATTGGTAAGATTTAAAACCCAATTTTCATATTCCCACTACCAAAACCAATAAATCAAACCAATTCCATCACATCCCAATACAAAAAAAATCCCTATCACATCCTACAAGCACTTGCAAATAAAAATACTCCACATATAACCAAAACAATCTTATACAAAAATTCAAATTTCCATTATAACCAAACATAAACCAAAATCCCTTCAACTCCAAAAACACCCCCCCAACCACACCCAATAAAATTCCCATTATTTTCCACCCCAATTACCAACAATAACAGACAAATCTCCCTTACTACCCCCAAAACAAAAACTACATCAATATTTTTTTAATTACCCCAAAAATACAACACACCCCCCTATACCCACACCCATACCTTAAACACTAATAAACATTTCACATACTTAATCCCACCGTCATTCATCCCAAAAATTTAAAAAACAACCACATCCTAACGGAATCCTAATCCCAAATTCCTCAAAACTCCAAAATTATAACCTTCACTATCAAACCAACCCCCAACCAAAATAAAAAAATCCCAACTTATCAAATTCAAACACCAATAAACCACCCCCCAATTAACATAACACTCCACCCCCAACCCCCCCAACAAAATCCCCATAACCCAACACCCACCCACCAACCAAAAACCAAAAATACCCCCTACTGGCTTCCTTACAACAAACTAAACCCCACCCCCCCACCAAATCCCACCCCATTCCCCCTTTACTAACCCCCCCAACAATACATAAAAACAACCCTAACACCCCAAAACCCCCCCCTAACCCCCCTATTACCCAACCCCACAAACCCACACCCCATTCAAAAAAAAAAATTACCCCCCCCACAACCCCCCAAATAAAACCATTCAACAAAACCCCCCAAACAACCCATCAACCAATCAAAAAAATTCACCCCCCCAAAAAATATCCACACAAATCAAATCCCCAAAAACAAAACCCCCCCATCAAACCCCCGTAAACAACCAAAAACACCACCAAAAACAAAATCATCCTCTCAAACCTAAAAAACCACCAAAAAAAACCCCAAACCAAAAACCACATTATCCACCCATACTATAAAATTCCTAATCCCACCAAACAACCCCCAAAAAATAAAACAACCCATAAAATCCCAAAACCACCCCCACATCCCCCACTTCAATCTCCACAAAACAACATCCCCAATTAATTAACAACCTCCACAAAATAATACTACCAAAAAACACCACCAAAAACCCCACCCAATACCCGACACCAAAAAACCCAAAATCCTCAACCCAAAAAATTTTTTTTTTATATACCCAATCCCCAAACAACTACCCACAACCCCACCCAAAAAAAAAACATTTCATAACCAATAAAAAACAAAAAACCACACAAAATTAACCACCAACAATTCCAACAAACAAATCATAAAAAAATAATCAACCAAACTCCATCCCCACCCAAAATTTATTTAACCAAACAACCCCCAAATCCACACCCAACCATCAAAAAAAACCACCCCCTCCCCCAACTAAAAACACTCTACACCCCAAAAACCATACCCAACCCATAAAAAAACCCATAAAAAACCACAAACAACAAACAACCCCAAAACACCAACCCCAAAACCAAAAAACCACAAAAAACCAACAATTTCAACCAAAACCCCTTAAACCCCCCCCAAATCAACCACAAACTACCCTACCCCCACAATACCCTACCCCCAAAAAAAAAAAAACCCCCTACAAACATAAAAAAACCCCATCCAAAAACCACCCAAAAACCCAAAGCATCTTACCCAACAAAATCAAAAAAAACCCACCAACCCAACCCACTAAAACACTCCCCCACCCACCAACACAAACCCAACCAAAACCCCCAACCAAACCAAAATCCCCTCCCCCCAATAACCCAAAAAAAACCATTACCACACTTTCCAATCTTCACCCCAAACCCCCATACCCAAACCCCCACACAACTCCCCCCACAAAAAACTATTAAAACAAAAACACTAAACAACAACCAACCACAACCACAACCCAAAAAAAAACAAACCAAACCAATCCTACCCCACACCCCCCCCAAACAAACAACCCACAAACCCCCCCCCCACCACACAAAAACATACAAAAAAAACCAAAAAAACACAATTAACACCCCCACCCACCCAACCCCCCAAAAACCCCCATCCCCCCATTACAAACCCCCCAAATAACAATCCAACAACCCCCCTCAAAAAAACAAAAAAAAACCAAAACCCCCCCCCCACCTAAAACCCCCAAACTCCAAACCCAAAAACCAAAACAAACCACAAAAAAACCCAACCCCCCACCCCCCCCCCACCCCCCCCATCCAAAAAACCCCCCCCAAAACAAAATACCCCCATACCCCCACCCCCAAAAAATTTCATCCAAAAACCATAAAACCCCCCACCCCCATAAACAACAACCCCCCACCACCCCAAACCAAACCCCCCATTATACCCAAAAATACCCATCAACTATCCCCACCTCCCCCCAAAAAAACATCCCTTAAACCCCCCCCACATCATCCAACACCCACATTACAAACCCAAAATCCCCCCCACAAACACAATAACCCTAAACCAAACCAACCCTATCCACCCAAAATAACTATCTTAAAACACCCAAAAATTACATCATAAACACCCAAAATACACAAACAAATACATACAACAATAACATAAAAAAAAACAAAAATCTATAAAAAAAATACCCCCCACAACATAAACCAATAAACTAAAAAACCACATAAAACAAACCCAAAAAATTTTTCAAACTACATAAAACAAAAAGTCCAACCAATATAAACACAATTCAGCACTCAACATTCATCCATCCCCTCCACCTTCACAATACTCACCCTAAAACTTATCACACACGTAAAAACTCCATTCACCAACAAACAATAACACCCATAAATAACTATCCACCCCTAAAACCCTCCCCCATACACCCATACCATACCACCCATAGGGGACCACACAAACCCCCCCTCACACACCCCTCAAATCCCCCACTTTACATTACCAACTATCCTTCCCCAAAAAATCAACACCCAATCAAAAATAAACCCCCATACCCCCAACACCTTTACAAAATCCTTTCATAAATCCCACCCAACATTAAATTCAATAAAAACAAACCATTCCAACACCCACATAAAACAACATAAACCCCACCGTGTGTCAAAAAAACAACCACATTACACGGAAACATAGCCCCCCAAAACACAACAATAACTTCCCTATTTACTCAATATTAAAAACACATACAACTGTGTATTAATTAATATAATATCTTAAAAAAACATTCAAATCATAAAAACCAACTATACCCCAATATAATACAAACCATAATTAAATACAAAACACATTAATACATACCCAAATAACAAATTAAATAAAATTAAACATCCCCATCAACAATAATCGTAAATCTCTCATTATTCCCCTCCAAAACCACGATATTTTTGCACTAATCCCCCATCAGTAACAAAATAACAGTTACAAATACTAGTTCATATAATATAAAAAAATCAACAAAAAATCCAATCCCTAGCAATACCATTGACTAACACGTATAAAACGCATGAACTTACAAATAGCCAATACAAACCAACATAAAAAAAATCAAATCTTCTAACCCAAAGGCTTAGATGTGCGGCACTAATTAATAAGCATTCTAGGATACGCCTTATTCAAAAAATTATGGGTATGCCGGCAAACCTATATCTATTTCTGGTCTATCACATAACAGACTATTGAGAGGCTATGACAACGCATAATATCCCTAGATCCTCCCCCAAAAAACAGTAGATATATCCACCGAAAAGGGGCAGCCAGGCGTACACTTAAATAACATTACCATCCAGCCTGTAGTATCCGAACTATTTAACTCAAAATAATTCATTCAATAAAAAAGTAAACGTGAAAACATATAAAATAAAACCAAAACTATTAACCATCCAATCATATAACAAAAAAACATACCTGCATACAAATAAATAATCTAAAGGCGTTTGCCAAAGCCTTCGTATGATCGTTCATCAAATTCTACTATTGTATGAAACGTTAATTACTGAAATGCACATCTAATATATAATTTTTACTTCAACCAACAAAACCATATATCGATACTGCTATTCACTTTTTCTTAGTGAGCTTACTATCCTGGATTATTTACGTAAGACACTTCGGTCTATAATGTCCTTAAATAAGCGATACTCCCACTTCTCCTCCTTTATTGGTAGTAACTCAGACTTTACTCACTATTTGTAAATACTTAAAAAAAGAAACCTATACACTTAACAGCTAAATCTGCGATTCAGTCTTGGTATGCAGTAAAAGGCCACTTCCTAACAGAATACTTTTATCTCGAATGTACCTAAGAATCGTCTTATTGTGAAAGACAAACGACCGTTTGAATTGTCATTATCCATGTCGACCCTATCAGGGTTGGTCCCGTTATTTCCAACGCACCATGTGAATACGACCACATACTGATGAGAAATGGCCATAAGTCACAATTAGTCATGACAACGTGATGGCACTACTATCAGTCTTGTCGCATTCAGTCTGATGGGAAATACATTGTCTTTCACATTGAATCAGTCACTTATGACTAACTATTTGCGATAGTACATGTCAGATACCCATACAAATGTTCAATACCATTCATGGTCACCGATATCATGAACTGTCAGTTCTTAACAACAAGGATTTATATGCTATGAAAAACTTAGAAAATGATTAAGATCCATAAGAACATCGCCATTTTTTGCTGGCTCCCTATTAGAAGCATTAAAATAGTGAAAGGATACTTGGACCAACAAACATGCACCGTATCTTTAATACCTGAAAATTATAATTTATATATATGGATCGATCTAGACTCAACAAGACTATTTGTCTGTGGATCCAAAAAACATAATTATCACGTTAAATCACTCCCCTACCAGATAATTTTAGAACACGAATTATAAAATGTTCGGTACTGACCTGTCATTGAACTGATTTATGCATATGATCCACACGTGCAGACTTCAATCGACGAACCTTCCATTGTATACATCAGATCTACTACATCAGAAAGGATCATAAATTATTTGTTGTCTATGATATCATTAAAATCTGCATCTGACGCGAGCTTATACAAATCATGTTATAATGTTATTATTTATCCAAGCTTCGCAGTATCTAAACTTTGAACCCCCAATAAGATTTCGCAATAAAAAGTACAATATCCCCTCGAAGTAATTGAATACAACCGGACCCATCTTACATTTTCATAAATTCTTGACATGCTACCCAAACGTCATCGTTCATACGGTATGCTGATAAATCAACTGAAACATCCACACTGTTTTATGGCTTGCAATAAACACTGGGGTATAAAACTAATCAGCCAAAATTTCATACCATTATCCCCTATGACCCTACACGTCATGTTTGCCTGTGTGTATATGTGGAACTGTTCTAACAGAACACACGACAGCAACAATCTAAATCAGATAAGACACCCACATCTTGCATTTAATACTTATGAGGTGTCGATAGGACGATTGTGAAGTAATTATCATTCATGGCAATCATATTCATGTTTGACCCCTTATCAGATATTTTTGGTGGCCATGATTCGTTTGGTTTTTTGTATACCAAGCTCTTCAAGGGGGATCAACAAACCCAGACATCATCAGCAGACTACAGACAACTTGCCTAGTTGCTATCAACATGACCTTTGAGATGAAATTTTTTTTTGAAAGACGTACGGCCATTGCTGACAGTTGTTGATCTGGGTTTTGAAAAACTACCCGGCGACTGCGTCGGCAGTATTGAAGTTTAGTCTACAACTGTAGAAGGACCAAGTTACCGCGCGAATGGGGTATTTCGCTGATGATACTGTTTGAAGAAGAAGGACAAGTGCCGGTAACAACTGTTCGGTCTAGAATATGTTGCTTTTACGATTCAGAAGGACTCAACGTGAGAAGCTTTGTTTTCTGTCAGTAAGCATTTCCTGTTAGAAGGTCATTTCCTTCGTCTGGCTGTTTATGAGAGCCAGATATGTTATAATCAACGTTGGATTCATTATCCTTAAGAATGCTGCATCACATCTGTTCTGAACGTGCTGACGTTGTGGATTTTATAGAAGTTAAGTGGCCTGTTTTGTTTGTGAACTGTGCCCTTATGTTCTAACTGCGCCTTCTGTTGCTATCACATTTTTCCATTGTTTATGATGTTTATATGTTATAATGTTATTTGTTATTTGTATATTTATATGTATTATATTTCAGCGGGCCGGGTTTTCTCGGTTGGGCGGTGTCTTTTCAGTATGAATGATACCACGTCACAGAGGTTCTTAAAATGTTAGCGTTTTCGTTAGGGACTGTGCGAAATTTCCTACAGTGAAATTTGCTAGCGACAATCGTTGCTTATATCTGTTTAGTTGTGACGAGTTGTGCTTTTATTTTTTGTTTCTTGTTTATTTATATATTTTTTTTTTTTTTCTCATCTTTCTTTCTGTTTTTTAGTTTTCGATTTCGATTTTTGTTTGTATTTGTAGGTCTCCCTTTTCTAATTATTCAGTTTATTTACCGTAAATATTTTTGTGTATACACTGTTAGTAGCGTTCATTCAGCGTCATATTTCGCATCATATTTGTTTTTTATATTTCGCTTTGGTTATCCTTGACTTTTTGTTTCGCTGTTTCGATTTATTTATGACTTATGCGAATGTTTCGTATTGTTTGATTCTTTGTTATTGTTTACATTGACTCTGATCTTTGTTATTGTTTACGATTGACTTGATCTTTGTTATCTGTTTACATCCTGACTATTGATCTTTGTTGTTGTTTACATTGTCTTTGATCTTTGTTATTGTTTACATTGTTGGTGACCTTTGTTATTGTTTACATTGTCTTGTTATTGTTTACATAGTTCTTGCATAGTTAGCTTTCACTATTGTTAATATATGCTCATGCACTATTGGTCTATAGTGCACTTATCATAACTAACTGGTGGTTTTTTGCTTATGCACTATTGTAGTGCAGGTATGATAAATAACTGATGGTTATGCACTGATTTGGGTAGTGCACTGATAATTAAGAGGTGACTTGTGATATTATTATACATTTGATAATACAAGTTGGTGTCAAGTCTTTGTTTCCACAGAGATTGGATGTGCAACATCAGTGAAATGAGTTATACAAGCACTTTATTAAGTCTTGTTGCTATTAAGATTGAAATAAGATAATTAATTATTTTAGGTTCTGTACTCACATTTTAGACATCATGTCTACATTTGAGTACTTTATTGAGCAGGGTAAAGCCCTTGGGAAGACAGGTGATAAATTAGAAGAATTTGCGACTGTTCAATATGCCAAGGCATTGAGTCGGAGGAAAAGAAAATGAAAGAACTAACTGAACAAAAGAGAATAGATGCTGAAAATTTAAAACTGCAGATGCAGGTAGATGAAAAGAGATTACAAATGGAAATGGAAAAACAAAAAAGAGAAGCAGAATCTCAGGAGAAGAGAACTTCAGGGCTGAGGTTGAAAATAAGAGACTTGAAAAAGAAGCTGAAAATAAGAGACTTGAAAAAGAAGCTGAAAATAAGAGACTTGAAATAGAGGCTGAAAATTAAGAGACGGTGAGGTAGAAGAAAAAGTATTACAGGCTAGAGAGGCTGAAGAAAAGAAAGTTAAGGGCTGAGGCTGAGGAAGAAAAGAAGGTTTACAAAGAGAGGTGATGAGAGAAAAAAGCAAAAATGAAACATGATGAAAAAGTCTTAGCTTTAGTGTTAGAGAAGTTAAAGTTATTGAACACTGGTAATGTAATGATGCTCAATCAGGTGTCATTTTTTTCATAATAAGTTGACTAATGCTAAGGATTCAAGCTTATATTATACCAGCATTTAAATCACTCAATCGATGATATAACATTTTATCTAGATAGATTTGAAAGTGCATGTACTGTCTGCATAATATTGATAAAACTCAATTATATGTGTAGTCATCTGTCCAATGATAATTAGAGGTGATGCTTTTGACTTTGTTGAGTATGGTAGATGTGCCTGACAAGGAAAACATATGAGGTGGGTCAGGGCCGGCATTGTTAAGCTGAAGTACCCAACGTTAACGAGCAGGCCGGATATTGTTTTGAAATTTAAAAAACATGTTACCAGAACTGGAGTTGAATTCTTGAATTATCCTCAGGATCCCGTCCTTAATTTTTTTACGATGGGTTGAGAAGTCATAAGACAGAAAATACCATTTGACAGTCTTCTGAGTTTACTACTTAGGGACAAGGTTTCTAGTCTTCTGTTAATGAAGCTTTTCTATCTTTTCTTCATGAGCGTAAGCCTAAAAACATAAAAGAAATGGAAGAATACTGTAGCCAGTTCTGTTATGCACTCTCCGCACCATACACGTAGTAGTAATCTCAGGTGAAAGAAGGTTTGCCAGTTGCTTCGGCAGCACTTATGGCACCAACATTTCTAATTGACGTAAATTTAGGGTAGCAGCAAAAAAAGATTTTAAATAAAAAGAGTACATCGGTAATTATGCAAGAACTCCATGGAGTGATATCCAATTTCATGGTGATTCTTCTTCGAAGAATTGGAGATGACAATCTGATAGTACTACGTTATTCCTATCGGGTTATTTAGATACTCATTATAGGCCTTCTCCAATGTACTCGGTTTTTAGAGGTAAACGAGGTTTATTCTGCCAGAATGACCTCCAATACCAAACCACTAATAGATGTTCGCAATCAAGACCATTAGCAGATTGGACATGAGAGTAATTCGTGGACCTGGGAATTCCACAATATTGATAAACAATTACAAATTCGGAAATAATACGTGCAGAGATTATAATAAACTCTGCTTAACTTGCAGAGGTTAATAATAGTCAGGGGTTAAGTTGGCAACACAAAGAGAAGAAGAATGATATCAGCAGGACATATCTCCTGTACAACAAGAAATCAGGGGAGTCGCAGGTAAAACAGTCGTTAAATAATGATAAAGACCATATTGCTATCGGTTGCACTAATTTGCTTTTGACATTTGAGGTAGGGCAAAAATAAATGTATCCAATGCTAGTACTTTATTTGAACTCGGAACAACCTGTTAGTACTCTAAGTTGGTGGTCATCCCTTTTGGCCAGCTCTTACCTGCTAATGTTGATCACTTGAATGGGAGAGGTTCTATTAATCACTTGACATAAGGGGACTCGTGTAATCCCTAACTCAGTCTCAGTGTTTCGTTTCGATTCCTGGAACTGTACTACTGTCGGGTTAGGCAATCTCTTGTAGATCCATTTGTGCTACAGGAAAAGTTATTATCAAATGTGTTCACATTTGGTGGACGTCTGAAAAAATTATCCTACTCGCCATCAATAATTCGCATTGCTACTCATTTCTTCACGGGAGAGGTCCACGCGTGTCTACTTACAAACCCTATTGCGGACCTTATTATTGGTCGTATTCACGGAGTTAGGGAATGTACCCCACAGCAGATTGCTGTTTGGGAAGAGCAAAACATTGAAGCTACCAAATTTATGCGGTGGTCACAAGAGCAACAAGCTTACTGGAACCACCTCGAAACTTCATTTAACTAATAATGAGGAAGCTAAACTGAATTGTAGCAAAATAGTCACTTGACTATTACACGTGACTCATTTATCAAATTGCAAGAAGAAGATCCTTCTTTACAAAAATTCTTCATTCTAGCAAAAAAAGGTGATCCTAATCAAAATACTAATAGAAAAACTTGGATTTCTATGAAGAACGGCGTACTTGTACGTATGGTACAAGACTCGACTACGTCCACTCATTCACAAATTCTTGTGCCTGGAGAGCATGCAGAGGTGCAAATATTTGCAACATGTTATATGACTCGCAATGTGCTGGGGACATTATGGGTTTTTTCCCCGTACAAATGTCGAGAGTTCTTGCGGCTTTCTTTTGGCCATTTTGTGTAGCAAGGACATACGCAATCGT
Organism: Oreohelix idahoensis; assembly: GCA_024509875.1. Classification (NCBI taxonomy): domain Eukaryota; kingdom Metazoa; phylum Mollusca; class Gastropoda; order Stylommatophora; family Oreohelicidae; genus Oreohelix; species Oreohelix idahoensis. The sequence continues at coordinate 959 of JAMPIV010006577.1, read as the reverse complement.
ACTGTCGCTCTTGCAAGGTATGTCAGGAGGTCAAATCTAAAGGACCAACGACTGCTGCGCCTATCCAGGCTGCTGACATTCCAATTTTCGCCCTTTTCAAAAAAATGGCAATAAGATATATATCAGGGTCCCTATTTTATAATTAAGTGGGTCAAGAGGGCAATCAAATTATTTCTGTAACATGTGTTCTGGATATGTGGCATCAACTGTCTGGCCAGAGGCAGAATACTCGATACATGTGCAATCCTCAATATGCTGATATTGCTCAGAACGCTCTGTGGCGGATATGTTCGCGCTTGGGGTTTATCCCGGAGATTTATTGTCAGGACCATGGCACTCACTGATATCAACACTATAGTCACAGGTAATTCATCTACATAGAAAAAGTCTCTCAGCATATCTATCACCCACTGTCTAATGGGTTTGATCTAACGTTTAAATAGGACTCTAAAAACTTACTGGGTAAAAATAACTGAGGATCATCCTCAGGCATGGGCCATGGTCTTCCCCGGGCTCATTATGCGTATAGCGAGGTACCCCACATAACAACCGGGGTATACCCTATTTTTAAATATGACTTATGTGCAACTCCCCTCTCTTGCCCTATTGACTAAACATCACTAACACCTCCCATTTCCTAAAAACAAATCTCAATCCTCCCACATACCAAATATTTTACCTAACCTTCTCATACTTCCCCCACAAACCATTTGAAGTTTTTTTTTTCCATCATAAAATCACCTACTACAACCTACAAAGCTCTCAATGCAATTTTCCTTATATCTCCTCCACATCCACTCATACAACTTACACAATTAACCCTTATACACCCTCACATCTAACACCAACTTACCCTTGCAGCATAACAGCCTACAAAATTCATTTACGTACTAATGCACCACTTACTCCCACCAAACATAATACTTACCAAAGAATAACCCAATCCATTCCCTCAACCC
>JAMPIV010006576.1:0-92866 GCA_024509875.1 Oreohelix idahoensis | reverse complement strand
GTTTTCAAATCTACGTATCATTGTGCAGACTCAAAAAATGCAGTCTTTTGCCAAGAAAGTCCCCAAGTTCCAAAAGGACGTATTTAACTTGGGTGTCTCCGGGGAAACGACTACATTGGCGTATGCTAATTTGTACAAATGTCTGATTAAGTCACCGAACAATTATTCCAGGCGCGGGGAGGGGTGTAGCAAGCACAGTGTCATAGCGTAGGTTTCTAAAAAAAATGATGGAATGTCAGGGTCGGATGGCTTCCCTTCAGTATTGGATTCACTTACTTTAGTTCCACACCACAGATTTGTCCACAAGATATAATATTGTCGGGGAATTGTTTGTTATATTCTCGCCCACGGGCTGCAAAATTTTATAGAGTTTCAGGAAGAAATTAAGTGCTGGTCCTAGGGTATTTATCATTACAGGTCCCCGTTATAAACTTTCTTGCACTGTGTGTGAGAAAACCCTCGTGGTTCAAAAAGGGACTAATTTCACATATAAACTACTAATAAAAGTTAGAAAAACTCTGTACTGGTTAAGAAACAGAACTTTACATTTAAACTTGCAAGCAGAGAGCTTTGCTTATCATTTAAACTTCCCGTGACGTAAGTTATCTTTAAAAATCAGCAATCCTCATAAATGAAGAACACGTGCGTATTCCGTCACCATTCATGAGGCTGGATTTCTAGAGTTTATACGTTTATGTTTTTTTAGAAAAAAAATACACTCGACTGAGTATTAGCAGTTAAATTAAATTTATAAATAGCTACAATTGCCGTTATAAGCTAGAAATTTTAATTTTATTCTGCTTTCCACTGAATGCTTCCCTAGAAAATATAATAGCCTACCACTTTATTTCTCTTCTGCGCTAAAGAAATAGATTAAAATGAATTAAGCGATTTAACACTTTAACACTCACAAAATCTATATATCTATCATATTAATTACCTCAACCACAGAATTACAGGTAGTCGCACAACTTAAGAATAAAAATGCTGAAAATATTTCTGAAAGTCTAGAAGTTCGACAAATTGCCGAAACAAACTGAGATCTTCGCTAACAGCTATTCTGTTTTTCGGGCGACCTATCTACTGTGAGTCTATGAGCGAGAATGAAATTAAAGTTTCAAACTTGGCCAATATCTTAAAATCAGACAAAGGGCCCAAACTTATTTCGCCAAGCGAAATTATCTCCCCTACTCCCAACATTTACGTCCGCTTAACGCGCGTGTCGTAACTGTCACCTACTGACCACGATGTACGGTGTGTCAGTTTCAAAATCCCAGACAGCCTGACTCCATTCCAATCAGGGCAGGGCAGTTTTTTTCCACACACTACAGCTGACCATGGCCCAAGTGAGCGCCGTGTCAGTTTGGGATTTTCCAGACAAATGTCTGGATACTGACCGGTGCAGATGTAAAGTATCACACCTCACCGGGACTAATGCCGCGAAGAAGCTCTCTCGCTCCGGGAGAATGTAGACGATTTGCTACGTCCTATGTTCGGCGAACCGACTTGTCACGCCTTCTGCCGCCCTGCAGCCCTGACATTCTGAATGGATGAAAAAATATACAGGAAAAAAAATGAAATACAGAGATACTTAAAGAGAGAAATTTTGGGTGAAAGAATAGGAAGAAGATGTAGGAAATTAAATGAATATAAACCCTACGTGACAGAGCCTCCCCCCTTTAAGATATGGAAGCACTCCATGTCTACGTTATGGAGTTTAATTTCCTATAACCGTAGCTTCGGGGTGTCTGTCTTCTTCCCTCTCCTCTTCCCCCTCCATCTCTGTCCAATTCCTACTCAAGTCCACTCCTCAAAGTTTCCTTCCCCTGGAATGTCTCATATGCGCTCTTGAAAAGAGCGTCGCCGCTTCTGACATTTTTGAAAGATTTCCTGTGATTAGCGGTGGAATAAATCCCCTGCCCACTATCGTCAATCTTTCATCGTCGTTAGTTTTTTTTTTTTTTGGCGGCGATCGTCAGGAGATGGTCGGAGGTTGGCACTGGTTTTTTCCAAGTATCTCTTTAAGAGATTTAAAAAACCTGGAAAAAACCTTTCTCCCCTGTTTTTTCCCCATGTCAATCTTTGATAATCTTACAATTATTAGCCTAGGTAAATTTTTTTTTTCCAGGAAAGTCCAAATTATTCAGGACGGGGAAAAAAAAACCGTCTCCCTCGAACTCCAATCCCGCAAATTCCAGAACTGCGGTTGGGAATTCTCAGTTAAAGTTTGGGTAAAATAAAACCCCCAAAAACTTTCCCACTTCCTTCAGAGTTCTCTGGCCTGGGTTTTCCGCGACACTTAACCTGTATCGGTTTTGTCTGAGTAGGACGTCTGTCTTTATCTGGATAGAAACTTTACTCTCCTAAGTCGAACTTATGGTTTTGTTGTCCTAGAGAGGTCTCCAAGGCTATCCGGCGGATTTCCTAAATGTGGGTGTGATTTGGCTTCGTCCCTAGGGACTGGTGTTTTTTTTGCTTGTCGGCTTCGCCGCCTTGAAAGAGTGATTCAGTGGTTTTGGGGAAAGTGATAGTCGTCTAGACCTATCCCTTTGTATCTTTACCCCAGTGTTCATTTATTACCAAGGAATGGCAGTTTCATATTTCCCCAAGGTAATCCAAGATACTTTTATGAACTCTCGTACGAAGCCACCATTTTCGATAAGAGAATATATTTGACTCGATGAAAACGACTTCGATTCCTAGCAGCACTATATTCTGTAGAATGCAGTCAATTGTTCATGATCAAATCTACAGAGCAATGCAATGTTTTATGAATGACTAACTTTAGGACAGATTCATTATCTGTATCCAAACGTGAGTGACAGCTCACGAGTGAAGCCATCTTGGAACCAAAACATGTAGTGACTTTCAAGAAGAGAAAAGGGATGCCCATATTATCGCTTGATTAGTCCAGAGATCACTGCTACCCATGAGAACCCTTTTTATCAGCGGTTCAATATTATTATACGATGAAAAATATGGTGCTGAACAATTATGTTTGAAAGGTTCGTCGCTTGTGAGATTAGGTCCATAGAAGCCATCAGAAATATTTTTATAAATTTTCTGACGTGCTTAGTCAGTGAAGTCAGATGATCTAAAAATGTATGGGCGATACTGAGTGCTTGGCTACTGACAGTCCATTATACAATTTATTCCTACATGAGGGCCCACATGTAACATTGCCAAGACCATTTGTCCACTGTACTATGATGTATTATGGCATCCTGTTATTTGTCACTATCTGTGCTGTCGAGTGTGTACGTCCAATTAAACTTTAGAAAAGGTACACAGTCGTTGGTTTCGATGACTTCCGGTCATACAAAAGAGTGTCAGAAAGGGGAATGGTCCAAAAATTTGTCAACAAAACGATCCCTGTATTCGAATCATCGGCACATTTTTCCCATTTAGATTTCATCCATGTCTTCAACCACTGCGTAGAAGTTGACATTCCATACACTTACAGTGGGGGGGAGGTACCATAGAGATCTTTGGGCAAACTGTTGACGTTGATGACGCCTGGGGGCGCCTTTCTTCCAGCAAGGTACTTTATCAACATATATTTTAGCAACTTTATCAAAAACCTTCTGGGTTCCTTCAATAGAGAAGTTGGTGGTAGTTAGCCTTAGAAAAACTTTTTCGAAGGACGGTAAATTCCTGCCCTTATTTATCCCTTCATTGGTGAAAAAGTCGGTAGGGGCCCACCAAAACTTTCTCTCCTTTGTTTCTCCTTCCGCGACTTTGGGTATCGGTATGGTTAGCGTGCTTGGTGCGTTTGGTCGCTTAAAGTTAGTCGTTGCTAGGTCCCATCATTAGTTAAACAACCGTTCCTTTAAAAAAACCGGACAAAATTTTACTGGCTTTTGGACAACTGTCTCATCAGCCTTCTCGTCTGTCAGAGACTGAAGTTTTCAAGGGGCGGGCCTTTTTGGGCCAGCCGAATAAGAGTGTAGCTGGCGGACAATCCCTGTGGAAGTATTTAGGAGATTCCTCTGTAGCCAAAAATGCTGCAGGAATAAGAGATTCCCCCAATCTTCAGGTTTCACTTGGCCAGCTTACTTTAGCATCATGGTGAGGTTTCCATTAGCACCAAATTGTTCCACGGCCCCATTTCCCGCCGGAGTTATGGCTTTTAGTGTGGATGTGTTGGGGTCCTCAAGAATCTTAACGATCTCATCCATCAACAGGTTTCGGTATGGAGATCCGTTATCCGTCAACACTTGCTGAGGGAATCCCAACCGAGTGAAAATCTGCACGAGGGCTTCTGCGACATGCTTGGCATCTGCGCATGTTAGCGGGATAGCTTCTGCCCATAAAGTGCATGTATCGACTAAGGTCAGGATGAACCTGTTCCCGCTTTTTAGTCCTTCGAAAGGCCCTAAAATGTCGATCACAAACCCGTTCGAATGGTGTTCCCCATTATTGGCATTTCACCCATGTGGACTGGGGGTTACTGTTTTTGCTTTGGTGGCACACGTTGGGCACTGGGCACAGGATTTGACGTAACTGATAATATCAGTGTTTACTCCTGGCCACCAATAATGAGTGGTTATACGTTGGTTTGTGGCGTTCTGTCCCATATGTCCGCTAAAGGGAAGAGAGTGCCCCATTTCTAGGATTTGGCTTCTGTACTGTTTCGGTACTAGGAGCTGGTTGTAAAATTGGTCAGGCTTGCCCGTTCTCCGATAAAGTACGCCATCCTCAGAAAAAAATGTCCCCGTGCTGTTTTGGGTTCCTTAGCCATGGGCAGTTTCCTAAAGCAGGGTGCCAAAGTAGGGTCCTTGTATTGCGCTTCTTTAAGTTCCATGGGTAACAAATTCGGCGCAGGCTCCCGTTCCTTCTTGGTTTGCCCTCTTGTAGTTACTGCTGCCACAATCGGCTCTTCCGGTTTCCCAATACACACGTATCTCCCGCCAAGTATGACTGGGTAGATGGGATCATCCATAACAGCCGCTTTGATCACACCTCTGACAAAGTGAGAATGTAATTCCAACAATGAGATGGGCAGCGCTATAGGGGCAGCACCAGTAAGAACTCCACAAAGTTTGACGGTCTCTCCTGTCTCTTGACCGGGTTTGGACCAGGTTTCTGGCAACAATGCAATCATAAGAAAGCCCCGTGTCAAATAAGCAAGAAGTTTGAGAACCGTTCAAAGTAACAGTACCCTCGCGTTGAGGGTCTATCCCCAAAAAGGTTGGGGATCACTGTCAATAATTCCGCCTTGCGAGACTGTCAATAAGCATCCGATGCGTTTAGGCTCGGTGTGCTCGGTCTGATCATATGTCCCGTGCTCAGGGGTTCTCCCTTTGCCACCTTGTCCTTTCTGGCTACGCTGCCATGTAGGGCGGTCGGGTTGATCAGACTGTTTGGGGTGGTTGGGGTACTTGTTCTTGTAGAACTTGGATTTTTCAGGAGGGGGGTTTTGAGGTCCAGTTTCTCTGTGGTTGTTTTGGTTAGAAGCCTGAGAAGATTGCTCTAGGTTATGTTTTCGAAAATGCTCCTCTGTCGGTTTCCGCTTTGTGGCCGGTAGTTCAGCCAGCGCATTGTGATAACGCTCAGACTTTTTCCAAAATGTCTTCAAGTTTTTTTTCTGCCCCCTGCTCAGCGAGAAATCTCCGGGTATCAGCAGACAAAGTGTTCTTTATTTGTTCAGTTAGAACAAGTTTCCTCAAGACCTTCATAGGTAGAGGGGAGCTGCGAAAGCTCAAGGCACTTTGTTAGATATCCCTTAAGACGAGATGAAAACTGGTGAAAAGTTTCAGAATTCTCTTTCCGGCTGTTGCGAAACAGTTGCAAAAACTTGCGAGCGTTCATTTTCAAAGCGCTCCAGTAACGCTTTCTTCAACACAAATCGTAGTCGTCTTGTTGGCTACTTTCCAGCTTAGAATAAAAAACATCATAAGCAGAACCTTTTAGGGCCTGGGAAAGTTTCATATTCCAACGCGACCTCTCTAACCCGTACAGAGTTGCAATTTTCTCAAATTTTTCTAACCATGTGTCAATCTTCTCATTTGGACAAGGAAAAGATTCAAGAGTGAAAGACATAGCATTTAGTTGAAGAGATTGAGTGTTAGCAGGGTCAGTTAAGGAAGAATGAGGAGAAGACTCTCCATTGCTGGAGGTAGAGGCAGCACCACGACTTTGGAACTCTAGAGTTTTAAGCGCCAACTCGTGCTGTCTCTGTTCCCTCTCCTGTCTCCTCCTCCTCTCTCCCTGCCTCTCTTTTCTCCCTTCTGTCTTCTCTCCTTCTCTCTTCTCCTCATGCTGCATCCTGCGAATTTCCCATTTCCTCGTCCATCTTCTTCTGCTGTAAAGCTTCGGCTGCTTTCTTCTTTCCTCCTAGCTTCTTCTTTTTTTCCTCTTTAGCTTCAGCTGCTTTCCTCCCGCATCATATCTCTCAAGTTCGTCTCTGACAAAAGCTTTCGCTTCCTCTCCTTCCAGTCCCTCCTCTCTCGCTTCGTCCCTGAGAAATTGTCTAAGCTTTGCCCTCTCGGCCATATTATGTCAGTGACTGAGACACGTGGAGATAGAAAATAGGAAAAAGAATAACCTGGTTCCTACCACTTACGAGAAAAAAAACCCAAAAATTCAAAAGATGATATCCTTAACCCTGGGATACCTCCTCCAAAATAAAATCTAACTATCGCTGCTATTATCGGCAATAAAGCACTCAATGCAAAACACGACTACGCCAAATAAATGGTAGTTAAGATTACAACTGAAAAATAAGTTGCTACAGTGGAAAAGCAAAAGAATATTGCAAAAATTAACGAGAAAAATAATCCCTTAATTTTTAAAAATCCACTATAAGTTCGCCCCTGAAGTCAGATCGGGTAAGGGAGGGAATTAATCTGGACAAAAAGTCCGAAACACACTACTTAACTTAGTTCAAACGCCGTTCTGCCTCAGTACCCAGTGAATGTTATACACTCACCACTTTACCAGCATTTAGTATTACAATCAGCAGTTAACATATATCCCGACAAAATCAACCTGTAACCAAAATGTATATTATTCAAAGATGCTGTGGAAAAAAAAAAACTTATTAGTTTGTGTGGTCAGCACGCCCGTAAACAGATCGCTAGTCTAGGGGGTAATTATTTAAAGATATAACAACTCACAAGACATCACACTCTTACTCTATATCAGAATACAGAATCTTAAGTTCAAAATCCAGATAGACGAGTCCACGTTTGTCGTACTCGTCTTCCTATTCTAAGTTCAAAGACCGGAAACGAGCCCTCATTTGTCGTAGATTTCCGATAGGAGAATTAAGACTAGGTTTGGTCCCTTCTGAATAGGTTTGAATAGGTGATAGACTCAGTGAGAGTTAGTGAAAGGTAATAGAATTTCCACACACGTGAGATGATAGATTTGATATAGTGGCTGTCTCTGAAAGCGAAAAGAATTCTTCTCTCTCTCACCTATCTTCTACAACAGTTGTTACAGCGTCAGACAGACTACACCAATATACATATTACGTATATTTCTATCACTCACAGGCACGCACATACACGTGACGACAGGTAAACACACAGACGTGGGAAAACTATAACAATGATATATATATTATCTAGAACGAGCTGACCAAACACGATTATTAAGTTCAAGAGCGATTTTATTATCAGGAAAAAATCAGCTCACAACATCAAAGAAAGTACATCAAGGAAAATACATATACACATAGTCATAAAAAATCAAGGAAATGTTGCAAGGATGATAGCCCCGTTATAGTGTTAACTCTAGGTTTAGCCCGGCCCCGTTAAGAGAACAGATGATGGCGCCCGAGTCACAGATACATAGGGTTGAGTCTAAGAGTTTTTCTTTGTTTTATCTCGTAATTATATGCACAGAGTTTGAAAAAAATCTGATTTAACCTAAGACAAAAACACAAGAACTCTAGCCTTAGCAACAAATTATGCAGATTGAGAAAAAAAAAATTAGGACAGCAACAGGGTGTCAAAGATAAAATAGTGAAAAAAAAATATCACTCAAACCAGCGTACACTCATTCATTCCGCCATGGCTTCTCATACTTGTACTCACGACTTTGCTTGCTGCCTCTTGGAACACATTGATTTTAGATTTTCACACAGACTCAAAAAATGCAGTCTTCTGCCAAGAAGTCCCCAGTTCCAAAAGACGTATTTAACTTGGAGTCTCCGGGAACGACTACTTGGGTATGCAAATTTGTTCAAATGTCTGATTAAGTCACCTAACAATTATTCCAGGCGCGGGAGTTAGCAGAGCACAGTGTCAATAGCGTAGGTTTCTAAAAAATGATGAATGTCAGGTCGGTGCCTTCCCTCAGTATAGGATTCACTTTAGTCACACCACAGATTTGTCCACAAGATATAATCTAGTCGGGAAATGATTGTTAATATTCACGCCACCAGGCAGCAAATTATATAGAGTTTCTAGAAGAAATTAAGTGCTGGCTCCAAGGTCCAGTATTTATCATTACAGTCTTTGAAAACCCGTTATAGGGATATTAGTATTTCTGTCTAACTTGCACCGTCAGATCAGTGTTACTTGAGAAAACCCACGTGGTTCAAAATAAGGACTGTCTATTTCTTCACAAGTATGGAAACTACTACTAGGTGCTGGTAAAGTTAGGGTCACCCCAAAACTTTCACTGTGTGGAGGAAAAATAACACATATAATATAATAAACAGAATCTGTACTGGTTATGACTTACATTTAAACTTGCAAGCAGAGAGCTTTGCTTATCATTTAAACTTCCCGTGACGTAAGTTATATTTAAAAATCAGCAATCCTCATAAATTAAGAACACGTGCGTATTCTGTCACCATTCATGAGGCTGGATTCTAGAGTTATACGTTTGTTTAGAAAAATACACTCGACTGAGTATTAGCAGTTAAATTAAATTTATAAATAGCTACAATTGCCGTTATAAGCTAGAAATTTTAATCTATTCTGCTTTCCACTGAATGCTTCCCTAGAAAATATAATAGCCTACCACTTTATTTCTCTTCTGCGCTAAAGAAATAGATTAAAATGAATTAAGCGATTTAACACTTTAACACTCACAAAATCTATATATCTATCATATTAATTACCTCAACCACAGAATTACAGGTAGTCGCACAACTTAAGAATAAAAATGCTGAAAATATTTCTGGAAGTCTAGAAGTTCGACAAATTGCCGAAACAAACTGAGATCTTCGCTAACAGCTATTCTGTTTTCGAGCGACCTATCTACTGTGAGTCTATGAGCGAGAATGAAATTAAAGTTTCAAACTTGGCCAATATCTTAAAATCAGACAAAGGGCCCAAACTTATTTCGCCAAGCGAAATTATCTCCCCTACTCCCAACATTTACGTCCGCTTAACGCGTGTCGTAACTGTCACCTACTGACCACGATGTACGCGTGTCAGTTTCAAATCCCAGACAGCCTGACTCCATTGCAGGGCAGTTTTCACACTACAGCTGACCATGGCCCAAGTGAGCGCCGTGTCAGTTTGGGATTTTCCAGACAAATGTCTGGATACTGACCGGTGCAGATGTAAAGTATCACACCTCACCGGGACTAATGTCGAGAAGAAACTCGCGCGCTCGGTGAGAATGTAGACGATTTGCTACGTCCTTATGTTCAGCGAACCGACTTATCACGCCTTCTGACGCCCTGCAGCCCTGACATCTACGTAATATCGTCCTAGCGCGATTCTCAGTTTTAGAGAAAGGAAAACAGGTAAAGTTTGCGAATTATATGAAAATAATATACGCAAAACGAATGGATGAAAAATATACAGGAAAAATGAAATACAGAGATACTTAAAGAGAGAAATTGGGTGAAAGAATAGGAAGAGCTGTAGGAAATTAAATGAATATAAACCCTACGTGACAGTGGTATTTGCGAGAACAGAGAACTTCTAATCGTAACAGTGTTCTGACCGCTGACAGAGTATTAGATTCTTTGCCGTGCGCCGCTGTTTCATTAGATTTTGCAGCAGATCGGCTGGTAAACCCTTTGATAACGAGTACCTCTTTTATCTCCGTTCAGGGGAAGCAACTCCCGTTCGGTTGTGAGTAGTGGCCCTTGTTCGCTCGTGTGTCTAAAGCCAGTTAGCGGGATAATAATATTACGTATATTCACGAAAACTTTCTCGCGTCGGTTGTCTTCTGATGTAGACTCCATAATAACATTTATCTTACTCATGATTACGTTATACGCCGAGCATCTGTGGAAACATGCATTGCCTGGTGGCCGGGATTAGCGTCTCTTGTAGACTATAAATCTAGATAGTTTTACTCAGTCAAGCACACTCGTAAATTTTTCCTGTTCGTAGATGACCAAATGAGACAAAGGCAGTTGTGGGCACAAAACTAGATTGTGTTGCCTATTCTCGTCATCTCGGGGTAAGTTGGCATTTTTGTAATATAATTCATGTTAGCTTTAATATACGTATAACTGATAGTAGTGTGACTTGAATTATTTTAGGTGATTTCTCCCCGGTAATTAATTCAGTGATAATGTAGCGCCGTCACCGCCTAAGTTAATTGGTGCTTAAGCTGTTAGGTGTCTTATGATATTATTGTTTGCAATGGGTTAATGGTAAACTTATGCTAACAGATACTTACTAGGCGAAGAACCCCATAGTCCGTTCAGTGCTTACCATGGGTTAATGAGTAAGCTAAAAAGCTACCATTACTTTAAGGAAATGTCTGTGGTGTAAGTTATTCACTTAAACCTGAATAGTGATGTGCGTGCACTATAACACTTGAATTATAAGAGGTAGTCATTCATTACTTGTGAGAGAACCTTCACGTGGTTGACGGTGAAATTAGGATAGGCCTATTGTGTAGTTAGACACCAGTTTAGAACTTTCACGGCAAACCACAAAAGCAGCCACCAGCTAGGGATATAATTGTATCTTATGTTTAAGTCACAAAGTATTGTTATAGCAATAACAGTGCATTTTTTGCATGTATTAAATTTTTTGGGAGGTTATTACTTTTCACTTTTTGTGTATCGACCCCAAGGGGCGCATACCATTTATTATGTAGTGTCTATTGCTTGTATTTTCTGTAAATTCACTTAATGTTGTCAGATGAATCGCATATCCACTCAGCTGGAACTACAGGGTTAGATATCCCTTATGTTGTGTTAAAAGAGGACTTAGAGTAGATTTTGCGGTCAGAGCATTTGCTAACATGAACATGTATATACAAGATATATTAGCCTATGCAAGCACATGCTGATAATTGATAGAGTGGAATTAACAGGAGGGCGACTCATATGGTAAAGATAGCCCGAGACTATCCTAGCAATGATAACAATAATTATAAATTCCAAAGTGGGGCATAACTGTTTATTATAACGTTATTGTAATTTTATTGTTTGCTTGATTTAAAGGTTGTTTGTTTTTTATCTCAGTTCCAGGGTAACCCACCGCTACCGCAGGATTCCAGTCCGGCGAAGAACGTAACATTCTCATCGATCGCACAGTTCCTGAAAGCAATTAGCACCACGAGTTGTCATCTATACTTGAAGTTTCTTCTTCTTCTTCTTTGATTTTTAGCCGCCGACCGTCAAAACAGTCAGTGGAAATCACGCCTAGTGGCGTCTTGTAGGGCAACAACAAATTGATTCCACTTTGCTCGGTTGGTGGCCATCCTTCGTACAGTGCCCCAACTCTGGTTCATTCTTTGAATCTCAGCCTCCACAGTCCTCCACCAAGTTGTTTTTGGTCGGCCTCTCTTTCGTTTTCCTTCAGGGGTCCATAGCATAGCTGTTCTTGTGATGGCATCGGTGTCTCTTCTGAGGACATGGCCAACCCAGCTCCAGCGTCTGCCAGCTATGATGGTGTGCATGTCCTTTTGCTTGCTCCGAGTAAGCAGATCTTGGTTGGTGATGGTATTCGGCCAAAAGATTCGGTGAATTTTTCTTAGACATGTTGTGTAAAAAGAGGACAATTTCGACGTTTCCTTCTCTGTAACTCTCCAGTTTTCTGCACCATAGAGAAGCACAGAAAGCACACAGCTCTGATATAATCTTAATTTTGTGCTTGTGCTGTATTGAGAGGACTTCCAGATGTTGTTTAGGCTAAAAAAGGCTGTTCTTGCTTTGTTCATTCTGGAATGAGATGGACTACATTTTCTACATTGGAAGATCTGGAATATGCAGATGACATTGCACTGCTAACACATTCACATCAACACATACAGGAAAAAACGGATAGACTTAATAAGTATAGCCAGCAGGTGGGCTTAAGCATCAATTTAAAGAAGTCAGAGGTCATGACGCTCAATGTGAGCAACCCTGAGCCCATATCAGTAAGGAATCAGCAACTGGTACAGGCAGACACCTTCACATACCTAGGATGCATAGTAACACCAGACGGTGGGACAAGCAAAGACAAACCTGAAGTACAACCCTTTTTCGACGCCCATCCCTCTAATGGGAAATGAGCTCACGCAGTGTATAACGAGCCATAACAAATCTTAAATCGTATTTGGCAGTAGTGTTTTCCTACTCGCCTCTTGATCACAAGTCAGAGCATAGTGGCTTCCAGCATATCGATCAGCACAGCGTCTTGAGCAGAACAGAAAGCACCAGACTGTGTGCTTAAACTGAGCACTCAATCACAAATAAAGTTCAAACCAGCCAAACCGGATTTAAACATCAAGTACGCAGGCCTATTTAATACGCTGGATAATAGCGCAGTGGACCGTTTGTCCTGAATCGACCTCGTCTTGTGTGCGTTTTCTGGTCACTCGAAACCCCCCGCACGTATTAGCGGTCAGCCGAATATAGATAGAGTAATCTACAGCCTATCTTGATGTTAGTGCGTGAACAATGGCGCACGGATAGCGCCTACAGTGGATTTATAGTGTAATTCATCATCTGTAGGAGGATATACATATAAAAACACTAACTGGAGTTATTGGATTTGGTTCCACAGAAGCGGAAGAATTAGGAACTCTATTTATTTGTCGGTGTTCTACAAGAGTTTTTGTGTTGGTGGATTGTTTGTTTCGTTAGTGTTTAATTGAATACTTGTTAACTTGATGTGAATATTGATGCCCTTCTTATGTTGTTGTGCTGATATACTTATTTCATATATTTTCTTCCTTCAAGAACCTTAATAAATTTTACTCATTTATTAATGCGCTGTTCACAACCCTTCATCCATACTTAATATTGCAGCTCTTACTATTGTCTCTACATGACGGTGAGAAAGGAGAGAAAGCGGGTGGTTCTTAAGACTATATAAATGTGTTGGGGCTTGGAAAGAGAGATAGCTTTTGATGAATCCTCTTCCAGGTTTGTCTCAAGTTCACCCTATTTTTACACATTATCTCTGTTTTGTCTATAATTTTGTCAGTTCACTCTCATTTGTCGATTTCACTAAAATTGTCTGACTCGACAAATTCTCTAAACCCCTAACCCAACCACGACACCGAGGAATTTTTAACGTGCGAAACTTGCACACGCGCCCTTCTATTTTTTCTCTCTTATTCAAGAAGGCTAGGCATCCGATCTAACTACCCAGACGATGGAGGCGGGAAGAATATGACATCATAATGATAATTGGTTCTGGAAAAAAAGTTCCATACATTATATTCCCGCTACTGAGAATCGAACCCGGTACCTTCAGAATTCGAGGCGGACGCCATACCTCTTAGCCACTCTGACACCCAGATTGACGCATATTGGCAATGTGATAGTGTTACTGATTGCAGTATATTGAAAATGTGATATTAGATGTATCTTAGTAATGAAAATGAATGAAACGTATTCAAAATATGATAGCAGATACATCTTAGTAATGATAAGAAATGTGGGAAATATGAAAGTAGATGTATCTTTAGTAATGTTAATGACAGATGGGAGCCGCGCTGGTGTAATGGTTACCACATTGCTCTGGCGATCAGGCGTTCAAGGTTCAAGCCCGGGCGTGAGCATTTAAAGAGTGTCATCGACCGGGATTTTGACTGAATAATCTGAACAGTCCTGAGATAAACCCTCTGTGGGTGTGAAGGAACGAAGCTCCTGACCGGGTTGGAAGGAAAGTCCACAGGCTCCCCAGCCTCGCAATGACATGTCATTGGGCCGATAAAAAAAAAATGATAGACATGTGTTGGTAATATGATAGTAGATGTATCTTAGTAGTGTTACGGATAGAAGCGTCATTGAAATTGTCATAGTAAATGTATCTTAGTAATGTTAATGATCGATACATGTTGATAATGATAAAGCAGATGTACCTTAGTAATGTTAATGATTGATACATGTTGGAAATGTGATAGTTGATGTGTATCAGTAATGTTAATGATCAATACATGGTGATAATGTGATAGTAGATGTATCTTTGTAGTATTAATGATCGATACATGTTGGTAATGTGATAGTAGATGTATCTTTGTAATATTAATGAGCGATACATGTTGGTAACGTGATATAAGATGTATCTCAGTAAAGTTAATGATCGATACATGTTGGTAATGTGAAATAATATGTATCTCAGTAAAGTTAATGATCGACACATGTTGGTAATGTGACAATAGATGTATCTCAGTAAAGTTAATGATTGATACATGTTGGTAATATGATAGTAGATGTATCTTTGTAATATTAATGATCAGTACATGTTGGAAATGTGATAATAGATGTATCGCAGTAAAGTTAATGATCGATACTTGTTGGTAATGTGGCAGTAGATGTACCTTAGTAATGTTAATGATCGATACATGTTGGTAGTGTGACAGTAGATGTATCTTAGTAAAGTTAATGATCGATATGTTGGTAAAGTGACAGTAGATTTATCTTAATAATGTTAATGATTGATACATGTTGATAACGTGACAGTAGATGTATCTCAGTAAAGTTAATGACAGACACGTCTTGTTGTTAGTATGATAATAGATGCATCTTTAAGAATGGTTATGGAAGATATATGTAGGTAATGTGATAGAACATATAATCATGATAAATGCTAATGTAAATATTGCTTTTCCTCCATGGGTTGTTCATTGTCATGTTATGGGATGTTCAAATTCTTGATGCTGCTTTAGCATTTTTCGTTCCATAAGGACCAGGGCCGTAAATTTTGCTTGCTATAAATTTTTATTTTGAGCGGACTTTATCTGCTCAGCCCACTTGATCTACTGTTCTGTTCATACAGGGGACGAGGCAATGAAAGAGCTGACAGACTAGCTTCAGTAGCACCGATAGAAGGTGCATTGGTTATGGATAAGGGAGAGAAACGGGAGAGATACTGAGGGCAGTTAATTGTCGCCTATTAGAGAATGACACTGAAATCAATGAATCCTCTCCATATGTAAACCTACCTTGACATTGGTTAGAGAGCTTGAGTGCCCCAATGATCCCGGGAGCTATGCCAGCGGGAGTTTTACTCCTGGCAGGGTCACCCAAGCCGGACAGGTCCTTGGTGAGGGGCCAGAATAAATGGGCTGAGGAGTAGGTGGAACCCTATAGGTGTAGATGTAGAACCCACCGGCGAGTGGTACATGCTCTGGTCTGCACCAATCCACCCCCACTTCATGGGTCAAATGCTTTCTTGCCTCATTCTTCACTGTTTGTCGTCTATCGGGAGTAGTTTTGGACCCCTTACGGTGTAGGCGCAGTACCCACCGGCTAGTGGACCATGCTCTGGCCAGCATCAACCCAAACCCCAGGCATGGGTTAAATTCCGGGTAGATGAAGCTCGTAAGCCTTGGAATGCAGTTCGTCTAGGAGAAGGAAAACTCTGATTTTAAACCACCTGCTGCCTTGCAGGTAGGCTAGGGACAGTCAAGGGCTAAGGAATGCAACCCTACAGAAACGCCTGTTGAAATCGGATGCACTGGGCTACATGCTTAACGAAACAGTGCAACGTACTTCACCTAATGAAGATGTCAGGAATACAATTTAAGCGTTGTGGTGTTCGTCCCATGGAGTTCCGCCAGGCGGCGAGAGTGCCGGACCCCACACCTCGAAGGGGTCCAACCAATACTACTGGTGGTCACCTTCCCCTGAATTTTGGAGTCAAGGTACAGAGGGAAAGGGCAAAAGCTATTGACCAAACACCAAGAACACTCAACATTCTGCAGTGGAATACAGAAGGAGTTCTCAACAAAAAAGTCCCCCTAAAAACCGCCTTTATGAGGATCAAATAGATGTGGCTTGCATCCAAGAAACACATCTCAACAGCAACCAAAGATTCTCAATAAGAGGATACCAGGCTTTCCGACTCGATCGAGAAGGACACAAAGGATGTGTGCTATTACTTACCCGAAACTCAATACCAAGTAGCGAGGTATCTGTGAACTTCAACGACCAATCGGAAATTTTAGGGGTTGACATTAAAATAAAGGACACGAACATGCGTATCTACAATTTGTATGGCCCACCGAGCAAAGACCTGTCACTTGAAAGTATGGAAATCATCATCATCTCATCATCTCAACCCATAACCCGTCATGGGTCGTAGGGGTGCCATGGTGGAAGCATCAGCAGACAGGGTCCTCCACTGCTCTCTATTCTCAGCAATGAATATGTATGGAAATAAAGAGCTCAAACTGCATTGTGGTCGGAGACTTCAACAGCCACTCGGAAAGATGGGGATATCTGGATACAGACAGTAGAGGAGAGGAAGTGGACAACTGGGAGATAGACACAAACCTTCACCTTATCAATAGGCCAAATGATAAACCCAGTTTCTACTCTAGAAGATGGCACACCTCTTCCACTTTAGACCTAGCTTTTGCCACAGGGGACATCCTTGACAAAATTGGCCGACAGGTATTTGGGCAGCTAGCAGGCAACGACCACAGACCAATAAAGCTAGTGGTTAATATGGAGTATGTTCCCCATGAAGTGAAACCATTGCCCCGATGGAATTACAAAAGAGCTGACTGGGACAGGTCTGCAGTGCTGACTGACAGCCTTTGCGAGACCATCAATACACGAAACAACAGCATGAAAAATATGGTTGAAAGCTTAAATAGAGCAATACTTCAAGCAGCTATTGAGACTATTCCGAGAGGGGCAAGAAAGAACTATAAACCATACTGGAATGAAAAACTGCAAAAACTTGAAGATGAGGTAACAGAAGCCAGAGACACGGCAGAAACAGAACAAACAACTGAGGCCAACATCTTGCTCAAAGCAACCACTGCAAAGTACAGAAGAACATTAAACCAAACAACAAGAGACTGCTGGAAGCAAACAACAAAAAATCTCAACCTAGATAAAGAAAGGAACAAACTGTGGAAACTAGTTAGAGCTTAGAACAACGAAGAACCTTACAAAAATCACATCACAATCAAACAAGGTGAAAATATGCTCTCGGGAAAAAAAGCTGCAAATACACTCATGGAACACTATGCTGGTGCAAACCACATTGATGTCCCTATAGACAGAAGAAATGCCATCACTGATGTACAAAGGAGTCATGACAACAAAAAGCTTGCACCAGAAGAACACATGATGACAAAGTTAACAATGCAAGAAATGGAAGAGGTAATGAGGGCGCTAAAGAAAAAGGCATTACCTGGAAAAGATGGGATAACCAATGAAATGCTAACAGGCTTAGGAACAAAGGCAAAAAAGAAGCTTCTGGCCATCCTAAACTGCAGCTGGAAAAAAGGAATAGTACCACAGGCATGGAAAGATGCCATACTGATTCCAATACCTAAGAAAGACAAAGTTCAGACAGAACCAAATGCTACAGACTTATCAGTCTACTTAGTTGTGTTGGAAAATTGATGGAGCGCATAATTAATACTCGACTAATGTGGCATCTAGAGGGAAACATCTCTTAGCCCCACAGCAAGCAGGATTCATAAAACACAGATCCACTGAAGACCAGATCACTTATATAACTCAGAAAATTGAGGACGCTTTCCAAGAAAAAAAGCACACACTGGTGGTTTGGGTGGACTTAAAAAAAGCATTTGACAAAGTGTGGAAAGATGGACTGAAAGTCAAGCTGCAAAGAAGTGATGTGTGTGGGAGAATGTTTAAATGGATCAGCCACTATCTTGAGAATAGAACGGCCAGAGTCCAACTACAAGGACAGACCAATAGAAAGATAGTATTGGAGCAGGGTGTTCCCCAAGGTGGAGTCCTGTCAGCCACGTTGTTCCTCACATATATAAATGACATATCAGAGAATATTCCAAGAAGGACCCACAATGCCTCCTTTGCAGACGACTTAGCCCTGTGGATCTCAGAGGAATATATCACTACGGCAAGCATATGGATGCAGCAAGCCCTAACATCATTGGAGAAGTGGGATAAGGAATGGCTAGTAAAGATAAATGACGGGAAAACATCATTCACAGTGTTTTCTCTCTCAAACAAACCACAGATCTCCAAATTGGTGCTAAATGGAAACAATCTACATCTGGATGACAACCCAAACTACCTAGGCATTACCTTTGATCGCCGCTCGACTTGGAAAACCCAGATTGAGAAAAACAGGACAAGAGCAAGGCAGAGAATGGCAATCATGAAAAAAACTTGCTGGCACGGGTTGGGGAGCAGACGAGAGAGTACTAAAGAAGCTATATACTGGGCGAGTGAGACCAGTCTTAGAATATGGCATTGCAGCATGGTCAACGGCAACTAAGTCAAACTTTGACAAAATAAACAGAACCCAAAACCAAGCAATGAGAATCATAACAGGGGGCATGAAGTCAACACCCATAAAAGCGTTGGAAAAGATTACTCACCTCCAGCCTAAAGAGGATAGAAGAGATAGCAGAGCCCAGCAACAAGCCGAGAAATTCAGGAGGCTGATAGACCACCCAATGTACCAGAGAATAAATGGACTTGGAAGAGGAAGACTGAAGCGAAGCAACTTTGTAGAGACAGTCAAAACAAAGATGAGAGCAGACCCTATAAACGCAATATCAACAGCTACGCCAATATGTATTGCACACAAGCTACCAATTTGGAAACAACAGTGCTTCCCTGAAATGATAGAAAACGTTCCTGGTATTGAGAGAAAGAACAGCCAAAATGAAAAAGAAAGGAGAGTCCTAACCACAAAATATATAGAGAAACATTACCCAAGCAACACCTGGATCCATGCATACACAGATGGATCAGCAACTAATGCAACAGAAGATGGGGATGGAGGAGTCTTCCTGAGCTTAAGCAATGGCATTTAAAAAAAAAAGATAGCAGTCGCAACAGGGACATTTTCAACTAACTTCAGAGCAGAGGCAGAGACCTTAAAAACTGCATCAGAAATTCTAATAACAAAAGAAAGCTCAGAGAGACCAGTAGCTATCTTCTCAGATGCGCTGTCAGTGATTACAACGCTGAAAAGTCAAAGTAATGCTGAACTTAATGACCTAAGATTAACACTTCACAGACCATGTTAGCAGTACAAAAGAGTCGTGATACAGTGGATCTCTTCTCATTGCAACATCCCTGGAAATGAAGAGGCTGACAGATTGGCAAAGGAAGGGGGAAAACTTCCTCAACTTGACACAAATATAACCTATGAGGAGTCCAAGAGTTTTATCAAGCGCTGGCACAGGCACACGTGGGAAGAAGAGCATCCAGGCCACACACAAAATGATCTGTATTAGCAGCTCAGCAGAAGTGAACAAGTGGTAATCTTCAGATTTCGCACAGGTCATAACAGATTGAGATACTATCTATTCAACAAATTAAAGATAGGAACTACTGTGGCACAGATAAAATGACTGCTGAACATCTGCTTCAAAGGTGCCCAGAGAAAATGCATATGGCCATCACTAGTACCATTCGTGGAGAAAATCTACGGAGATATCAACAGCCTCAGGCTGACCACTGCTTTCTTTGAACTTATTCAAGTTGACATCTGAGGGTGAACGAAGAAGAAGAAGAAATCAATGAATCATCAAGGCTAAGATTGCTGGAATTTGGCATCAAACGTGAGACCAGCAGAGTTGGACAAATGAGAGGAAGCATGTGGCGTGTCTACAACCAGCGCACAACAGGAACAATTAGCATTCATACCATTCGACATTTGCTGAGGGAGACTGAGCACTTATGGGTTTGCTCGGAGTACAATGACGTCGATTCTTATCACAAATAACGATCCTCGCTGCCTTAGCTTCATGGCCCATGGTTCTTCTTCATGTTCTTCTTTATCATCAGACAGACATATGTGCCCGTGAGGGTAGAACAAACAAGCAGTAGACTATTGTAGCAGCGAATGCCAAGAAGAGCATATGAAGCATCTTTGTGGACATAGTAATTGTAAAGAGTAACTTTGGAACTAACTAGAAAATAAAGATCGTATTTGGACTTTTATTGGTCATATAGACAAAACGATAAGAATGAGATGTGAAAGGACATTTGGAGTTCAGGCAGTTTAAAGTTATTGACGATTATAGGTTGAGGGTTAAAAAAAAACATCTCGAATCTTCGCGGATTAACGAGTAAAGATATTATTGCTACAAGGCCAGGTTAAAACCTAGCATGGTGTGACATAGGCCGCAGAGTTCAAGTGAGTTGATTTAAAAAAAAAAAGTGAGAAATTATAAAACTTAAAAACTAATTGGGTTTATAATTAGAGGACAAGCGAATCAAGAAGCAGGATTCAATAGCCGTCAAAAGGGTATACTAAGTTAAGCTGTTCTTCCCGTGCAGTTCTTGAGAAGACCTAGAAGAGATAGGACGTAGTCGGCCACTGAGTTTTTTGGTGAAGCAGCGTTTTAGTCTGTAGACCAAAGTTTTATGTGGTGAAGAGAATTAGGAAAGAATTTTCGTTTCATCAGAAGTAGAAATTGTAAGGATAATGAGCGATTCATGAGTAAAATCTTAGCAAAATTTTAGCCAATATTAGATGTGAGCAGAACTCCGATTTTCATGTTGGTATGACTTCCAAGAAGCTTGTAAGATCGTCTAGATAAAATAAGGAAGAATCACTGAATTGTCTATTGCCCAGAAGCCTTTACCTGGAACGTGTAGTTGAGATAATGCTCCACTAAGTCACGAGCCAACAACAAATCCCTTCCAACGTAACATCTGAAATGGCAGCTTGTTCTCGAAGAGACTGTAATTAACGTAAGGCGCCAAGAAGATACTTATACACCTATCATCTTCCCGCATTTCCTTGGCACTGCTACAAGTTATCGGCTTCATGAGAGCAGCAAAATGGTAGCATGGCCTTCTCCAACCCAGTTCAGGAAGAAAACGTCTTGTGACGAAAGAAGTCTGAGACGGACCTCCAACTTTACAAGTGACATAGATGTGGTTGTTTGAGATGTGGTTGTTTGAGATGTGGTTGTTTGAGATGTGGTTGTTGAGAGTCGCGCTGGTGTAATGGCTTCGGCGTTGTACTGGCGACCAGGTGTTCATGGTTCAAACCCGGGCGTTGGCGTTTGAAGAAATGTTTACGGCCGGAAATTTGACTGAATAGCCTGAACGGCTCCTCTGATAAGCCCTCTGTGGATGGGAAGGAGCGAAGCTCCTGACCGGGTTGGAAGGAAAGTCCTCAGGTTCCCCAGCCTCGCAATGACATGTCATTGGGCCGAAGGGCTGAAAGCCCAAGTGCCGCTGGTAAAAAAAACCAAAAAAAAAAAATGTGGTTGTTTGAGATGTGGTTGTTTGAGATGTGGTTGTTTGAGATGTGGTTGTTTGAGAGCGAATGAAGAAGAAGACCAGAAGAGACCCTGATGCCATCACAAGAACAGCTATATTATGGACCCCTGCAGGAAAGCGAAAGAGAAGCCGATCAAAAACAACTTGGCAGAGAACTGTGGAGGCCGAGATGCAAAGAATTAACCAGATCTGGGGCACTATACGGAGCATGGCCGCTGACCGAGCAAAGTGGAAGAACTTTACTGCTGCATTACAAGACGTCACCAGGCGTGATGACCACTGACTAATTGGACAATCGGCAGCTAAGGGTCAAAGAAGTGAGAAGATGACGCTAACTATGTGATGAATGTATATGAGTGCATTCTAGATGAGTACATCTTCTTAATATCATTATATATTTATATATAAAACTGAGAACCTTTGAACCTGCATTGACCCCTCGTAGATTCACTGAATCTTTGAGGAGACAGAAAAAATAGGACTTGTACACCCTCATGCTTATCGTAGAAGGCGACTAATATAAGGTTGGGTATGGAAGTGGTAACACCATCGTGTCAAACAGATTGCTACATACACTACCACTGCTTGTGCACGTGATTGTTTAGTGCTGGTTGGGAGGAGGCCAGTTGGAGTGGTGGCTTCATGTTCCGTAAGTAACACAGAGAAAACGGATGATGATTATTTTTAATAATAAAATTATAACTGAATGGTTCAGAAATGTATCACCTGTCCTCCGTAGTCCAGGACCAACTGGGAAAATGGCTCAGCAAATTGTTGCTTGTACTCGTGGTACGTGGCTCCTCTCAACGTGTTGTCACACAGCATGTACGTCTTGTACACTGCACATACAGGGCATCATATTTCATATGTCAGCATATTGACTTTGAGAGTGAGACAGAGAAAAAGAGGAAAAGAGGGAGGAGATAGGAAAAGAAAGTTTTAGAAGCAGTAAAAAGGGAGAGAAAATGTGAGTTTTATTAATATAAGAGAGAGAGAGAGAGAGATAAACATAGAGAGAGAGAAAGAGAGAGAGAGAAAGTAAAGCGAGAGAGGAAACAGTATTTAAGAAAGATGAGAGAGGGAATGAATTAGCACATTGCAGTTTTTACTATAAAGTTATATGGCGCAGATATATATATATATAGAGAGAGAGAGAGAGAGAGAGAGAGAGAGAGAGAGAGAGAGAGAGAGAGAGAGAGAGAGAGAGAGAGAGAGAGAGAGAGAGAGAGAGAGAGAGAGATAGAGAGAGAGAGAGAGAGAGAGAGAGAGAGAGAGAGAGAGAGAGAGAGAGAGAGAGAGAGAGAGAGAGAGAGAGAGAGAGAGAGAGAAACATAGAGAACAGGAAGGAAAAAAGGACAAAGGAACCAACACACTTTATTTTTTAAAAGTTGAGAACTGGGCACATTAACCGTCTAACATTCTATACTTTGATAATATTTCACGTAGTTACTAAAGTGCAGTTACTACTAAATACAATTCTAACATATGGAAGTGATTCATGGAAAATTAGTGGGCAAGCAAGAAAACCCATGCAGGCCAGTGAGACGTGGTTTTACAGAAGATTATTTAAAAATACCATGGACAGTTAAAAAGCGTAATGAAGATGCCCAGAAACGAAGCTAGCGCACAAAGGAAGCTTTCCATTTATATTAGAGAATGAGAAGAAAAAACACAAATAGTGATACGTCTTACTGGAAGAAAGGACAAGAAAAAAACCTACTTTGCGGCCATAAGGCCTTCGTCAGGGACAGACAAACGAAAAACAGAAGGGGAAGAAAATGAGAATTAAGTAGAGAACATAACACTTTAAAAATTAGAGAAAACACTCTTTGATGTGTATCACATGCTGGAAATAAAATGTCTGCCACTGAACCGCAAACCGGAAGTTGATTCTCAATTCAAAGCGAAATAACAAATTCTTCTTCTTCCTTCTTCCTCGTTCGTCCTGAAAAGGACGGTGGTTGCGTTGTATCTGTTTACGCGTAAGCTGTGATATCTGCACCTTTCGGTCGACACATCCGACTTCTTCACGGCATTTTTTAGGACCGGGTTTGCCTTCCCATTGCGATCCGCACTAGCTCAGCCAGACTGCACTGCTGCAGACTGTTTCCAGGACCACCACGTGGAGGTGGAGTGCGGTCTTGACCAGCTCTGGTTCGCTGGTCCTGACGCAGGCAGTCAAGCTTTGTGTCGCTGACTGCGGTCTCTACTGCTGCGTCTTCTGGTCCCGAAATAACAAATAATGAAAACAAGGACTGGAAAACTGAGTGGTAAAAAACTAATATTAATTTTTTTTAATGTCAAGGGTGATCACAATCATGATACAAATAGGACTAGATAGAAAAGGATGCCTCAGACAAGAATGCTGGGTGTTCAAACCATCATACTCGTGTAACTTTTATTACAGGGAGGTAATCCACTTTAAAAGATATTAGAGGGAAGTAATCAACTATTAAGAATGTTAGAATGAAGTAATCCACTATTAAGGATGTTAGAGGGAAGTAATCCAGTATTAAGGATGTTAACTGGAAGTAATCCAGTATTAAGGATGTGAGAAGGAATTAATCCACTATTAAGGATGTTAGAAGGAAGTAATCCACTATTAAGTATGTTAGAGGGAAGTAATCCACTATTAAGGACGTTAGAGGGAAGTAATCCACTATTAAGGATGTTGGAAGGAAGTAGTCCACTATTAAAAACGTTAGAAGGAAGTAATCCACTATTAAGGATGTTGGAGGGAAGTAATCAACTATTAAGGATGTTAGAAGGAAGTAATCCACTATTAAGGATATTAGAGGGAAGTAATCCACTATTAAGGATGTTAGAAGGAAGTAATCCACTATTAAGGATATTAGAAGGAAGTAATCCACTATTAATGATGTTAGAAGGAAGTAAAACACTTTTAAGGATATTAGAAGAAGAAGAAGAAAGATTTAATAAATTGTGACAACAAGAATGTTTGTACGAGATAGAAAGTGACAACAAGAGAAGCTTCTAGACAATACAACTTCGTGGCATGGAATCAAGTCATCAACATAATTAATAAGTAGCACTAGAAGCAAGAAGTTGTGAAAGTACATGATCAGCTATGACATCTGGTATGGCCATTGTAGAAGCAAGAAGTTGTGGAAGTACATGATCAGCTATGACATCTGGTATGGCCATTGTAGAAGCAAAAAGTTGTGGAAGTACATGATCAGCTATGACATCTGGTATGGCCATTGTAGAAGCAAGAAGTTGTGAAAGTACATGATCAGCTATGACATCTGGTATGGCCATTGTAGAAGCAAGAAGTTGTGGAAGTACATGATCAGCTATGACATCTGGTATGGCCATTGTAGAAGCAAGAAGTTGTGAAAGTACATGATCAGCTATGACATCTGGTATGGCCATTGTAGAAGCAAGAAGTTGTGGAGGTACATGATCAGCTATGACATCTGGTATGGCCATTGTAGAAGCAAGAAGTTGTGGAGGTACATGATCAGCTATGACATCTGGTATGGCCATTGTAGAAGCAAGAAGTTGTGAAAGTACATGATCAGCTATGACATCTGGTATGGCCATTGTAGAAGAAGTTACTGAAGCTAGTGCGGTAACACTGAAAATGGCGCTTTCTGGAGAGTGAGAGACGACGATAGACGAAGGTGGAGAATGTAAGAACGTATGTGACTGGCATTTAGGATACAACAATACGTGTATAAATAAAATGGATGTTGTGCGTGGCTCTAGCAAACCTCATTATGTACAACAAGTTGCTAAAGAAGCTACAACTGTAGTAGTACACTAAACTCGTGGTCTAGCTCTCTTTAATGGGGCCAGCTTCAGTGGGAGCCCCGTGTTCTTTAAGGAATGACAACTGGGACTAACGTTCATAAATATACTACACTTATAGAGAGGCAGAGGGCGAGAGAGTGAGAGAAAGCGAGAGAAAGGGAGAGAGAAATAGAGAGAGAGAAAGCGAGAGAGAAATAGAGCTAGAGAGATAATACAAGAGAGAGAGAGAGAGAGAGAGAGGGAAAAAGAAATAGAGCTAGAGAGAGAATACGGGAGAGAAAGAGGGAGAGAGAAATATAGCTAGAGAGAGAATATGAGAAAGAGAGACATAGAGCTAGAGAGAGAATACGAGAGAGAGATAGTGACAGAGAGACATAAAGCTAGAGAGAGAGTGAGAGAGGCAGAGACAGAAAGAGAGCGAGAGAAAGAAATAGAGCTAGAAAGATAAAGCGAGAAAGAAAGAGACAGAGAGAAAGAGAAATAGAACTAGTGAGAGAAAGAATATAAATGTTACACTAAATACACAGAGCAGAGAAAAAAGATATTGCTGTATATAATAAAAAGTGGACACGTTCAGACAGCTGGAGACTGGACGTCTTGGAATCTAGGTAAAGTTACCAGATACCTCAGCAGAAACAAAATAGGACAATGAAAGAAGGAAAGGAGAACAAAGAAGGGCACAGCCTGTATTTGATGTTTTAGGCTTCTCAAGTCCAACCTTTTTATCCACTTGAAAATCACAGTTTCTTGTCTAATGACAATTTTAGACTGTCTTTAAATTTACACTTTCTCCTCGAAGTCATTTTCTCTCACCTTTTAGCGTGAAATAATAATAACAGTTTTAAGAAAACTATGCACCAAATAAATATCAAACAATAAACACCAAAGTTTCACCATGAATTGGGCCGTGAACTTACGATCCACCTCTGGTCACTTGAAGCATTTATAAATAAAAATATAGTACATTGACCCACTGACCTAATGACCAAATCCAAATAGAACAAAAGTATGAATGCTCGTAATTTGAATACACGACCACTGTAAAAAGTAACCTTTAAAAGCAGAAACTTAGAAATAGGCATTTAAACCCTAAAATTATTTAAGGATTATTGGGATATGTGTAAGCATCAAGCTTTAAAGTGTAACATTTAATCATCGGTGAAAAGCTAGATAACATCAGGTTTTTTTTTTATTCTACAGTGCTTGCCGGACGTAGGGCACAAAGTATAGAAAGGAGGACAGACATTTAGTAATACTACGTTTAGATTACTGCGGATTGTGGACAGAATTACGCAAAGGGAGACAATGTTATAAATAACATACAGTCATCGTCCCTGGTTTCCAGAAATTTGACCACTGTCCAGGCCTCACAGGCGCCTGCAGGGGGAGGGAAATCTGGCTGTTTGAAGCGGTTGTCGCTCACAAAGAACCTGGTAGCAGCTTCAGTGGACTCAAAGAGATAAACGACAAGGGCCTCCTTCTGTCGCGGACCAGAGCTGAGGTCATGAACCTGACCAAATGGACAAAAACATCGTGTAGGCAGAGAGATAGATGCATACAAGATTAGAAAGTAAGATGTGATCCAGTAACATTAAAAGAGAGAACAATTTGTATAGATAGATAGATAGATAGATAGATAGATAGATAGATAGATAGATAGATAGATAGATAGATAGATAGATAGATAGATAGATAGATAGATAGATAGACAGACTTGATAGATAGATAGATAGATAGATAGATAGATAGATAGATAGATAGATAGATAGATAGATAGATAGATAGATAGATAGATAGGCAGACAGACAGACTTATAGACAAACAGACAGTCTTATAGATAGATAGATAGATAGATAGATAGATAGATAGATAGATAGATAGATAGATAGATAGATAGATAGATAGATAGATAGATAGATATATAGATAGATAGATAGATAGATAGATAGATAGATAGATAGATAGATAGATAGATAGATAGATAGATAGATAGATAGATAGATAGATAGATAGATAGATAGATAGATAGATAAAAGTATCGACGTACAGATAGATAGACGATTCACAGAGACAGACAGACAGATAGGTAGACAGATAGATAAATATACAAGCAGACATAGATGTATGCACTTACAGAATACATACAGTCAATCATGCAGGTATGCATGCATGCATTCATTCATAAATAAATAATGCATGCATACATGCGTACATGCAAACATACTCGTACATTCATACATACATACAAATATAAATCTTTATTCTCCATTAAATACATTGATTTGTACTGATGTAATATCACAACACACCAAAAAGTAAAATAATTAGAATTCCCAACGAGATGGAAGACGTCTCAAGTAGTTCAATATGGTGTGCGTGTGTGTGTGATTTTTATCTTTTTTCTGTTTTACAAATAATATGCCCCTTTCCTGATGGATCTGTAATCTGTGGTAAAAAAAATCAGGGTGGGGCTTCTCTGCTAGGGTAAAGAGCAGAACAGTCGCTGAACATATCGGGGCTTACGTGATAACAACCTCCAGCATGAGAATGGAGGTAGAGGCAGTTACTGCTGCCTTAAGATGGCTGTCTGAGAATTTATTATCAAAGGCAGTTATTGTATCAGACTCACAACCCATGCTTCGAAAGGTCCAAAATGGTTGGTTTCGACATGAAGGGAAAACCTCCATAGAAGCATCAAACTATGATAGGAAACTCTTTACAGAGCGATACAACAGGAGGCAATCTGATCATCAGAAGAAGTCCCCCCATCGGACAAGTGTTTCGGCCCAGTATACTCCTTTACACTCTAAGGGGGGCGGGCCCACTTGGGTCATGACTCCCAAGCGTCTCAGCCTCCTGTTGTCTTGTATCGAAAATGAACCCATTTCACTTATGGTAGCAACTTTAATCCACAACTCCGCCAGCCGTGGAGGCAATTGTGAAAGTAACAAAGAGAAGACAAATTATTCCGTTCGTTCCGTCGCACACACTGAGACACCATCGCGAAGCCGCCGAGCCTAGCCACTGAAATTCTGACTCTGACACCTCCTACAATATACACCGCCTGTTGGCCCTGAGGAACAGCCCGCGCACTAGTACACCACAAAACTCAGCGTTTTGTGGACTTAGAAAAATTCCTGGTGTTTTCTGTACCGCAGCGTTTATTGTCACGATTTCCATTGCCCATTGCGGTTGTTCCACAGCCAGCCTGATGCCTTTTCGGCAGTTTCACTAAGCCTCTTCAGTGCCCTTGTTCTCGCCTGTCCCTTCAGCCCCAACAGTTTCAATAGATCATACATTGATGCAGCCACAAGCCCTCTTGCGCCCACTTCAACAGCCATGACCCTTGTAGTGAACCCCTCGTGTCTCAGATCCGCGGCCAGATCACTATATTTGGCCGCTTTGAACGAATGTTGCTCGTCTAATCTGGATTCAAATGGCACGGTCAGTTCAATCAGTATGACCTGAAGCGTTGAAGAAGAATGAAGCACTATATCCGGCCGTCTCCGCGATTTTCTGATACTCTCTGGATATGCCCCTCGTCCAGGTAGGTCTACCGCCATCTCCCAGTCATTTGCACAATCAAGAAGAGATGGTAAACTGCTACCTGGTTTACTCGGTTTGGGGTGTGCTGACTTTCCTGCCCTCAGAAAGTATGTATTTGCGGTGCTCGGCCTGGGTTTGCTGTTCGCCTTCATCCTTGCTAGATCTATTGTCGCAGCAAGCTCATTTAGCACTTTGTTATGGCGCCAGGTGTATCGCCCTTGCCCTAATGACACCTTACACGCTGAGAGCACGTGTTCGAGTGTCTGCCTCCCCTGGCACAGGGGGCACTGCTCATCATCCGACTTTCCCCATTTCACAAGGTTGGTGGCCGACGGCAGCAGGTCATACATTGATCTAACAACGAAGCTGAGCCTAAGAGGTGCCATATGCCATATATCATTCCATGTCAAGGACCTCTGCAGGGCTCCTTCCCATGTAGTCCATTGCCCTTGTTGGACCTGCTGCACTGCTTTTTGCAACCTCTTATCATTCTCAGCCTCTCGTATCTCATGAACAACCATGTCTCTGCGCTCCCTGCTTGATGCCTTGGACCACCAGCGGATGTCTCCATGACCAAATCCCCGTCTATTCGTCTGTGTGTATCCGATTACCTCCCTCAGTTTGAGTGACTCTTGGGCAGCATCAACAGCTTCTTCCACTCTCCACTTCCTTCCTGTTTTCAGTGTGGGCTGAATGGACTTAACCACGTCATCAGCTGACTCGCGTAGCATCATTGCAAGCCTTGCCTTTCCAACTTTGTACTCTTCAACAACTGACTTGAAAGGAAGCAGAAGTTTTGACTTTTTGCAGTACAGTGCTACATCTGACAGACCTGGTGGTACCCCTAGCCACTTTCTCATGAACTTGTTGACCTTCTGCTCTATAGCTTCGACTGTACTTGTGCTTATTTCATATATATAAGCAGTGGCCACAGCAACTTCGGTATCAACATGAACTGGAGGCACCACAGTTTGAATTTTCCCAAGAGTCTGCTTTGGTCTATGATCTGTAGCCCTCTGTCTGCCATTTCTATTGTCTGTTGCACTGCCTTCGAGTCTTTTAATGAGGCATCGTACACCCTGCCAAGACTTTTAACAGGTTCCTCAATAACAGTAGGGATTCTTTGGTTGGAAACCACGAATATGTCTTCTGCTATCTTCCCTTTCCTGACTGATAGGCTTCTCGACTTCTTGGGTTTGAAGCTCATTCTGCACCAGCTGACTAGTTCATCCAGGCGTTTTAACATCCTCCGGGCCTGATGTTCATCTGATGTCAGAATTGTTGTGTCATCCATGAATGCTTTGAGCGGTGGCATGTGACACATTCCCCCGAGCTTTGGACCTATAGCCATTCCTTCAGCCGCATTGAGGATTACCTGCATAGCCATCACGAATAGTATCGGAGAGATACTTAAGATGGCTGTCTGAGAATTTATTATCAAAGGCAGTTATTGTATCAGACTCACAACCCATGCTTCGAAAGGTCCAAAATGGTTGGTTTCGACATGAAGGGAAAACCTCCATAGAAGCATCAAATCTTCAAGAACTGATATGGATCTACTGTCCTGGTCATGCCGGGGTACATGGCAATGAAAGAGCTGACAGACTAGCTTCAACGAGCACCCATAAAAGGTGCATTGGCCATGGATAAGGAAGAAATACTGAGGGCGATTCATGTTCGTCTATTAGAGAATGACACTGCAATCAATGAATCATCAAGGCTAAGACTGATGGAATTTGGTATCAAAAGTAAGACCAGCATGGATGGACGTATGAGAGGACGCATCCGCCGTGTATATAACCAATGCGCAACAGGAACAATTAGCAATCATACCCTTCGACATTTGCTGAGGGAGACTGAGCGCCTATGGGTTTGCCCGGAGTGCAATTACGTCGATTCTGATTAACATTAACATTACACATTATGCACTTTCCTATTGTAACATAATGTCTGAACCAATATCTAATGGCAATTAACGAGAGCCTACACTGCTAAACTGTAGCGAAATGTCCAACAAAACTTTCGACCAATCGCTGCACCGAACGCTGTAAACATGAACTATGAACCCGTGAGCTGGGGCAGTAAGGTTAGTAAAAGTTTGTCCTAACGTGTGTGTTTATTTGGGGCTCCTGGACAAAGGATACTGGATTTCATCCTGTCCAATGAATACAGTAAGATACTAGATATCTTAACCTTTTAGTAGATACCTGGATCTAAGCTATAGGAGCAGCGGTATAGGAGTTATGAGTGTTTATATGCAATTATAACAAGGATCGGAAGCAGCTGTTTTGACTGCGATAGCAAAATATACAAGGGAGGGAGAGAAAAGACAGTTTTTAGAACGATAGCGACCAATCGGCAGATTAAAACAAGACCTAGATGGAGACTTTCAGTTGAAGAACAACGGAAAAGGAAATTATGAAAGTTTTAACAGATTGGTCAGAAGAAGCTTCATCTTCGAAGAAGATTTAGAAAACTAGGTAGGCAAAACCAGCCAATGGAATCGTTTGTCTTCTCTTCATCCGCTGGGAGGAATAAAGGGGGAGGCTACTCGTGAAAAATTTCACTCTCGCCGTCAAATTAAACCGACAGAACACATATAACATCATACTGCCATGAAGCCACCTTCGCCATCTGAATGTTTGGCCTTTAAAGCCTTGTGTATCTGAGATTGAGGGTAAGAAAATAATAAAGAATATATATATATATATATATATATATATATATATATATATATATATATATATATATATATATATATATATATATATATATATATATATATATTTTAAATTGTGCTTAGTGGAAGTGTTTAATTGTGTAGAATCTCATTGTGCAATTCCTGGAAGAAAAACCGCCTTGTGCTAAATAAATTATATTTCGAAATTAAATCAAAGGAAGGATGGAAAGGAAGCTATTAGTTCTCAGAAGCTTTTAAAGCCTTTTCTGATTGCTGGACCAGACAATACCATCAGGAATAAGGAAAGAATGAAACTAATTGATTTCATGTATTTTTGAGTATACACTTAACACTTACCATAAGGTCTATGCGTTCCTAGTGAAGTCAATCATGGACATATTGGGAAAGTGATTTTTATGAATGATATATTATTTTATTGAGTAAATCTACATGTCACTGACTTGATCTTCTTCTTCTTCCTCCTCGTTCGCCCTGAAAAGGACGGTGGTTGCGTTGTGTCTGTTTATGCCTAAGCTGTGATATCTGCACCTTTCGGTCGACATATCCGACTTCAGCACGGCAATTTTTGGGACCGGGTTTGCCTTCTCTCTGCGATCCGTACTCGCTCAGCCAGACTGCACTGCTGCAGACTGTTTCCAGGACCGCCACGTGGAGGTGGAGTACGGTCTTGACCAGCTCTGGTTCGCTGATCCTGATGCAAGCAGTCAAGCTATGGGTCGCTGACTGCATTCACTATTGCTGCATCTTTGGGTCCCTAATGACTTGATCTTTCTTTACTGATTTACCATTAACTATTCTGAACTTCCTCACTAATCTCCTATCTGTGTAGGAAGATTCTAGAGCCATATGCTATGAAGGACATATTATGTTTCAGGTCATATCATATCCTGTCAATCACCTTGTCAGCATTAAAGATAACTGGTATTCTACTGTATCGGTATAAGAAGTGTTCAAGCACCAAGTATTGACATCAAATGTGAGAGTAGAAACCCTCAGCTTCAGGTGTTCCATTCCTTACTGCTTTTATTAACACAGCAGGCAGAGACATTTAAGATAAATCCTTTAAGACACGGCTGCCTATCTGAGCATGACGTACCACATCACCGTATAGTTATGATGAATTTTATAAACTGGTAAATCCATGAGTAACAGTGACTATAGATGCAACTCCCAGTAACAGTTTAAATATATAAATACGAGTACTAACATTGACACTGAACCCAGGGTGAATTAATTAAAGTGAATATGAACATTCATCCAACTAATGACCAAGATCCAACAAGACAGAGACATTAATATCAGTAATTATTTATCAAGTTGGTGTATTATATTACTCGTATTTGTAACATATACATCAGCATCATCATATTGTTTTATCCCCATCACCATTTTTGAGTTTCCAAAGCAATACAACAAAACAACACAAAACCAGATTAATTAAAATAATTAAAACAGAAATTGTACCGACCGTTTTGAGTACTTTATTCCAGTTTGAGTTCAAGTTACTTTGAATTTTATTAATTACCCCTAGATACTTCAAAAGCCCATAGGTTGGTCTTAGGAGAGGGGCACAATAGATTACTGGACTGCATATTACCATTTCGTTCAGTAACCTTTACAGCCAGACTTAAACCTATGAACTCTATACACCATTACTCTTTTCTAAGAATGGGGTATTACTTATAAGACCAGTCTCTTATCTGGCAACTATCCTGGTATCAGCTGATATACCTTTTTGTCCATCAACATCATCAATATTATCTAATCTCTCGCGACACCAATCAGCATCTTTATTATCCATAAAATACATTGACATGTAGTGGTATGATATATTAATTACAACATACCATGTAGGAGACTAGAATTATCTGCAGTGTGATAAAGTCAACTTTATATTAATATAGGTATTTCTTACATCGAAGCTTACTTATCCTGTACGGCCCTATGATTGCACTGGTGATAATGGTAAAATGTGAAGGTAGTTCCATTGTGGATACTGTCGTAGGGAAGTATAGCGTTAGAGACTGTATACTAGGTCAGCATTGAGAGGAGAGGTGACCAGTTCCCGTCACTGCTTCCTTTTCATTTCTTAACTCAAGAGCAAAATCAGGACCCATTTACAGCTGGGTAGACTGGAGCGTGACCATACCGTGCATCGAACCCGGCACCTGTGTCATGAGAAACTAGCACTCTAATCGTTT
The DNA here is from genome assembly GCA_024509875.1 of Oreohelix idahoensis. NCBI lineage: Eukaryota > Metazoa > Mollusca > Gastropoda > Stylommatophora > Oreohelicidae > Oreohelix > Oreohelix idahoensis. The sequence goes on along the minus strand of JAMPIV010006576.1, from coordinate 59,076 downwards.
TGTCAAAGAGACGCTGTGTGCTAATATATTTACGTAATCTATGGTTTGAAATTTTCTTGGTTCCAAAGACATCAATCTGCTCACCCACTTTGTCTGTACATGCCCTAAACTGCCAAATATCGGAACCATAATATATGTACGATAGCTTAATTCATCAATGTCTGCACTCGGTGGAAAGCACTTGTCAAATTGATGTTCGTATACATAGATACATACATAGATTCACACATATACACACATAGATACACATACAGATACACACATAAATACACACATACATACCTTCCTGGCAATCCCGATGAACTCTCCTCTGGCTGTTGTGACTGCTCTCTTACCAAGCACCACGGTCTGGGCAGCGAACTCCCCCGAATAACCTGGAAACTTGATAAACAGGTAGACCCCATAACCTTGGGGTGGGTTCCACTGACGGACAGCCCACCTCTGACCCCACTGACCTTGGTTCTGGTAGGTGCGGCTTCTGTATGTATCCATAACTGGAAAAATAGAAATTTGATTAGTAATATTATTATACAAATTGCTAAGGAAACCAGCGCTGCAAGCTATATGTGCATGCTTTTTTTTTTGCAGGTTGCCTTGGAGGTATGGTGCAGCAGTGGTGGCTCCATGCCCCATATGGAACGAAAAGGAAAATGACACATGATGATGATTTGTCACAACCAAGTACAATCAACTGGCAAATGGCAACAGGTATGTGAACATAACACAAAACTGAAAATGAAATGCCCTTATTAAAACTGACAATTAGGTTGACCAGGGTAGACCAAAATGTTCATGAGCGAAGGCAAATGAAGTTCACCTGATGCTAGCCAGCTCTCCTGCTATTACCTATCAAAATTAACTAAAAGTATGATGATGATATTATTCTATGGTTGATAAGGTTGATAATGATGTTGTTGGTTATGATGTGGGTGAAAAGCTTTATCAACCATAATTAAGATTAATTTATTGCATTTCAGCTCGGCGTGGAGCATAGGCGATTAACAATCACACATCGAGCATTCTTATAACACTGGTATAGGTCTTTCAATTACTTCTTTAACCCATTTATATCTGTCCGATTCTTTTCTCCGTGTGTTTTTTTGGTTTCTTTAAATCAGCGGTTCTCAACATTTTTATCCTGGAGGATCCCTTGAAATAGTCTTCTGGTCTCAGAGAACCCCTGCGTAAAAATTATCATATCTTCAGCTCACGTGACTTTTATGTGATCAGTAAGCTGTAAATATAAAAATCCAATAAAAATTGTCACTGATTTCTTCTGTGGATCTGTTTATTCTGGCCAACTTATTACTCTCCTCTTTTTTCGTGTGGTGTCCCCTCCTCACAAAGGATATCAACTTTCAGGTGTTAATTCAGTTATGAAATAGGAGTACATATTGAGTTTTTCATAATATTCAGAGAATTAACACAGTTTTAGTCAATTTCAATGCAAATCAGTAGTGCAGTTAGTAGAAACATCAGTTTTTCAGTTTTTAAAAAAATCTTTTGCTAAATTTTTCCCTTATCCAAACAGGCCTACAAGTCTTACCGCAAATTTCTACTCTACACGATGCTATTGAAATATGGAACGTGCAAGAGTGAACATGGTCCTTGTGGCGTACTGCCATACGGGGCTGCTCGGTCACTGCCCACAGTTACAAGAAAAGATATAACGACGTTCATTATTTTTTTCAATGAAGATCTGTCGCAGAACCCCTAGCGACCTCTCGTGGAACCCGGTTGAGTAACCCTGCTTTAAATCAACATGATGGTTTCATGGTGATGTAGATTAAATTGGTGCTGCTCATGGTAATCAAGATTAAGATGCTGTTATAGATAAAGCTGATTGTTATGAGTATGATGGTTTAAGACTTTTTTTTTTTAATGACGACGAGAAATAAAACAGTCTTATAAACAAACAGACAAAAATGCCTTCACTGGTGCCTGTACCTTGAAGCAATAATGCGACTTGACTGCCCTGACAACCCCAGAGCTATATCAGCGGAAGTTTTATTCCTGGCAGGTTATACCAAGCTGGATATGTCTGCGTTTGTAAGGGTCAGACTAAAGCTGGTCCTCCAGGTTGAGTATTTAGCACAGCGCCGACTCCCCTGTTTATGTAAAAAAATATTTAACAATCACGTTACAGAAACAGCAAAAAATGAAAAAGCTTTGATGCGGGACGGACATCCGAAGTTTGAGGCTCGTATAACTGGCAGTGATGAAAGCCTAAAATAAGCCATTGGCATGTTCGCACAACACGAAACTAGAATTGGATTCTGGAACGTCAGAACTACGAGTGAGGCAGGAAAATTGAGGCAGATCACAGCAGAGATGAGGAACTACAGATTACATATCCTGGGAATAAGTGAGAGCAAATGGCCCGGGACAGGGAGAATAAAAATAGCAGTAGAAGCAACAGTACTTTACTCTGAAAGAGAGTATAGACAGTACAATGAAGTTGTGGCCATTATCCTAAAGAACGGAATAGAAAGGTCATTACTGGAATGGAAACCTTTCAACAACAGACTGATAAGAACAAGACTGAGACGGAGATTCACCAACACAGCAATAATACTTTGCTATGCTAGCCTAAACCTCTCAGTACAGCACAAACACTAAATTAAGATTATTTGAGAGCTCTGTACTCAGTGCTTTTCTATGGTGCTGAACGCTGGAGAGTAACAGAGTAGAAAATGTTGAAACTGTCCTCTTTCCACATAATCTGCCGGAGGAAAATTCTCCGAATTTTTTAGCCGAATACTATCACCAACCAAGAACTGCTTACTCAGAGCAACCAAGAGGTCATTCACACCATCATAGCTGGCAGACGGAGTTGGTTTGGCCACGTCCTCAGAAGAGACCCCGATGCTATCTCAAGAACAGCTATGCTATAGACGCTTAAGTAAAGCGAAAGAGAGGCCGATCAAAAAACAACTTAACGGAGATATGTAGAGGCTGACATGCAAAGTATGAACCAAAGCTGGGGCACTGCACGAAGGATGGTCGCCGACCGAGCAAAGTGGAAGCAGACTGTTGCTGCCCTAAATGACGTCACTATGAGTGATGGCCACCAACTGCTTTGGCAGTCGGCGGCGAAGGATCAAAGAAGAAGAGATTGACAAAAAAGGGCCGAGATTGATTTTTACGCTGACGAGGTCCAAGATTGTTCTATTGATTCTGATTAGAATTAAGAAGATGTTATTTACGTGTATGAACAGGATTAAAATGGTGTTCTTTACGTCTTTGAGGATTAAAATGCATTATTTACAGTTATAGAAATTAAGATGGTGTTGCTTACGTCAGGGAGATTAAGAAGGTATTATTTACGTCTACGTAGATCAAGATTAAGATGCTATTATTTACATCTATGAAGATTAAGATGGTATTATGTACGTCTTCGAAGATTAAGATAGGGTTGTTTACGTCTTTGAAGATTAAGATAGTATTACTTACGTCTATTGATATTAAGATGGCATTATTTACGTCTTTGAAGATAAAGATGGTATTATTTACGTCCATGAGGATTAAGATGGTATTATTTTTGTGTATGAAGATTAAGATAATGTTGTTTACGCCTATGAAGATTAAGATAGTGTTGTTTACGTCTATGAAGATTAAGATAGTGTTGTTTACGTCTTTGAAGATTAGGATGTTATTATTTACGTCTATGAGGATTAAGATGGTATTATTTACGTCTACGAAAATTAAGATAGTTTGTTTACGCCTCTGAAGATTAAGATGGTATTATTTACCTTCCATGGAGATTAAGACGGTATTATTTACGTATATATTCATAGAATCTTTTGGCCGAATACATCACCAACCAAGATCTGCTTACTCGGAGCTAGCAAGAGGACATGCACACCATCATAGCTGGCAGACGCTGGAGCTGGGTTGGCCATGTCCTTAGAAGAGACCCTGATGCCATCACAAAAACAGCTATGCTTAGGACCCCTGAAGGAAAACGAAAGAGAGGCCGACCAAAAACAACCTAGGGGAGGACTGTGGAGGCTGAGATGCAAAGAATGAACCAGCGTTCGGGCACTGTACGAAGGATGGCCACCGATCGAGCAAAGTGGAATCAATCTGTTGTTGCCCTACAAGACGCCACTAGGCGTGATGACCACTGACTGCTTTGACGGTCGTCGGTTAAGGATCAAAGAAGAAGATTTACGTATATGAAGATTGAGATGGTATATTATTTACGTCTACGAAGATTAAGATGGTGTTGTTTATGTCTAAGAAGATTAAGATGGTATTTGTTACGGCAATGAATGTTAAGATGGTATTATTTACATCTACGAAGATTAAGATGCTGTCGTAGATTTTTCGATAGGGGAATTAAGACTTGGGTTGGTCCCTTCTGAATAGGTTGGAATGAGTGATAGTCACAGTGAGAGATGGAAATAAAACATAGACTTCCACAAGTGCGGTGGTAGAATAGTGATAGATGCTGTCTCTGAGAGCGGAAAATCTTCTCTCTCTCTCACCTATCTTCTACGACAGATCTAAAGTAGTCAGACAGTCTAAACACAGATATATATATATTACATATATTTCTATCTAATCACAGGCACGCACATACACGTGGCGACAGTTAAACACACAGACGTGGGAAATCTATAACAATGGATATATATATATATTTTTAGAACGAGCTGACCAACGCACTGATTAGTTCAAGAGAGATTTTTATTATTATCATCAAAAAAAAAAAATCTTCTCACAACACCAAAGAAATACATCAAGGAGAAACATACAAATAGTCATAAAATTTAAGAAAAAAATGCTACAAGGATGATAGCCCGTTAGAATCTTACTCTAGGTTTAGCCCACAGCCCCGTTAAGAGAACAGATGATGGCCCAAAGAGTTATAGATACATAGGGTTGAGTCTAAGAGGTTTCTTTCTTTCTCGTAAATGTATGAACAGAGTTGGATAATCTGATTTAGCCTAAGAAAAAAAAAAGAAACTCTAGCATTTGTAACAAATTCTGCAGATTTAAAAATTTAGGATAGCAAATGGGTGACAATAATACACCGGTAAAATAACACTCAGACCTGTGTACCCTCATTCATTCAGCCATGGCTATGCTCTCACATATATACTCACAACTTTGCTCGTTGCCTCTGGGAACATAATAATTCTAGGACCTTCACACAGACCCGAAAATGCAGTCATCGACCAAGAAATCCCCAGTTCCAAAAGACGTACTGAACTCTCTGTCTCAGGGAACGATTTCCTTGGGTGTTCTAATTTTTCGAATGTCTGATTAAGTCACATAAATTTTGTCCAGGCACGACAGTTAGCAGTGCACAATGTCATTAGCTTTGGTTTCTAGAATTTAAGGAATGTCAGATCGGTGTCTATTTTCAGGATAGGATTTACTTTGGTCACACCACAGACTGGTCCACAAAATAATCTAGTCGGACAATGTTAATGTTATTTCTTGTAATATTCACGCCGCCAGGCAGAAAATTTACGTAGAGTTTATGAAAGAATTTAAGATCTGGCGCAAAGGCCCCGTATTGATCATTACAGTCTTTGAAACCCGTTAGTGGGATTTAGTATTTCTGTCTAACTCTGTTGGCATTTGCACTGACAGACCAGTGTTACTTGAGAAACCCACGTGGTTCAAAATAAGGACTGTCTATTTCTTCACAAATATGAAACTCTTATTAAACGCTGGCAAGTTGGGTACCACCGCTTCACTATATAAAAATGGAAAGAACACATATCAAATAATTTACATATATGTACTCAATATAACTTACATTTAAAACAGCAAGCCTACAGCTTGACTTATTATTTAAACTTCCGGTGAAATAAGTTATATAAAATCGATCATCAGGAATTAGGAATATGGTGCGTATTCCGTCACTATTCACTGATGTCGCATCTAGCATTTTATAAGTTTGATATAAAATATTCTCGACTGAGTATTTAGCAGTTAAATTAAATTCCTTATAGCTACTTGTTTAGTAAGCTAAAGATATAATTTATTCTGCTTTCCACTGTATGCGTCACTAGAAAAATAAAGACTAGATAAATTTAGCACTCTGCACAAAATCTAACTAGTGAAATAAAATCGGCAATTTAACACTTAATCACTTCACAAAATACTAGATAATAATATATTTACCTCAAACACAGCACTACAGGATATCGCACAATTAAGAATTATACGCTTATATTTATGGAAGTCTAGAAGTTCGACAAATTGTCGCAACAAACTAAGAAACTTCGCTTATACAGCTCTACTCTTCGCGAACCACCTGTCTACTGTGATATTTTGAGAAAGAATGAAAATAAAGTTTCAAACTAGGTTTAATATCTGAAACAGACAAAGGATGAACTATTTCCCCAACCCTGATCTCTCCCCTTCTCATAACACCTACGTTTCACTTAGAAGCATGTCGTAACTGTCACCGGTGCGATTTCGCACCTTCGTTAACAAACTGACCGGGAAAAGCGCGTGTCAGTTGCAAATCTCAGACAACCGTCTGCACTGGGCGAAAGCGTGTTGGCAGTTTTAGCACCTACGTTTAGAATGACCAACAGTGAGTGCCGTGTCAGGTAGCGATTTTACACTTCGCCGAGAAATTCAGCCTGGGAAAACGCCTTTGACAGGTGAAATTTGCAGACGATAAGTCGGCCCTATTTCTAAGTATGAAGCACATTCACAGTTTCGTCCTCTGACATCTACGTAATAGAATTACGTATCCCAGTATGAGAAAAACACAAGGTAAAGTTTGAGGATACTGAAGAAAATATTATTCGCAAAACAAGTGATGCGAAAAATACAGGAAAAAAACAAGTAAGGAAAGATAATAAAATAAAGGATGCGGGTGAGAAAATAGGAAGAAGATGTAGGCAATTTAATGATATAAAGACCTACGTGACAGATGCTATTATTTACGTCTATGGAAATTAAAATGGAGTTATTCAGGTTTATGAAGGTTAAGATGGTATTATTGACGTCTAAGAAGGTTAAGATAGTATTATTTACATCTATGAAGATTAAGATAATGTTGTTTACGTCTATGAAGATTAAGATGGTATTATGTACGTCTACGAAGATTAAGATAGGGTTGTTTACGTCTTTGAAGATTAAGATAGTATTATTTACCTCTATGGAGATTAAGATGGTTTTATTTACGTCTTTGAAGATAAAGATGTTATTATTTACGTCCATGAGGATTGAGATAGTGTTATTTATGTGTATGAAGATTAAGATGATGTTTTTTACGTCTATGAAGATTAAGATAGTATTGTTTACGTCTATGAAGATTAAGATAGAGTTGTTTATGTCTTTAAAGATTAAGATGATATTATTTACGTCTAATGAAGATTCTTCTTCTTCTTCCGTCCTTAGCCAACGACCGGCAAAGCAGTCAGTGGCCATTACGCCTAGTGGCGTCTTAAGGGCAACAGCGAATAGATTTTCTTTGCCGTTGTTCCCATCACGCCTAATGGCGTCTTTAGGGCAATGACAAATCAATCCGTTTGTCGTTGTTTCCGTAATCAAAGTGACTGGCAAACGGGTGATCAGCCCGTTGGTCTATGAAGATTAAGATGGCATTATTTACGTCCATGGAGATTAATACGGTATTATTTACGTCTGTGAAGATTAAGATGGTATATTATTTACTTCTACGAAGATTAAGATGGTGTTGTTTACGTTTAAGAAGATTAAGATGGTATTTGTTACATCTATGAATGTTAAGATGATATTATTTACATCTATGAAGATTAAGATGGTATTATTCATGCCTGTGAAGATTAAGATAGTATTATTTACGTGTGGGAGAAGATCGGCTACCACGACAAGCATGAGAGACAAAGAGCCAGGGATCCAGACCTCCAGGACGACCGAGAATCCCCTGGGAGAACAACATTAGACAATCTTTGAAGGACCGAGGACTAGAATGGAACCAGGCCAGGAGGAAGACAGCCGATAGGATAGTCTGGCGCTGTCTCTTCTAAACCTCTACACCTCACGGTAGAAGGGGAACGACTAAGTAAGTCAGTAAGTATTATTTACGTGTATGAAGATTAAGATGGTGTTCTTTACGTATATGAAGATTAAGATAGTGTTTTTTATGTCTATGAAGATTAAGATGGTATTATTTGCGTCTATGAGGATTAAGATGATATTATTTACGTCCATGAAGATTAAGATTGCGTTATTTACTGCAGTGATGAATAATATGGTGGGATGGGGGAAGAAAAAAAATTAGATGTAGTGATCATTTGTGTTACGTGACGTGTTGTTGCTACGGACTTCTCTCGCTCTCAATTTGCTCTCGCAAAAAAAAAAAGAAGAAAACAAACTGGTTCTTGGCATGTGTCCCACTTGGGTTTTATTGTACAAGCCTATCAGACTGCGAAGAAATTAAGCGTACAAGCCTATCAGGCTGCTCAGAAACTAAGCGTTCAAAAGTATAAAGTGTACAGCAAATCTCAATTGATAGTCAGCTGCCAGGTTGCAATCAGCTGTTAGTTTTCCTGGAAAATTATCCAGTAGTTATTTTACCCACTTGACGCCGTTTCAGTTTACGTAGCACAGCATGCAGGAACATCACAACCTTCTTGGTCCTCTGAGTTCAAAACACAACTCGATCGCACACAAGTTCCTTTCTCCTCCAGCGTTTTCTGGGAGCGGAAGAGCCGAAGTTTGAAATGAGATCTGACTTACGTGGCCAGTTCTCTTCCTCGGCCAGCTCTCTCCCTTGACCAGTTCTCTTCCTTGATCAGTTCTCTTCCTCGGCCAGTTCTCTCCCTTGACCAGTTCTCTTCCTCGGCCAGTTCTCTCCCTTGACCAGTTTTCTTCCTTGAACAGTTCTCTCCCTTGCCCAGTTCTCTTCCTTGACCAGTTCTCTTCCTTGACCAGTTCTCTCCCTTGACCAGTTCTCTTCCTCGACCAGCTCTCTTCCTCGACCAGCTCTTCCTCGACCAGCTCTCTTCCTCTGCCAGTTCTCTCCCTTGACCAGTTCTCTCCCTTGACCAGTTCTCTCCCTTGACCAGTTCTCTTCCTTGACCAGTTCTCTTCCTTGACCAGTTCTTTTCCTTGACGTCCTTGCCTTTCCTAACTCCCGAGCACAGTTAAGTACTCATTGACAGCTGAGTAGACTGGAGCGTGACGCCACCAGGTTTCGATCCAGGAATCCAGTAACAATGTTGCTAAAGGAAAGCGCTCTAACTCATCAGCCAGTCGAATGTTCACAATTTTGTATTACTATTTATCATTATAAATTTCATTGCTTGATTACATCTTGTGTACTGAATGATTCATTGATATTGATACATTTCCCTAGTCAATCAGATTGGATCGACGCCAATTAAGAGTAGGAAAACACAATGCATTGTGGCTGTTTAACTTGTTTTGAATTGTGCTTAACCAGCTTAACCATGGCGGCCGTTGCAACAACACCGATTGTGCAAATAAAATGTAGCATTTTAAAAACATTAATATCCATAATCTCATTTCGCAAGTTAGTTGAAGTCATCTATTGACGTGATATTTAGTAAAATAACCTGATTGTCAGATAAAATCTTTTGGAACATTCTCATTTTCAAACCCCATATTTCATAATACCAATTTTCCTTACCGAACATCGCCATATTCAAACCATATATTTGAAGAATATCCTTATTTTATATCCGGAACATCGCCATCTTTAAATCACACATTGAAAAAGATTTTCAAACCGGAACATCACCATCTTCAAACCCTATATTAAAGAAAATCATTAATTCAAAATGTGTGACGAGTCATAATTCTGTTTTTATTTTCCTGTGACCATCTTTGTTCCCTGCCCTATGCCACTCCTTTTTTCCCTTTTCGTCCGCTCATTCTTATTTTATTACATCCGCACCTATCGATATTATCTTCACCTTGCTGGGTTGGCCCCAGGTACTTTACCAGCCCGCCACCCGCCTGACTTGTTATTTTTTGTTGTTGGTATCCGTCGGCGCTTAGCAAGAAGGGGAACAAAGCCACCTTGAGCTGGTTGATGTTGGTTGCCAGACTTATTGTGTAAGCCAGACAGATTAAGCTGTCTACATCCACACATAGATTACATAACTACTTCTTCTCATCTGGTACTGAGTAATTCATTCATGCATCCTTTCACACATTCATACATTAACTCTTTCATCCATTCCTTTATTCACTCATTCATTCGTTCATTCATTCACTTACTCACTCATTCTTATTCGTTGATTCATTCATTCATTCACTTATTCATTCATTTATTCATTAATTTATTCACTAATTCATTAATTCATTCATTAACTCATTCTTTCATGTATTCACTCATTCATCCACTCAATAACTTACACATTCATTCATTCATTCATGTATTCACTCATTCATTCATGGATTCACTCATTCATTCATGTATTCACTCATTCATTCATGTATTCACTCATGTATTCACTCATTCACTCATGTATTCACTCATTCATTCATGTATTCACTCATTCATTCATGTATTCACTCATTCATTCACTTATTCATTAATTCGCTCATTCATTCATTCACTCTTTCCAAAATTCATTAATTCACTCACACATTCATTCACTCATATATTCACTCATTCATCCACTCATCCATTCACTCATTCTTTCATTCACTCATTCATCACCTTTCCAATCCCTAAGGATCTCGTGCCTTCAACAAATTAGTGCCAAGTCTCTACCTGTCTCGTATCGTCATCTCGAGGTCCCTCCATGTCCTTGTCGTTCCCCTCATGTCTGTCTCCAATTCTCTTCTTCTGCCTGTCTTTACCTGGGGGTTCCAGAACAAGGACTGCCTTGTAATGCTATCAACAGGTTTCGTCAATGTGTGTCCTATCCTTCTCCAGCGTCTTTTTCTCATCTCTTGTTCCACTGGCACTTGTCTGGTTCTTGTCGTCAGTTCTACATACATTTGTGAAACGTTAGATTACCGTCTTCAAAACATTCATCTTAAACTTATTTTTCGACCACTTCTGGTAGAACAAACGTGTTTTCGATCCACTTCTCAGGGAACAAACATGTCACTAAATTATTAATCATAAAACACACGCTCATCTCCAAAGCATAACTCAAAGAACAAACGTGTTTCCAAACCACTTCTCAAAGAACAAACAGATCACCAAATTATTTCTCATAGATCAAACTTGTCACCAAGCCACTTCTCATGGAACAAACATGCCACCAAATTAATTACTTTGCACACAGCAATCATGTCACTAGATTGATTTTTTAAAGACCAAACATTTCACCAAATTATTTCTCATAGAACAAACAGGTACCACAATTATGTCTCATAGAGCAAACATGTCTCTAAACCACTTCCACAAGAAAAAACAAATCACCACATTACTTCTCATAGAACAAACATATCACCAACTTATTTTTCATAGAACTAACGTGCCTTCAAAATACTTCTTATAGAACAAACATGTCACTGAAACTACGTCTTATAGAGCAAAGATGTTACCAAATTACTTCTAGAACAAACATGTTACCTAATAACTTTTCATTCAACAAACATGTTACTAAATTAATTTTCATAGAACAAACATATCATCAAATTACTTCTCATAGTACAAGCGTGTCTCCAAACCGATTCTCATAGAATAAACATATCGCCAAAATCTTGTACTTCTCATAGAACAAAAGTGTCTCTCAAGCTACATTTCACAGAATAGATTATACTGCAACACCAAATCTCGTACAACATTACTCTTCTCCATAGAAGCATTGTTAGGGGAAGGAGGTAACTCGTCTGTACTATGGTAAAAGACACAGAACATGCATGAGTTTCAGTGGCAAGGTCTTTGTCAGTGACAAGAAAACTGAAAACAGTAAAGGAAGAAAAAAGGAGCATAAGCCTTCAACAAACTTATACCAAGTCTTCCTGTCACGTGCCATCTGCTCTTGGTCTGTCTGTGTCTTCTTCATCTCCTTCATGTCTGTCTTAGGTTGTCTTCTGTATGTGTTCCTTAGTCGTCCTCTGTCTTAGGTTGTCTTCTGTATGTGTTCCTTAGACGTCCTCTGTCTTTCTTACCCTGGGGATTCCAGAGCATGAACCGCATTGTAATGTTTAGAAAAGGTTTCCTCGGTGTGTGTCCTATCCATGTCTAGCCTCATTTTCTCATCTATTGTGTCACTGGTTGTCATCAGTTCCACATTAATGATCTTGTAAAACCACTTCAGTGTAACTAGTCTAAGATAGTCTTCAGCAATGTTTCTATAATAAATATTACATGTGAAACGTATTTTAACGGTGCATGCGTTCATATTATTGAGCTACCACATGATAAAAATAATAATAATAACAAAAGTAAACATAAAAGTTTTGTAAAGATGAAAAACAAATTTAAAGAAATAAATATTTCAGAACGGCGAAACTTTCCCTAAAACGTCTTACCTGATAAACGCCTTGCTAAAGCCTACAGGTATTCATAGGTTGCTAATCGAAGATAAGAAACACACCGATTTACGCAAACATGCGACAGCAATACCTTAGTTACAAATTACCGTATGCTGTAGGTGCTGTCAACATATATAAATCATATATGGATTGGGCTTTAAATGTACAGACCCGTCATCTATACATATGTTTATATATTAGTATGCGGAATATATTCTGATTAAACACATCCCTATCCAAATGCACATACAAAGTACTGAGAGACTATGAATCACCTTTTCTTGCAGTCTGTTCTCTTAGTTTAAGAAGCTGTTTGAATAAGTGAATCTAGCAGTGAAAAATTATTCTACAAAATAAATATCAGCGGAAGAATATCGTTATTAAATATAGGTCTGTATTAACAGTGAGAAGGTCTCCAGGCGCTAGGCGAGTGTATACAGACGAACAATTGCCCGGGTAAGTTTTGCAGTGAACCGGATCGTAGAGATTTACTTTTATGAGGGTTTGTTGTTAGGCACACTTGTATCGATCGATTATGCCTTGGCACCGCTGATCGACATTCGAAATGCTGTAATAGGAATATTATGCTTGTATTAATGGGTGCACGTTGAATGACGGTAGCAGAGGTATTGAGCGGGGGTGGTGGGGAGGGAGGGAAGATCGAAATAACGCAAAACAAAATGAAGCGGTTATATTTGAATGTGGTAAAAGTGCAGGGTATAAATAATGCTGTTTAAAGGTTTGATTGTAGTAGTAATGTAAGAAGTGGTTGGTGATTTTGCTGCTGACGTTTGAATGTGGTATAAATGTAATAATTAGCTAATAAAATACGCCATGGCCTCAAACCCCAGCCGCTGCAGACGAGAGTGGAACAGTTCCAGTTACGACAATTTGGTTATCTCTTCAGAATAGAAGAAGAACGTCAACCACGACAAATGTGAGAAACCAAGAGTCAGGGATCCAGACCTCCTGGACGATCATGAGTTCGCTGGAACAACAAGATCAGACGGTATCTAAAGGACTGAGTACTAGACTAGGTTAAAAGGGAGACAGCTGTTAAGAAAGCATAGCACTCTCTCTGGCTAACCGCCAAACCCCTAGGTAGAGAAGGAACGACTAAGTATGTAAGAAGCTAGTAATGTTGATTTTTAAAAAATGTGTACAGGTAGAACCAATTACAGAAACTGCCGTAGGGCAGAAAAGTGTTAGGGACATTTTTGTCTGAGGCGGGGTGACAAGAACCTTTGATCGTTGTCTTTGCCTTCCACGTCTCAAGAGCACAGCTAGGAACCCATTTACAGGTCGGTAGATTGGAGCTTAACACTATCAGATTTCAATATAGGAACCCAGCACCTGTGCAGCGAGAGGAAAACGCTTTAACCACTTAACCAACAGGGCACTGATGGTTATATGTAATATAAATGTAAGGAGTAATTGGTAATACTGCTTGTAAACGTGTGAGTGTAGTAAATATGCAGAGCCGGATTAACGTAGTAGCCAAAGTAGCATATGCTACGGGCCCCGCGCTTTTAGGGGCCCCGCGCCAATAAATATGTACATAATTTTTTGGCCATCTTCTAATACGAGCGTTAAACCAATGATCTTGTGATTTATGCCATCTTTAGCGCCTTTTCATTTGATGTCACGAAATTGTGAGAGAAAGAGCATAAGAGGGTGACTTAGTGTGACTCTTCATTATTTTTATCTTAACTGTTTGCGGATGGAAGCCATTTAAGTGGCGTTGAAAATGTTGTCACGTTTGGACGGAAGCCACTTTTTTGTCTCTAGGCGACTGCCCCTCTAATTTTGTTTCGTTCTTTGTGAAATGAATTTGCATTAACAATAAAAACTAGAATTACGGAAACTTCCTATTTTAATTGAGGTATACGGCGCGCTCACACTCTCTTTCGATCTTGATTAAAATTTCTTGATTTGTAAGGTTAGAAAACTCAAAAAATGAGCAGTAGACACAGATATATTCGTCGTAATTATGCTTCTGGAAGTGAAAAACGTAAAGCGAAGGAAGAAAAAGAAAGAAGAGATCAACTTGTGATATCAAAAACACGTAAGCTGACAGAATATTTTGATGTTCATGGAGGTGTTACTCTAACCGCTGAAGCTGGGAGTACAGGAACAACTAGTACTAGTGCAGGCTGTGCAGCAGAAAACATACAGCAAAACCCAGTATACACTGAGTCTGAATGTGAAAGAATAAGTGAAACGAAGAAGTACTCTAATGATATTGGTGACTGGCCGAACAATATAGATGACTGCGAGCGTGAACATTGGATATCCAAGGGAAGTGAAAAATGTCGACATGTTGATAGTGCCCTCTCTTCATCCGTGCGATTGTATGACACTGAAAAGAAAACTCGATACTGTCAGAAGTCTTATTTTACACATATTCATAAACTTACAAACAAGCAACATGCAAGAAAATGGTTATGCTATTCAGAAAGTAAAGGGCGCCTATTCTGTTTCCCATGCAAGCTTATGAGTTCAGAATGTTCATTAAAGTTTACGGTGGAAGGGTTTAATGACTGGAAAAATGCAAGCAATCTATTGCGTCGACATGAAGAAAGCTCCTCACATAGACAAGCTTTAATTTCACTGTTGATGCGTAAAAACAAAGGTGAACGTGTCGATTCCCAACTTGTGAAACAAATGGACATTCAAGAAAAGTATTGGCACAAACTTCTAGAGCGAATAGTTGAAGTTGTGAAGTTTTTAGCAGAACGAGGCCTTTCATTTCTTGGCAGTGGTGAAATTGTTGGGTCCCCTTATAACGGGAATTACTTAGGGTTGTTAGAATTACTGGCCAAGTTTGACCCTTTTCTGGCAGAGCATATAAGTACTCACGCAAACAAAGGATTTGAACATATATCATATCTATCTAAAACAACGTGTGAGGAATTCATCAATCTGATTGGATCCAGCATACTGGATCACATTCTCTGTGAAGTGAAGAAATACAAGTATTATTCCGTTTCATTGGATTCTACTCCAGATATATCTAATATGGACCAGCTGACTTTGACTCTGCGCTATGTTTTGCCATCTGGACCAGTTGAAAAATTTGTGACATTTTTGGATATGGAAGGTCATAGTGCTGAACAGCTTACTAAAAGTCTACTTAATTTTTTAAAGGCAAATGACATTGATATTAAAGACTGCCGTGGTCAAAGTTATGACAACGCCAGCAACATGAGTGGCAAGTTTATAGGATTACAAGCACGAATTAAAGAGATGAATAAGTTTGCGCATTTCATTCCGTGTTTTGCACATTCACTAAATTTGGTTGGAAAATGTGCTGCTGAAGGTTGTCAAGAAGCAGTCATTTTCTTTGGATTTGTTGAAAGTCTGTACACCTTCTTTTCTGCTTCTACCTACCGGTGGGGTCTCCTTTCTGCTGCATTATGTGCTGGCGGTACTCATAATAAGTCCCATTTGCCCTTTGTGAAAAGACTGTCAGATACCAGGTGGTCCGCTCGGGCAGATGCAACAAAAGCACTTTTACACAGCTTTTCTGCAATAAAACAAGTCTTGGATGATATTTCAGATAACAATGATCAGAAGGCAGAGTGTCGTCAACAGGCTCGGGGTCTACTTTCAACCATGATGAAGTTAGAAACAGGAATAATGATCATACTGTGGGATCAATTATTATAGCGTTTTCAAATGACCAGTGCTTCTTTGCAATCTTCTGACCAAGATTTGAATACAGCTTGTGCACTCTATGAATCCCTGCGGGGGTATATTCAAGCTATGCGGTCTACGTTTGCAGACATAGAGCAAAATGCCAAGGATCTGACTGAGTGTGAACATTATCAAGAGTAAATCGAAGAAAACACAAACGAAATCGAGAGTATGATGATTTCAGTGGTTCCAGCACACTTGATCCACTTGTTGAATCTAAAACGCCTTCTCATCAGTTTAAAAGCCAAACATTTCTTGTCCTTATTGATAGCTTGCTCTCTGCCTTGTCAAAACGCCAGAAAGCTTATCAAAAGTTAAATGATGTATTTGGATTCCTTCGTCAGTTACAGTCGTTTACACCTGAAGAGGTGGTAACGAGATCATCGAATCTTATTAAATCATATCCGGAAGATCTGGAAGAAAGTCTTTGTGAAGAACTTGTGCAGTTTACAGAACAGTTGAAAACTGGTCTTGCTTCTCATATTGGCACTACTCTAGACCTTGTAGAGTTACAGTTTTACCGTTTGATAATTGACAATTCTTTCGAGACTTGTTTTCCAAATGAAGAAATCGCCTTGCGCATCTATTTGTCATTAATGGTAACCAACTGCAGTGGAGAACGATCATTTTCAAAACTGAAACTTATTAAAAATGAACTAAGGAGCACAATGGGTCAAAAGAGATTGAACAATCTCACACTAATGAGCATTGAACATAAACTTCTGCGTGAAATTGATACATCCTATATCATCAACAAATTTGCTCATGCTAAATGTAGAAACATTAATATTTAAACAATAATGTTGACTGTGTTGTTACTTTTGATAATGATTATTACTATGCAAATTAAAAATGTATGTGTTCAAATACATTTGTGTTGTTTTATTGTTTTTAAAAAAAATATAGGGCCCCTTTCTTAACATATGCTACAGGCCCCGCACTAGCTTAATCCGGCCCTGTAAATATGTACAAGTAAAACGGGCGTTTGAGTGTAGTAAAAGTGTGTGGAGTTTCTGGTAATCTTGTTTGTAAAAATTTGACTATATAACTCATTTTCTGTACGGATCTACTGTAGCAACAATGAGCTCTTCAAAGATCTACTTGAGCAACAAAGAGCTCTCCAAAGATCTATTTTAGCAACAAAGAGCTCTCCAAAGATCTACTTTAGCAACAATGAGCTCTCCAAAGATCTACTTTAGCAACAATGAGCTTTCCAAAGATCTACTTTAGCAACAATGAGCTCTCCAAAGATCTATCTTAACAACAATGATCTCTCCAAAGATCTACTTTAGCAACAAAGAGCTCTCCAAAGATCTATTTTAGCAACAAAGAGCTCTCAAAATATCTACTTTAGCAACAATGACCTCTCCAAAGATTTAGTTTAGCAACAATGAACTCTCCACAGATCTACTTTAGCAACAATGAGCTCTCCAAAGATTTAGTTTAGCAACAATGAACTCTCCAAAGATCTACTTTAGCAACAATGAGCTCTCCAAATATTTATTTTAGCAACAATGATCTCTCCAAAGATGTACTTTAGCAACAATGAGCTCTCCAAAGATCTAGCTTGAAACAGTAAAGTCTGTTTTAAAGTTTCAAGGTATTTAGAATCTGGAGCGAGTGTGTAAATTTTATCTCTACTGACAAATCAGTTGCCTGCAATTTCTTCAAAAGAGCGGTGGAGACAAAATAAGGAATAAAATTGTACAAACTATTAACTTAACTTCAAAGAATAGATAGCTTTGGTAGCTTATGTTTTTCACAAAAAATGTAAATTTTTAGCAAGCTAGCTAGCGGGTTTCCACTGGGAACACGGAAAAAGTATTATTAATTCTGGGGATATCGCGAATGTAAATGCCGGCAGGAGAGGATAAGTCCTAAATTTCCCTAGGGTAAACATTCTTCAGCGCCGTAGTAGTGCAGTGGTTAGTGCAGTGGTTGGTGCAGTGGTTGGTGCAGTAGTTAGTGCAGTGGTTAGTGCAGTGGTTAGTGCAGTGATTGGTGCAGTGGTTAGTGAAGTGGTTAGTGCACTGCCTTTCGAGCTCAGTGGTCCATGGTTCAATTTCCAGTTGAGGTGGGATTTGTTAGCCCGTAAGAGGCTCCAGGGTCGACCCAGCCTCAAGAATTGGGTACCAGAGCAACTCTGGGAAGGTTCAGGGCGGCCAGCGTGATGCTGACCACATCACCCCTAGTGTGCCGATGGTCAAGAAAATATGGGCCTAACACCATATTCCCAATATGCCCCAATGGGGCATGTAACGGGATCCTTTACCATAAACATTTTTCTTTTCCCTCCGTCGCCTAAAGATCTACCAAACCTTCCCTGTGATCTACCGGTCTCTCCCCCCCCCCTCCCCCCAGGAAATATAAGCCACAGCTCGGCTTTGCTCTTGCAGCAGTAGTTTATTCTTTAGCAGGTTGTTTTACATGATGATGATGTTGCTACCTTCATGTACAGTCTCACCTTAGTAATACCTTACATTATTACTTACTACACGTCTCAACTTAGTTACCCCTTACATTATTACTTACTACACGTCTCAACTTAGTTACCCCTTACATTATTACTTACTACACGTCTCAACTTAGTTACCCCTTACATTATTACTTGCTACACGTCTCAACTTAGTTACCACTTACATTATTACTTACTACACGTCTCAACTTAGTTACCCCTTACATTATTACTTGCTACACGTCTCAACTTAGTTACCCCTTACATTATTACTTACTACACGTCTCAACTTAGTTACCCCTTACATTATTACTTACTACACGTCTCAACTTAGTTACCCCTTACATTATTACTTACTACACGTCTCAACTTAGTTACCCCTTACATTATTACTTACCAATTCTCTTTTTTATTTATCTTATAAAGAGCCATGAGAACCATACGGGGTTATCTTGCCACATTTAGCAGAGCCCTCTTACCTACGTTGCGTCGGTGTGATTGTTAACCATGTAAGTGTAACCTTCAATTTACTGCTGACAGCACAGGTTACTTTCTACCGGTAGACTAGTTTGTAACTCTCTGCGTTATCTATGAGGGAGATAATTCGTATTAAACAGAGCCACGTGTAATCTCCATAACTCTTCAATCTCCATTTAGATAATTCTGGATTTAACCAAACTACATTGATATATACTGAAGCACATTAAAAACGCACCACCTGTATAATCCAGGAACAGAGTGTAAAATGTAAATATAAGTGTGTACAAGTTTACATATTTGGAATCTTTATTCATTTTCCTATGAATCCATGCTGGTCATTAATTTGTACATTTAATTGTTATGAAATTCGTTGCATTCTGTGCAGGCAAGGGAGAAAACCAAAAATACAAAAAAATGCACGTGCGTTATCCTGCTGGAGAAGCTGCAAGTCTGGATAAATTGTGAACGCAGGAGCAACCAGTGCATCCAGAACCTCATCTCGATATGTCACAGCATTAACATTTCCACGGAAGACGTGAAGAGGCAAGCGATGGTGAAAACTGAATCCTCCCCAAATGGGAATACTGCCACCGCGAAATCGGTTGACACAGCAATCTGCAAAGCGCTCTTCACACCGTCGCTAAATCCGCATACGTCCATCTGCAAAGGATATGTTGAATCTGTTCTCGTCTGTGAATAGGACAGCATTCCACTGCAGTCTAGTCCATCTGATATGTTGCTCTGCCCATTGCAGGCGCTGCTAACGATGTCTGTGAGTCAAGTTTGGCCCAACATAAGGTCGTCTTGCAGTAAGGCCTGTATCTCTGAGTCGTCGTATGACTGTCATTCGAGAGACTTGCCCATGTCTACCCACTATTGCTCTTGCTGTTTGACTTGCCGAGAGAGTACGATTCCTTAGGTGACTCAGCACAATATGACGATCTTGCGCAGGGGTAGTAACTCGTGGTTGGCCACTCCGAAGTCTATCCCGGGCACTGCCAGTGGTTCCGTAACGTTCATTGAGACGTACAATAGTGCTGTGGTGGCAATTCGTCCTTCTGGCAATGGCCCGCGAGCTCATTCCGGTCTCCAACATACCAATGGCTCGTTGGCGGTCGTTTTCAGATAGTCGTGGCATTTCAAGCACATGTACTGGGTGTTTTGTCTCAACGGCCTTTTTATACCGAGTATACTGCCACAACGTGTACACATTTTCAGGGTCATAGCTGTTGGGAATCGTGTTGCACGTGTAACTTTCATCGTTTTCATGTAGTCTGTACACACAATCCGTGGGTTGAATCTTGGACTTTCCATTCCAGCAGCCATTCGCTCTCTACCTCATGGCAAACACGGGGAAAATCCATTCCCACACTTTTTTGTGCCAGCTTCTCGGCATCAGTATATATAATAGTGGTGCGTTTTTAATGTGCTTCAGTATATATTCGTTTTTTTTTTAAACCTTTTTTTAAAAATTTAAGATGTTTGCTACTTTCCTGTGTGGAGCACGCCCGTTTCAACCATGTACCATGGTCACGGAACTGTTGGTTATATCAGGACGTGTTTTCCATTTCGTATGCTATTTTCTTGATTGTGTTTATTAGACATTCTGTACCGTATTATTTCGGTTTGTTGTGTTGTTCAGAAGATTACTTGTGTCTATACTGGCATGTATTTAATATTGGTTTGGAGTTTATCTATGTACGTTTTCTACTGTGTTGTATTATTCCTGTCTGATGGCATAGCTTTGTTACTACTGTTAGCGTTGTAAGATAATTACGAGTGTACTTTCAAAATTTATATATATATTTGTCATCCATCCTATCACCTTGTACATTGTTGCTTGTGTGTTTGTGATATATTGTTTTACTAATTTTTGTTTACTGCTTGTGGGAACTTGGTGGCCGTTAAATTTTCTACATTTAGTTCTATTTTGCAGTTTGTACAGCAATCTTTTATATTTTGTTTGTGTTGGTCGTATTTTTTGCTCTCCAGCAAAAAGCGTTTAATGGAATTAGTTTCACAACATTCTCCACAAATGGGTTCTCTATTCTAAAGTAGCTGGTTCCTAATCTGAGCCGAAGTAGTTTTTTTATTTACCGGTACTTGTATTTGACATTTGTTTATTGGGTTTTTTGTTGTAAAGCTGGTATGCATGTCTTGTGCTCTGGTCCCATGCTTTTCTTCATTCTTTGGTTATTATCATTGCTATTAGACTCTTTAGTTCGAATCTCCCTAACCCTGTTTCAATTTAAAAAAAATTTTTATTACGTTTTCTTCACCGCTTGGCTTCCCTGTCAGCGAGTTCGTTTCCTGTTATGCCAACATGAGATGGAATCCATGGTAACGTAATTTTTCATCCAGCAGTATTTAGGTATTTATTTATCTGTAATATTTCCTCTATTATATCGGGTCTGCTACTCTCATTTCTGGTATTGATTGTTTGTATTGATGAGAGTGAGTCCGTGAGAACTGTTTCTGTCTGTAGTGTGTTCTCTGTTACTACTTCTAAAGCCTTGTCTGACCAGCTGGAAATGGGTACTCGATTTAGTTCTTGAATTAGGGAAAGCAAAGGCAGTGATTAAGGGAGAGGGTAACACTACTTCTCGAAGCTGGACCTGGTATAGTGAATTCTCTATCACTTTACTCCCCCACTCCCCCCTATCTGCTATGGAACTACCATTATCTGGTTTCTTCTTCTTCTTCCGTCCTTAGCAACCGACCGTCAAAGCAGTCAGTGGCCATTACGCCTAGTGGCGTCTTAGGGCAACAGCAGATAGGTTTTCTTTGCCATTGTTTCCCATCACGCCTAGTGGCGTCTTTAGGGCAACGGCAAATCAACCTATTTGCTGTTGTTTCCGTAATCGAAGTGACTGGCAAACGGGTGATCAGCCCGTTGTGAATTATCTGGTTTGGTTTTGTTTTATAGACCATTTTCATTGCACACGGACAACTCCATCAGCAGTACAATCTCTTCCTTTAGAATCACAGAAGGAGGATCTCAGTACAGTTGTCGCGTTTAGATAGGTTTAAAAGTTATTTATGGTCCCGCCTGAGTATAGGGGATGATGATAATACGTGAGAAGTAAAGGTGTAAGAAAATAGAGTTTCACTAGTGGATAGTTTAAGGAGAAGATCTGTCTCTGGACTGAGTAGTTTCTCTAGTCCAGCTTATCTTTACGAATATAATTTAGTATAAGACAATCTTGCACCTCCCTATATTTTGAAATATAAGTTTAACTAAGCACTTGACACACAGCTATATGACAACAAGACACATAAACGGGAAAAAACTATGGTTAAATGGGTATAGGTCTGACCAACACACAAAGTTTAGTTCTTTTGTTGTTTATTATCATTAAACTGTACAACATCGAATATCTAACAGAAAGATCAAATATATCAGAATTACATATATAGAAAAATAACAGAATACATGTGCCCTCCTCTCATTGAGAAGATAAGAACCCAACAAGTTAATAACCCCAAAGGTTTAAAAGTTTAGCACTAGGTTACAGTATAAACAGTAAAGAAAAACAAAGTTCCAAATACGTGCTACTCCGTAAAGTAAACAATTTAAAAAAAAGCAAAATAACCAGTTTGGTACAAGCTACTGTAACAAGAAAATATCCAATCTCTCTCTCTGTCATACGTGGCCACGCTCTCGCTCCTTACCTAGCCTTAGTGGTATTTCCTGGGATATACAGTTATCCTGAATATATTTATCGATATTGATAATGTCAGTGTTCAGTGCCAAATTTGGACCCAGTCCAGTCTTGACGATAACTTTATAAGGTGGACGCCAATTTTGGTGGTGTACTCCTGGATCAATAATGTCACTTCGAATAGTTAATGTAGAAAAAAAATCAAGATCTTGTGTTCACAGCAAAGAATAGAAAAAACAAATACTTCTAATATTTGGACACAGCTAGTTGCTAAAAAAATATTACTGATGATGGTAATTGATTGATTGGTAAATCCTATCGGCTGGCTCTGTGGTGAGTGCCGATTTTGAAACAGCGCAACTTTCTGGATAAATCCGGTGCTACGATTGTCAAAAGTCAGATATTGATATTATTTCATATACCACTCCCGTGGGCTGATAAATTGGAAAAAATATCTGGGTATTGATAGTCCAGTTAAACTTAATAGTTGAATGTTTATTTGTCTTTTAGCCAGTCCTGTTCACAACTGAACTTGGGGACTCGTAAGCCACAAAGAAGACAACATAAATCCAATCAGTAACTGGAGACAATAATAAAGAAAAAAAACTGGCCGCTCTGTCAGGTCTGCGAGAAATAAACAAGACATTATGAAAAAGAAATGCAACTATTCTATATGTACACGGATGGGGACAAGACAGTCTCTTTCTCACTCCGGAAGTCCTGCTTAACGCTAGAAGGCACACGGTGACTTTATTTACAACTATACGGTCAGCTTTTTGCCCACACTGCACTTTCAGGTTCGGACCAAGGTATGCACATTCCCGCCCCTCTGCACGCGCGTTAACCATCAGCTTACACTGTCAACTATTGTTTAATTACCCCTACGCGCACTTACACATATCATATGTCGTTAATAGTTATTTTATTGTCAGCGCCTGTTAGTTTAGTCATAAGGTATAAACAATAGTCACTTACTATAAAACATGAAATGAAATAAATGTTAATCCTATTTCGTCACTATAGTCACGCTTAACACTTAATCAGTCAACTAAACCGTATCTTCTGGTGTGAGAAGCGGGTGATGGAAATTACATTCTAACTGCACCTCTGGCAAAGAAAAATGGCTACGCGTTGTTTATTTCACTAGTTTTAACGCTAGAAAATTACAGTGAATTATAATGGTAAACTTAACACATTAAATTACGTAAATGCTAATTTCTATTACCACAAATCAGAAATGAAACAATCCCCACGAGATGCTATTAACACACTCCTACAATGGTTCTAGAATAACGTGCTTAGATTATCCAAAATTCTAAACGACAACTGATTAGTGAGTTTAACACATTAGCTAACGCAAGCCGGTATGAAATCCTATCATTTGGACCGCAAGCCGCTCAGAGCGTCAATCTAATTTTAGTAATAAAACGAATGAAAAATGTACTGAAACACTTTCTGATCTGGTTCGAGATTGGCAACTAGTGATAGGACCACAAAAAATGCGTGTACATCTCGTCTAACAGCTGAGTAGGCTAGAAACTTGTTTCAACAATTGACTGATAGATCTAGCGACGAAGCCAAGAGTGAAAACGGTGTGCACATTGTTTGAAATAATGATTTTGATAGGGATGGGGCGCAAGCAGTTATAATTGTGAAAAAAATTGCAAGTCCTCGGCCATCGGACAGTCGTTAAATAGCAACAACCAATATTAGAGCTACAAATGGTGCTTATTGTAACAGTGCATTCATTTATCTTTAAAATGACGTGTAATTCATAAAAATCTGTAAACAATTACGAAAACTACAGCTTACTTTGTGCAAACACCTACAGGATGAAAATGGGGAAAAAATTTAATTCGGCCACAGTGTGTTTTTCAATTCGGTAGTTAATGTGTTAAGGAACCACTGTTTATATTTATTCATTGGCTCTCTGATACCTAATGGTGTTAATTTTGCATTAACGTGCGTACTATAAGAATTCAGAAACTGTGGTCCAGATGAAGGGTCCTCTCAGCCGGCCACCGTTTCTCTCGTTGGGAGCTGGTTGACCAACATCAAAAGGCCCTCGTTACGATAACGGGGTTTCTTTCAAAATCGCTCGCGTCTCGAGATGAAATGCTAATCGACGTCAGAGATCCCCCGTATCTGAAGATCAAAGGGTTAAGTGTTTATCCCACGCGCGGTCTGTCCGATGCCCTATGATTGACAGATCAGCTCGCGTGAGAAACTTTTGTAAACAAACCCTATTCGCTGGCAGGTCGCGAAAGTTGGTAATATGTCTGTTTATTTACATCTCAAGGAAAAAGAGGCGTGGATAATATATGAGTAAAGCAGGCTGTCAAATGCTTGACTTTGCAAACGAATGATAGAACGCCACGAGGTCACGAAATGCTGTCGGATACTGTAGGCTGTATTTCCATTATACGTCACAACAGTGCATGAACTCCGTAGCACCGGCAAAGGCATCATACATTCTATCACTATTTTTTTGTAGGGGCTAGGTTTTCTAATTTTTAAATTTGACCAGGACATCGGCCGTATGACCAAGTTCTACCAAAAGATAATTTATGTGTGTTTGTTTCTTAAAGCAACTGACAAAATATAGCTGTGGATGATAGAAATGTCTGGCGAAATATGTAAGTGGAAGAACAACCAAAAACAGCAAGATAAAATAGATATTAAAGATATAGTTGAATAACAGACTCGATAAATGACATGAGGAAGACGAAACACGCGCAGCATTTTCCAGGTTAACCAACTTAAAAGGTTTAACTTCGACCTAAGCTCTGACGAAGCGCAGATCAAGTACAGGAAAACACAACTTTTGTGGATGTACTTTCCTTACTGTTGCCAAATCCATTAAAGAAATCTTTAACTGGATTGTTGCTGCTGACGCTAAGAATTGCAACAAAGCTATAACAATGTCCACAATTTCAGTGCACAACTAAGTTATGTGATCATGTCCACAATTGTGTTTGTGTCACCACTTTTAGTGTTTCTTATTTACAGTTTTGAGATGAACGTCTCCACTTTCTGTCATCATTTCACAGTTGTAATCTTGTACAAATTATATTATTTCATTTTTTTTCCAACCTTAATTCTTTTAATGAAAGGCCTAGGACAGGTCAGTCCTCCTGTCACGTGCCATCATCTTAAGTTCTTTCCACGTTTTCCTCATCATTTTCATCTCTGTTTCCAGCTCTCTTCTCCATGTGCTTCTTGGTCTACCTCTGCTTCTCTTGCCCTGGGGGTTCCAGAACAAGGACTGCCTTGTAATGCTATCAACAGGTCTCCTCAGTGTGTGTCCAATCCATCGCCATCGTCTTCTTCTCATCTCTTGTTCCACTGGCACTTGTCTAGTTATTGTCCTCAGTTCCACGTTGGTAACCTTGTCATACCATTTTAATCCCTCTTTTCTATGCAAGCACCCATTTATGAAAGTCTGTAGCATTTTGATAGTTGTCTTTGTTGTTCTCCATGTCTCAGAGCCACACAATAGGACAGACTTCACATTGGAGTTGAAGATTCTTATTTTCGTGTTGGATCCGATTTCTCTTGATCTCCATATATTTCCCAATGCAATGAAAGCTCCTCTTGCCTTTTGTATTCTTATTTTGATATCGCTGTCTGTCCCTCCAACTTTGTTTATATTGCTGCCAAGATATGTGTACGATTCTACATCTTGTATTGGTGTTTCTTCAAGTTCAACGCTGTTATCATTACCTGCATTTATTCTCATTATTTTTGTCTTTTCCCTGTGCATTTTCAGACCCAATTGCTGTGACCTCTCATCGAGTGTTTTCAATTTGTCCTGCATCTGATTACGGTTATGGGACAGAAGAGCCAAGTCATCAGCAAAATCCAGATTATCCAACTGCTTAGTCAGAGTCCACTGGATTCCATTTCTGTTGTGTGTTGTCGATGATCTCATAACCCAGTCTATTGCTAGTAAGAAAAAAAATGGAGACAAGAGGCATCCCTGTCGCACTCCTGTTCTTATCCCAAACGGTTCTGTAAGCTGTCCTTCGTGAAGAACTCTGCGTGTCATGTCTTCGTATGTTTTCTTTATTAAATTAATGATCTTCAGGGGAACTCCATAATGCCTCATCAATTTCCAAAGTGATTCTCTGTCTACACTGTCAAATGCCTTTTCGCAGTCCACAAATCCGATGTATAGTGGTGAATTCCATTCCAGACTTTGTTCAACTATTATTCTCAAAGTGGCTATCTGGTCTGTACATGATCTGTTTTGTCGAAAACCTGCTTGTTCATCTCTCAGTTTCTTGTCTATGGACTCTTAATCTCTCAAGGATAATCCTATTTAATACTTTTCCTGGCATTGATAGTAACATTATTCATCTATAATTTGTGCACTCTTGTAAATTTCCCTTCTTAGGCAACTTAACCAGATATCCTTCCTTCTATTCTGCTGGTATCTCTTCCTTTTCCCAGACTTTACCAAGTAATTTATATAACATCTCTGTAGCCGTGTCAATATCTGCTTTGATGGCCTCTGCTGGAATGCCAACTGGTCCAGACGCTTTTCCATCTCTTAGAAGCTTTATGGCTTTCTTTATTTCTTCCTTCGTTGGTCTTTCACCGTTAATTTGTAGCTCTTCTTCTGCTGGCTGGATGTCCGGGAAGTTTTGTGGAGCTGGTCTATTGAGAAGGTCCTCAAAATATTCTGTCTACCTCTTCATTTGCTCTTGTATATTGCTGAGCAGTTTTCCATTCTTGTCTTTTACGAGGCAACTTGTTTGCTTGTATTTCCCTGTTAGCTTCTTTGTGCTGTTATACAGTTATCTCATATTTCCTTTTACTGCAGCATCTTCTGCCTCTTTTACCAACTCCTCAATATACTTCCTCTTGTCTCTTTTGATGCTTCTTTTTACTTCTTTGTTTGCTTCTGTGTACACTTCTTGAGCCTTGGCTTTGGATTTTCTGGTTTTGCTTGTGTTTAAATCTGCTTTCTTATTTTTTCTGTCTTTTATCTTATTGATGGTTTCTGTTGTTATCCATGCTTTTTGTTGTTGTTCCCTTTTCCCCAGTATTTCTTCACATGTCTCATTCCATACAGTTTTGACCTGCTGCAAATAGTCTTCTGTATTCTCTACATCTTCCAGCTGTTAGAGCACTTGGAATTTGTTGGATACCGTGACCGCAAATTTGTCTCTTGTTTCTTGATTTCTTAGATGTCCTACATTAAATTGTTGTCTATAATTTTGCATTGTTGCATATCTCTTGAGTTTCATTTTTACTTTGGTTATCAGAAGGTGGTGATCTGATGCCACATCTGCTCCTCTATATACCTTTACATCCTGCAATGATGATCTAAACTTCTTGTTTATGCATATATGATCGATCTGATTTTCTGTTCTATGGTCTGGTGATATCCATGTTGCCTTGTGTATTCTCTTATGTAGAAACATGCTTCCTCCTATAGCCAGTTGATTTGAAGCACAGAAGTTTGAGAATAGTTCCCCTTTTTATTCATTATTCCTAGCTCATGTTTTCCCATGACTTCTTCAAATCCGGTGTTGACTGTACCTATCTTTGCATTCATGTCACCCATCAAAATTGTGATGTCTCTTCTTTTTACTTTATCCATAATTTCCTGTAGTCTAGTATAAAATGCTTCTTTCACAGAATCTTCTTCGTCATTAGTTGGTGCATAACATTGGGTGACATTTACATTTATTTTCTTTTTAGCTGTTTTAAAAGTATCTGTTATTATTCTGGATCCAACAGCTTCCCATTCAATGAGTGCTTTCTGTGCTTCTTTAGATAACATAAGAGCTACCCCTTCACTGTGGTGTGAACTTTCGTCTTCATGTCCTGAGAACAGCACCAATTCACATGTGATGAGTCTTCCTGTCTACCCCCTTCCACTTTGTTTCACACATTCCCAGAACCTCGATTTTATATTCCCTCATTTCTGCTGTTACTTGTGCCACTTTCCCTTGTTCGTTTAATGTCCGAACATTCCAGGTGCCAAATCTGGAAGTTCTCCTAGAAGAAAGTAGGTTAGTCAACAACACAGACTCCTTTCAGCTTTCTCTGTGTTGCATCATACGCCTCCCTGCGAGAGGACCTGAAAGTGAACAAAACCTTCCTGCGCACTAAAAAATGGACCCGTTGATTTCGATGTGAACCACTGTTAGAGATGTGAACCACTGTTAGACATGTGAACCACTGTTAGACATGTGAACCAATGTTAGACATGTGAACCACTGTTAGAGATGTGAACCACTGTTAGACATGTGAACCACTGTTAGACATGTGAACCACTGTTAGACATGTGAACCAATGTTAGACATGTGAACCCCTGTTAGAGATGTGAACCACTGTTAGAGATGTGAACCAATGTTAGACATGTGAACCAATGTTAGAGATGTGAACCAATGTTAGACATGTGAACCACTGTTAGAGATGTGAATCAATGTTAGACATGTGAACCACTGTTAGAGATGTGAACCAATGTTAGACATGTGAACCACTGTTAGACATGTGAACCAGTGTTAGAGATGTGAACCACTGTTAGAGATGTGAACCAATGTTAGACATGTGAACCAATGTTAGACATGTGAACCACTGTTAGAGATGTGAACCACTGTTAGAGATGTGAACCCATGTTAGAGATGTGAACCACTGTTAGAGATGTGAACCAAAGTTAGAGATGTGAAACAATGTTAGAGATGTGAAACAATGTTAGAGATGTGAACCAATGTTACAGATGTGAACCAATGTTACAGATGTGAACCAATGTTAGACATGTGAACCCCTGTTAGAGATGTGAACCACTGTTAGAGATGTGAACCAATGTTAGAGATGTGAACCCCTGTTAGAGATGTAAACCAATGTTAGAGATGTAAACCCGTTAGAGATGTAAACCCCTGTTAGAGATGTGAATCAATGTTAGAGATGTGAACCAATGTTACAGATGTAAACCAATGTTAGACGTGTGAACCCCTGTTAGAGATGTGAACCAATTTTAGACATATGAACCCCTGTTAGAGATGTGAACCACTGTTAGAGATGTGAACCACTGTTGGAGATGTGAACCAATGTTAGAGATGTGAACCACTGTTAGACATGTGAACCACTGTTAGAGATGTGAACCAATGTTAGACATGTGAACCAATGTTAGAGATGTGAACCAATGTTAGAGATGTGAACCCCTGTTAGACATGTGAACCACTGTTAGACATGTGAACCACTGTTAGACATGTGAACCACTGTTAGACATGTGAACCACTGTTAGAGATGTGAACCACTGTTAGAGATGTGAACCAATGTTAGACATGTGAACCAATGTTAGACATGTGAACCACTGTTATAGATGTGAACAATTGTTAGACATGTGAACCACTGTTAGAGATGTGAATTCCTGTTAGACATGTGAACCACTGTTAGACATGTGAACCACTGTTAGACATGTGAACCACTGTTAGACATGTGAACCACTGTTAGAGATGTGAACCACTGTTAGAGATGTGAATCACTGTTAGAGATATGAACCAATGTTAGAGATGGGAACCACTGTTAGAGACGTGAACCACTGTTAGAGATTGAACTACTGTTAGAGATGTGAACCACTATTAGAGATGTAAACCAATGTTAGAGATGTGAACCAATGTTAGAAATGTGAACAATGTTAGAGATGTGAACCAATGTTAGAGATGTGAACCACTGTTAGAGATGTGAACCAATGTTAGAGATTGAACTACTGTTAGAGATGGGAACCACTGTTAGAGATGTGAACCAATGTTAGAGATGTGAACCCCTGTTAGAGATGTGAACCACTGTTAGAGATGGGAACCACTGTTAGAGATGTGAACCACTGTTAGAGATTGAACTACTGTTAGAGATGTGAACCACTGTTAGAGATGTGAACCACTGTTAGAGATGTGAACCAATGTTAGAGATGTGAACCACTGTTAGAGATTGAACTACTGTTAGAGATGTGAACCACTGTTAGAGATGTGAACCAATGTTAGAGATGTGAACCAATGTTAGAGATGTGAACCACTGTTAGAGATGTGAACCACTGTTAGAGATGTGAACCACTGTTAGAGATGTGAAAACAAAAAAATGATATCCCATGCTAAAAATTGACTATTTTTTAGCCGTAGATAGAAAAATGGGATTACCGTATTCGAAGTAAGTCATTTTTTTTTAAAAATACCCTTAAGCAACTGTAATAAATATTTTGACCCTTTCGTTCAGTCTTATATTTCTCTTTGATTCCAGATTATGTGGCCAGTTATTCGTCAATTTTTTACTACTTTAGTCAAAAATCAGGATTTCAGAAAAACTCTGGTAACTTGAATTTTTTTTTTTTCGTGATATATAGATATTTGTATACATACCTTTTAGCAACAGAACAAAAGTAATATGAGCAAATTCATACAAAGACATGAAAAATAACTATTAAATAAAAATGCAATAATTGCGTATAATTGGAATAGAATAATGTTTTCAAAAGTAATCGATACTTCCCATTGAAATAGAGTAAATTGTATCGTCAATGCTTTAAAAGTAATCGGTAACGCCTAGTAATAACATTTATCATTTAATGATATGTAATTGCGGTAGTCCAGACGACACAACACGCAACAGCCATTCTGTAACTTTCGGAAGAAACTTTCAGTTCATAATTAAAATTACTGCCCTGCGTATCGTAGAGTTAACATGTTGTGTTCTTGTGTTATTCCAAATGAAGAAAGTTGGAAATATTGTACGTTCTAAAAAAAAAAGCAAGTATTGGTATTAGTTCGGAAGAAGCTCAACTAAAACTAGCGGACGACAAAATGCAAATGAGCG
This sequence comes from Oreohelix idahoensis, assembly GCA_024509875.1. Taxonomy (NCBI): domain Eukaryota; kingdom Metazoa; phylum Mollusca; class Gastropoda; order Stylommatophora; family Oreohelicidae; genus Oreohelix; species Oreohelix idahoensis. The sequence continues at coordinate 27,537 of JAMPIV010006576.1, read as the reverse complement.
AGATTTTTAAAAACATGCAAAAAGCAAAAATATGTTTAAAGATAAACAAAAGCAGTAAAAAGACATAAGAAACTACTTGAACAAATTCATATTACGTAGGCAGAGCTAGAAGTAAAGTAGAAAAAAAAAATACTAAGATTACACATTTAAAGAAAACGTTATCAAACATTCAAAAACTTTTCTTTACAATTCAACGTGAACAGTAGATACAAATTCATATTTTCATACAAAGCTTTTAACAACAGAACAGTAGTGATATGAACAAATTCATACAAAGCTTTTAACAACAGAACAGTAGTGATATGAACAAATTCATACAAAGAGAATCAAAATATCTGGGGAAAATACAATAATTGCCAATACTCGCCGTGTACTATGAATAGATTTATTTTTTCTTTAAAATGTGATCGATACCGCTCATTGTTCTAAAGTCATTTGTAATGGTCATGTTTTAAAAGTAGTCGGTATCGCCCACTCATCACAAGTAATAGCATTCATCATTAAATAATACGTTATTTGCGTCGTCCATAAATCACAAATAAACTGCATGCCGAATTACTTAACATGCAACAGTCATTGGTGTAGTTTTTATAATTAATAGTTTAGAATTAATATTACTGCCCAGCATGTTATAGAGTGACATGTTGTCTTCTTGTGTTAATCCAAATGAAGAAAGTGGGAAATCCGTTCACGAATATAGATGGTATTGCTATTTAGTTGGAAGAATCTCAATTAAAATTACAAGAAGGCAAAATGCAAATGACCGAGATTTTTCAAAGTGCAATATACTTAAACATTTTTTTTAAAGGCAGGTCGAAATCGTGCCGACACGAAATTAAAATCTAAACCAAATAAAGCATCAAGAGAAAAGAAAAAAAAATTAAAATAAATAACTTAGAGGTTATGTTTACAGAAAACGTCATCGTAAATACAAACGCATTCTTAGAATTCCGTGAAAAGATAGATGATAGTTTCATACAAAACATTTAGCAACAGAACATAAATGTTAAGAGTAAAAATCACAGAAGGAGAAGAAATATAACTATAATCGGAGTATATCCTATTTTTCAAGTAATAAGTACCACCGATTTTGTGAAATAATTGGGATCGTCTATGCTTTAAAGTAATTGATATCGCCCACTAATCAGAAATAAAAGCTTTGACCATTAAATGACATGTAGTTGCCATCGTCCATAGGTCACACAAGCAACAGCCTTTGCTGTAACTTTCGTAAGTTAAAGTTTAGAAATAATATTACTGCCCTGCCTGTAGTAGATTGAACATATTGTCTACGTGTGTTATTCCATTTGAAGAAAGCGAAAAATCCGAAGCTTACACGTTCAAGAATGCAGCAGGTATTTGTGTTAGGTTGGAATGTTGTTCGTCCATCACGGGTGATGAAAACCACTCTGTTCATCCAATTATTTAGGAATATGTTAGGTTAGTCTATGGAATGGATGAATGATGAAAGAGTGACTTGCGCGGTGATTTGGATTAAAGTGAGGAAGAGTTGCGCAATTCGTCGACCTCACTCTCTCGCCTGGGTCCATCTCAATCCAGTGGCAAGACAAGTCAAGACGACTGGAGATGAAGTCGGGTGCAGTGGATGACCAGGGCTTTCTACGTGCCTCGCCGTGCTCCTTACGCTCCACAGCGCGTTGCTGGTAATCGCCGTCATGCCCGTTGAACCAACAGGTGGTTTCTTCCGCGCAGTCTATCGAATCCAGTCTTCGCATGCATGGGTAGGCAGACCCTAACTCACCGAAGGTTTATTAGGTTGGAATAATCTCAGCTAAAACTACAGGAATAAATACAAATGACTGACATATTATTTTTAACGCAACAAGCAAACAACATATTTTTTTAAATGCAATAAAAAGGCATAAAAAAATTACGGCAGGTATCCCATAAGGAGAAATGGAAGTAATACAAAATATACATTTGTTAAACATCTATTTGCCCCCTACAGAAACAGGGGACACAAGTTATTTTGGTAATGAATATTAGATATTAATTGGATTGTTTCCCTTGGTTCATATTTAAAATAAGAACAACAATTTTCTCTCTCTCCCCCCCCTCCCAATTTTTTTTTTTTGGTTACATATTTACTTAAAATTTACTTAAAAAATACATTTTTTTAATTATTAAAAATAGAATGTTAAGCTATCTACGCCTATTTGTCGTTAAGGCCCGTTCAAACGACATTATTTTTTTTTCTCTTAATTTTATTGTTCCGCTGTCTGTTTACAAAATAGAAGTCATAGAATTACAATGTGATAAATTATATAAATCGTTTTTCCAGCCAAGAGACTATCTACTTCTGGAAACTCGCCTGTTGCTCAGTGTAAAAAGGCAGCCAGGACGGTAGAGACAGAGGAGGCCATGATTCGAGTAGATGTGCTTGGAGGTAAGAGTATAGCGGGGGACATGATTGGGGGACACAAGTTCATGTGGTGGGAGCGAGAGGTATAATGGAGGACCTGATGGTGGTAGTTAGTTGCTGATCCTTTACAGGACGTGGCAATCAACCCCAGCTTTTATTGGCTGTTTTTGCTTTTTCTAGGCAATTTTTTCATTCAGTAGTTTGCCATTGCTTTCTGAACGGTACGGCGCTGATGGTAGTAGATGTGCTAGAAATGAGAGGTATAATGGAGAACATGATTGGAGTAGATATATGGAGGTAAGAGGTATAGTTGAGGACATGATTGCAGTAGATATGCCGGAAGTACAATTGAGGATATGGCTGCAGTAGATGTGCTGAGATAAGAGGGACAATGGAGGACATGATTGGAATGGGCGTGCAAGGAGTTAGAGGTACAATGGAGGACACGACTGGAGTAAAATGTCCTCGGGGTAAGAGGTACAATGGGGGACATAATTCGAATGGAAGTGATAGGAGTGAGAGGTATGCTGGAGGACATGATTGGAGTGGACATGCTGGAGGTAAGAGGCACAATGGAGGACACGGTTGGAGTAGATGTGCTGGAGGTGAGAGGATTAATGGAGAACATGACTGAATAAGATGTGGTCGTGAGACCTACAATGGAGGACATGATTGGAACAGTTATACTGTATGTCAGATGTGTATTTGTATAGAGGTACAATAGAGGACATTGCTGCAGTAAATGTACTGGACGTTTCATACAACGTTTCTTTTTCAATGTTTGCTTTCAATTAATAAGACTTTTCTCTCGGAAGAAGAAAAGGTATACAGTACAAAGATCAGGGCTTTACCATCTTTTTCTTTAGTGTTTAGTGCTTTTCTTCGAAGCATGCCCCTTTCAACCATTTACCATATACATGGATCTGTTGGTTATATCAGCACACATTTCATTTAGTGTGACATTTTCGTTATTGTCTATATTCTATAATCAATCAATACCCTCTAGTTCCCCAAGGAGCATAGGCTTTCAAGAAACACATGCTAGGTCCTCCTATCACATGCTAGGTCCTCCTGTCCCATGCTAGGTCTTCCTATCACATGCTAGGTCCTCCTATCACATACTAGGTCATCCTATCACATGCTAGGTCCTCCTATCACATGCTAGGTCCTTCTATCACATGCTAGGTCCTCCTATCACATGCTAGGTCCTCCTATCACATGCTAGGTCCTCCTACCACATGCTAGGTCCTCCTATCACATGCCATTCTATGACCTGTATTGTATTATTCATCTCGATGGTGTTTTTACATTTTAGTTATAGTTCAGACTGTTGTGTTGTTCAGAAGGTTTGCTGTGTCTAAACTAGCTCGTATTTGATATCTGTTGGAGGTTTATTTGTGTCAATCCATATCTTACTGCTAAAACTGACACCAAGTGCATTACAATCCATCGTTTTGCATTAATGTTCCCAACAGTGTAGGGTTTGAAAAATAATCTGTAAACTCATTTCGCTTCTCTCCACGGAAATCTTTAGTAAGAGGCGAAAGATTTGTTCGATGTGAAGAGAAACTAGAGTAGGACAATTTATATATATATATATATATATATATATATATATATATATATATATATATATATATATATATATATATATATATATATATATATATATATATATATATATATATATATATATATATATATATATATATATATATATATATATTTTTTTTTTTTTTGGTAACAACTTTATTCACATTCCGTGGAAATTTACAAAGAAGTGTGCATTGAAACATTGGCAATAATCGATAACAAATACACGCATTAAAACACTCCTTCACATACACATTTATACTTGCACACATATGTTATACTTGTTCAATTTCTCTTGATGAACAGAGCAAACTTAAATTTGCCTTCGACTAACAGTTAAAGACATTAGGATTAATTACAGTTTGTACAATTTTTCGCAGTAGAAAATAATGTATCCATCACACACACACACACGCACGCACGCACGCACGCACGCACGCACGCGCACACACACACCACACCACACCACACGCACGCACGCTCGCACGCACGCACACGCAGACACAAGCGCACACACTCACGCACACACACACGCACACACTCACGCACACGCGCACACACACACACGCAGACACACGCGCGCACACACACACACACGCACACACACGCACACGCACGCACACACACAGACAGACACACACACACAGACACACTCGCGCACACGCACACGCGCACACACGCGCGCACGCGCGCGCACACTCACGCACACACACACACACATATATATATATAAAGTTAGAAACCGCATGTGCATTATTAAAATACAAAGTCAAATTGGAATGCAGAAAAATGGGCATATACACTCGCCAAAAGTTTACTTTCACTAACAAACAAGCCAACATGTCATCAACACATTCGTACTTAAACGTAATATCAAGTTAGACAATGTTGTGTGATTTTCCCTTCGCCGTACTGACAAATATTTTCCCCCGAATTTAAAGGTGTTAGCAGTAGAATATCAGCGTTTAAGACTTCTCACAAACACGCTCGGATCAGTGGACAATGGCAGATCTTGATACCTTAACAACGTTTATAACCGTGGTCAACATGACCTCTATGATTGAACAGTGGAAAATCTTCAATTGTACGAGTAATAGTAGTTTAAAGAGTTCAGATGTTTCAGTCAAAGGGAGCCATAGAAACGGCAGAATAAGCTAACTTCCGGCAACTACAAGTGCAGAATGAACAAGACTTGAGTCAATCGTAACCTAGCGACAGAAACCCATCGGCGGTATGAGACCTTCATCATCATATGAAGTATTTTCTGCAGACCGTTGTCTCCATTACAGCTGCTCTGAACGCACCCCGATCTTGGGCATGTCGATCTGCATCATCGAATGTTCAGACTCTCTGTCATGTCCTGGATCCACCGCCGTCTAGATCGCCCCCTTCCCATTTTTCCAGGGACCACGCCTTCCATTACTAATTTTTCCAGACTATTATGTCTGTTTATATGACCGAAAATTGTCAGCTTCCTTCTTGCGATGGTATTATGGAGCCAATTTTTATCTACATTTAATGAGTGCAGTATTCTCTGTTGGTCTTTTTGTTGTGTCCAGGGTATTCTCAGCATTTTTCTGTAGCATCAGACCTTACTTCTTCTAAATTTGTGGCCGAATTGATCAAATTTCATTCCATTAGATCTATATTACTTCTATGTATCATATTTTTAAAAGGTTGCCCCATGGATTCGAATTCAATGCATCCAGAAATTTTTACTACAAAGATCTGATAACGGTGACCTGTAATGTAAATACTGTATATTAAATGACCAAAGTAAAAATAGTACCGTTTTAAACACCGTCAATTTTGACGGTTTACTTACTAGTATACAAGTAACTACTGCTGGGTGTATAGTAACATTAGCATGGATTCCTGCACATATTGGCATAGCAGAAAACGAACTCGCTGACAGGTAGCCAAGCGGGGAAGAAATGTCATTTAAAAAAAAAATGAAACAGGCTTAGGGATATTGGAAATCAAAAGTCTAATAACAAAGGCATGCGCAGACTGGAACAAAGACATGCGCAGAGCGGAACAAAGCCATGCACAGAGTGGAACAAAGACATGCGCAGAATGGAACAAAGACATCCACAGAGTGGAACAAAGACATCCATAGAGTGGAACAAAGACATGCGCAGAGTGGAACAAAGACATCCACAGAGTGGAACAAAGACGTGCACATAGTGGAACAAAGACATGCGCAGAGTGGAACAAAGACGTCCACAGGGCGGAACAAAAACATCCACAGAGTGGAACAACAAAGACATCCACAGAGTGGAACAAAGATATCCACAGAGTGGGACAAAGACATCCACAGGGTGGAACAAAGTCATCCCCAGAGTGGAACAAAGACATGCGGAAAGTGGAACAAAGACATCCACAGAGTGGAACAAAGACATTCGCAGAGTGGAACAAAGATATCCGCAGAGATGAACAAAGATATCCACAGAGTGGAACAAAGACATCCACAGAGTGGAACAAAGACATGCGCAGAGTGGAACAAAGACATCTGCAGAGTGGAACAAAGACATGCGCAGAGTGGAACAAAGACATCCGCAGAGTGGAACAAAGACATCCACAGAGTAAAACAAAGACATCCGCAGAGTGGAACAAAGACATGTGCAGAGTGTAACAAAGACATCCACAGAGTGGAACAAAGACATGCACAGTGTGGAACAAAGACATCCACAGAGTGGAACAAAGACATCCATAGTGTGGAACAAAGACATCCACAGAGTGGAACAACGAGAGATACAAATATATCTGCTATCTGTGGCTGGATCGAGTCGTGTATCGTTGCAGCGATACTCAGGTGAGACTTTTGATATACTGTATTGTTCGAAATGTGTTCTGGTTATAAATAATGGGAGATAACACACTGAATTTGTAGTTTAACCCTCGCGATCTTGTAAGAGTTGTCCAGCTTGACAGCTTTCTTTTTTTCTATGCATGTAGTCAGTGTTGGATTAACCATTAAGCAATATAAGCACGTGCTTAGCGCATCAACTGACGGAAAGGGAGGCACCACATAGTTTTTTCCAGTGCCGCCTGCCGGATGCAAATGGTGCAGCTGAACCAAGGCCCACAAAAAGGGGGCCTCACAATAAATGACCCAAAAAAATATGTATTTATATATATATATACAACAATAATAATAATAATAAAATATTACTATCATACTATCAATATTATTATAGTACTGAAGAGGTTCATGATCTATTTTAAACTTTGAAATACAACAACATTAGAATCTGGCAACTTCCACACGGAACAACCTCAATGGCTCACTGCTCGCTCAGCCGTGAATCAGTGACAGTTGTGCGACAGCCACTGCCAGTAGAGGTGCTGCTCGCTCAGCCGTGAATCAGTGACAGTTGTGCGACAGCCGCTGCCAGTAGGAGGTAAGTGATGGCTGGTAAGTGAGTCAGTGTCCACCAGTCATTAGACTATTCTGAATCTTTTGATGTTGTAAACATTGAGCTTCAAATGTGTGCGAAACAATTTGTAGACCGCAATTTATATGGGCTAAACAGGACATGGTCGCTTACGTAAAACACATGGAAAATTCGAAACTTCCTAGTTAGATCATAAAGCAGTTAATATGGCTGGTTTAGTGACCAAATCAATTCATTGTGTACCAAATGTGAGTTCTAGGCAGAAGGGAACACTGGCTAAGTAAGTAAGAGTTCAACTTAAAATACTATTGTGTCTGCTACTACAGCAGAATAATTTTGGTGTACACGTATTTCAGTCTGTGCGACCTGGCATACTTCCAGTAGTTTGACTGCCATACCCATACTAAGTTCATATGTTTGAAGGCCAACTAGCAATGTTTTGTCAATTTTGAAACGAAAATGTTTGAGAAATTATCAAGAGACTAGGAAAAGGTTTGAAATACTGTGTTCTTCATTTTGCTGCCATACTAGATTTTCAATGTTTGACTGCCAAAGCAGTACCGTCTCTGACATCAAAGAGTAACAGTATGTTTGATGCCATACTAGAGTTCATGAGTTTTGCATCGAAATTGGATATGTTTGACTGCCATACTAGAGTGTAGTTCAAATGGGTCGAAGAAACATAAAACCATGAGAAATGCGAAAGATTTGAAATTGGAAGAGGCTTTGTATATATGGTTTGTGCCAAACTAGAGTTCAAATGGGAACCATATCTCTGACTGCTCTCTATTGTGTGAAAAGGCACTTCAGTTCAGTTATGTTTGACAGTCAACTTGACGGTGTTTGACCTCCTGACTTTAAGTTATGTTACTGCCATAGGGATGGTTCAGAAACTTTGAATCTCGTCATGGCATACGAGTTCAATTTTGACTGAGATTCAGTTATGGGAATCTTCATACTAGCGATGCAACTGCCATACTAGAAAGTATTTTAAAGAAACATTCTTGGCTTTTTTGCCAAGAAGAAGGTTTGATTTACTCGATGATGTGTACTAATGCCGATGAGACTGGCTTATACTGGAAATCATTGCCTCCAAAAGAGTTCACTATGTTTCTCAGCGCGAAGCAGCTGAGTTCAGTGGTTTAAAAAGTGCAAAGAGAGAGTAACAATTTTGGTTGAGCCAATGCCAGTGGAAGTCATGTTTATACCGGTGCTTGACTGCCATACTATGATCGGCAAAGCCACACAACCACGTTGTTTAAAGAATGTGAGATGTCTCCCATTGTGCTACAAAGCACAGAAGAGTGCTTGGATGAATAGTGAAATATTTCTTGATTGGTATACAAATCAGTTCATCCCAAACTGTGTTCAGAGTTTGTTGAAAGAGTTCAGTAAAGTTTGACTGGAACTAGAGTAATTGTTTCTACTGGACAATGCACCATCTAGATCCAGATGTTTGATACATACTAGAATGCAGTTGTTTGATGCATATTTTTGAAACTAGTAATTTTTGCTGCTTCCCAATGTAGACAGTATGATTGAACTGCCAATGGAGTTCAGGACTGTTACTAGAGCAGTAAGACTTAAAAGTTCAGATGTACAAGAAGTATGGAAGTCCATACTGCGTCGTTTATTGTTGCCATACTAGAGTTCAGAAGATGAAGCCAAAGTGTGGTGGCGTTTTGCAAAAAAAGTTAAGTAAAGACTTGCTGCTATATGTTCAGTGATGTTTGACTGCCACCCTGTCAGTAGTTTGACTCAACAAGGCTTCAGTATGAATAGATGCTTGGGAAAAAAGGTTCATATGTTTGACTGCCAGGAAACTAGAAACTACTGCAGTGGACACAAATGAGATCAGTATGTTTGATGCCATACAGAGTTCAGTTGTTTGGAACTGTTTCAGTAAGCAATGCCCGGATATTTCGGACTGTGACTAGAAGATGATGCACACATTCAGTGGCTAGAAGATGATAATGATTCTGGTTAGAGTTCAGTTTTTGAATGCCGAAGAAAGAGTTCAGTATTTTTGTGCAAGAAGAAAACCTGCCATACTAGATTTCAGTAGTGACTGATGATGAAGACTCCATACTAGAGTTCAGTATGTTTGACTGCCATACTGTAGATTCATGAATGTTTGACCCAAAACGTAGAGTTCAAGTTTGACTGCCATACTAGAGTTCAGCATGCACTGACTGCCATACAGTTCAGATGTTTGACTTGCCATACGAGTTCAGAATGATGACAGCTGTCCTACTAGAGTTCAGCATGTTGACTGCCATACTAGAGTTCAGCATGTTTGACTTAGCAGCCAAAAGCTGCATACTAGACTATCAGCATGTTTGGCTGCCAAAAGTTCAGATGTTTCCTGCCATACTAGAGTTTAAATAGTGGGCCATACTATCTTCAGCATGTTTGACATGCCATACTAGTCAGTATGTTCATGCCATACTAGAGTTTTGAATGTTTGACTGCCATACTAGAGTTCAGTTTTTTGACTGCCAACTAGAGTTCAGTATGTTTGACTGCCATACTAGAGTTCAGTATGTTTGACTGCCATACTAGAGTTCAGTATGTTTGACTGCCATACTAGAGTTCAGTATGTTTGACTGCCAAACTAGAGTTCAGTATGTTTGACTGCCATACTAGAGTTCAGATGTTTGACTGCCATACTAGAGTTCAGTATGTTTGACTGCCATACTAGAGTTCAGTATGTTTGACTGCCATACTAGAGTTCAGTATGTTTTGCCATACTAGAGTTCAGTATGTTTGACCTACTAGAGTTCAGTATGTTTGACTGCCATACTAGAAATTCAGTATGTTTGACTGCCATACTAGAGTTCAGTATGTTTGACTGCCATACTAGAGTTCAGTATGTTTGACTGCCATACTAGAGTTCAGTATGTTTGACTGCCATACTAGAGTTCAGTATGTTTGACTGCCATACTAGAGTTCAGTATGTTTGACTGCCATACTAGAGTTCAGTATGTTTGACTGCCATACTAGAGTTCAGTATGTTTGACTGCCATACTAGAGTTCAGTATGTTTGACTGCCATACTAGAGTTCAGTATGTTTGACTGCCATACTAGAGTTCAGTATGTTTGACTGCCATACTAGAGTTCAGTATGTTTGACTGCCATACTAGAGTTCAGTTTTGACATACTAGATTCAGTATGTTTGACTGCCATACTAGAGTTCAGTATGTTTGACTGCCATACTAGAGTTCAGTATGTTTTTTCTACTGCCATACTAGAGTTCAGTATGTTTGACTGCCATACTAGAGTTCAGTATGTTTGACTGCCATACTAGAGTTCAGTATGTTTGACTGCCATACTAGAGTTCAGTATGTTTGACTGCCATACTAGAGTTCAGTATGTTTGACTGCCATACTAGAGTTCAGTTATGTTTGACTGCCATACTAGAGTTCAGTATGTTTGACTGCCATACTAGAGTTCAGTATGTTTGACTGCCATACTAGAGTTCAGTATGTTTGACTGCCATACTAGAGTTCAGTATGTTTGACTGCCATACTAGAGTTCAGTATGTTTGACTGCCATACTAGATTTCAGTATGTTTGACTGCCATACTAGAGTTCAGTATGTTTGACTGCCATACTAGAGTTCAGTATGTTTGACTGCCATACTAGAGTTCAGTATGTTTGACTGCCATACTAGAGTTCAGTATGTTTGACTGCCATACTAGAGTTCAGTATGTTTGACTGCCATACTAGAGTTCAGTATGTTTGACTGCCATACTAGAGTTACTAGAGTTCAGTATGTTTGACTGCCATACTAGAGTTCAGTATGTTTGACTGCCATACTAGAGTTCAGTATGTTGCTGCCATACTAGCCATACTACTAGAGTTCAGTATGTTTGACTGCCATACTAGAGTTCAGTATGTTTGACTGCCATACTAGAGTTCAGTATGGTTTGACTGCCATACTAGAGTTCAGTATGTTTGACTGCCATACTAGAGTTCAGTATGTTTGACTGCCATACTAGAGTTCAGTATGTTTGACTGCCATACTAGAGTTCAGTATGTTTGACTGCCATACTAGAGTTCAGTATGTTTGACTGCCATACTAGAGTTCAGTATGTTTGACTGCCATACTAGAGTTCAGTATGTTTGACTGCCATACTAGAGTTCAGTATGTTTGACTGCCATACTAGAGTTCAGTATGTTTGACTGCCATACTAGAGTTCAGTATGTTTGACTGCCATACTAGAGTTCAGTATGTTTGACTGCCATACTAGAGTTCAGTATGTTTGACTGCCATACTAGAGTTCAGTATGTTTGACTGCCATACTAGAGTTCAGTATGTTTGACTGCCATACTAGATACTAGAGTTCAGCATGTTTGACTGCCATACTAGAGTTCAGTATGTTTGACTGCCATACTAGAGTTCAGCATGTTTGACTGCCATACTAGAGTTCCGGATGTTTGACTGCCATAATAGAGTTCAGGATGTTTGAGTGCCATACTAGAGTTCAGTATGTTTGACAGCCATACTAGAGTTCAGTATTTTGACTGCCATGCTAGATACTAGAGTTCAGTATGTTTGACTGCCATACTAGAGTTCAGCATGTTTGACTGCCATACTAGAGTTCAGTATGTTTGACTGCCATACTAGAGTTCAGTACTGCCAGACTAGAGTTCAGTATGTTTGACTGCCATACTAGAGTTCAGTATGTTTGACTGCCATACTAGAGTTCAGTATGTTTGACTGCCATACTAGAGTTCAGTATGTTTGACTGCCATACTAGAGTTCAGTATGTTTGACTGCCATACTAGAGTTCAGTATGTTTGACTGCCATACTAGAGTTCAGTATGTTTGACTGCCATACTAGAGTTCAGTATGTTTGACTGCCATACTAGAGTTCAGTATGTTTTTGACTGCCATACTAGAGTTCAGTATGTTTGACTGCCATACTAGAGTTCAGTATGTTTGACTGCCATACTAGAGTTCAGTATGTTTGACTGCCATACTAGAGTTCAGTATGTTTGACTGCCATACTAGAGTTCAGTATGTTTGACTGCCATACTAGAGTTCAGTATGTTTGACTGCCATACTAGAGTTCAGTATGTTTGACTGCCATACTAGAGTTCAGTTTGTTTGACTGCCATACTAGAGTTCAGTATGTTTGACTGCCATACTAGAGTTCAGTATGTTTGACTGCCATACTAGAGTTCAGTATGTTTGACTGCCATACTAGAGTTCAGTATGTTTGACTGCCATACTAGAGTTCAGTATGTTTGACTGCCATACTAGAGTTCAGTATGTTTGACTGCCATACTAGAGTTCAGTATGTTTGACTGCCATACTAGAGTTCAGTATGTTTGACTGCCATACTAGAGTTCAGTATGTTTGACTGCCATACTAGAGTTCAGTATGTTTGACTGCCATACTAGAGTTCAGTATGTTTGACTGCCATACTAGAGTTCAGTATGTTTGACTGCCATACTAGAGTTCAGTATGTTTGACTGCCATACTAGAGTTCAGTATGTTTGACTGCCATACTAGAGTTCAGTATGTTTGACTGCCATACTAACGTTTTTCTGCATGAACTTCAGTGGTTTTTCTAATCCTTAAACATATATATGATCCTTATTCTTTTGTGTTTTTGTTTTTATTTTAACTTCTGTATTTTTTAGACCCAAAGATGAAACGTGTTCATTTAAGTGGTGCGCAAAAGAGAAAACTAGTAAAAACGAACCAACACAATGCTTTGGATTTAGTGGCCAAGACTGGAAAGAAGGTACCCAATGACGGAGAATGCACCAGAAGTATATCTGATTGCCAGAGATAAATTTCGTATCACCACTTTTTACACAATTGTTGACAAACTAGAATCTCAGATGAGAAGAAGAGGAGAGGTGTACAAAGAAATAGCGGACAGATTTTCTTTTCTAAGTGATGTGCCAAATAATGTCACTTCATTATCTACTGAAACTGAAAGGTACTCTCGGTGTTGTCAAAAGCTAATTGATGCTTACCCAGTGGGCTTGAACACTAATTTCGCTGCTGAGCTTCAACAGTTTCACTCATATGTGTGCCATAAGTTCAGTGCAACAAAAATTGAACAAACAAGATTCAGTCATGCTGAACTTTATAAAATAATTGTAGAAGACAACACTGAGTGTGCGTTTCCAAATGTAGACATTGGCTTGCGTTTATGTTTAACATTAATGGTCACGAATTGCACAGCTGAGCGTTCATTTTCTCACTTGAAGCATATTAAAAATCCCAACAGAACAACTATGCGACAAGACAAGCTGGGTGCCTTGTCTCTGCTATGAATAGAAGCAGATTTGTGACGTCAGATTAGTTTTGAGGACTTGATCAAAGACTTTGTAATTTAAAAAAAGTAGGAGAAAACCTTTTAAAGTATAAGTAAAGTTATAAGTAGGCAAGAGTAAACACTATTTTGCATATTTTGATCCCGTGTATGAGGAAATGCTATCTATCTTCAAGGTTAGAAAGCAATGGAATTAAAGATGAATTTTTTCGTACAAATAATGGTATTTCTTCATTAGAATATTTTTTTTTTCAAAAATGTATCTACATTTATTTCAATAGAAAGAATCATTTTCAATAAATTTGTGTATTTGCATTTTTCCCTTATAACAATTTTTTTTTACAAAATAAATAAACAAAAGTGTTGAAAATTGTCATTTTTCTGTTGCCCTAGATATAAAAAAATAATTTGCTTATATTGCTTACTGCTATTTAGTGTTCAATGAATAAAATAAAATAAAAATAGATTATATTTAATGAAGTTATAGGACCTGGCTTGGAACAAAACTGAATTTTCAGTCTTTTATTTCACATTCAGCGCTTCATTCATAACCCTCCACTCCCAAAGGAGCATAGGCCTTCAACAAACACATGCCAAGTCCTCCTGTCACGTGCCATCATCTCAAGTTCTTTCCATGTTTTCCTTATCATTTTCACCTCTGTTTCCAGCTCTCTTCTCCATGTGCTTCTTGGTCTACCTCTGCCTCTCTTGCCCTAGGGGTTCCAGAACAAGGACTGTCTTGTAATGCCATCAACAGGTTTCCTCAGTGTGTGTCCTATCCATCGCCATCGACTTCTTGTCATCTCTTGTTCCACTGGCACTTGTCTAGTTCTTGTCATCAGTTCCACGTTGACAACCTTGTCATACCATTTTAATCCCTCTATTCTACACAAGCACCCATTTATGAAAGTCTGTAGCTTTTTGGTTGTTGTCTTTGTTGTTCTCCATGTCTCAGAGCCATACAATAGGACTGACTTCACATTTGAGTTGAAGTTTCTTATTTTCGTGTTGGATCCGATTTCTCTTGATCTCCATATGTTTCCCAATGCAATGAAAGCTCCTCTTGCTTTTTGTATTCTTAGTTTCTTCTTCTTCTTCTTCCTCGTTCGTCCTGAAAAGGACGTTGGTTGCGTTGTGTCTGTTTACAGAGGAGCTGTGATATCTGCGCCTTTCGGCCGGCACATCCGACTTCAGCACGGCATTTTTTTGGGACCGGGTTTGCCTTCCCTCTTCGATCCCTACTCTCTCAGCCTGGCTGCAGTGATGCAGCCTGTTCCCAGGACCACCACGTGGAGGTGCAGTAAGGTCTTGGTCAGCTCTGGTTCGCTGACCCTGACACAAGCAGTCAAGCTATGAGTCGCTGACTGCATTCTCTATTACTGCATCTTTGGGTTTCTTAGTTTGATATCACTGTCTGTCCCTCCAACTTTGTCTATTTCAAGTTCAACCCTGTTATCATTACCTGCATTTATTCTCATTATTTTTGTCTTTTCCCTGTGCATTTTCAGACCCAATTGCTGTGACCTCCCATCAAGTGTTTTCAATTTGTCCTGCATCTGATTACGGTTATGGGACAGAAGAGCCAAGTCATCAGCAAAATCCACTGCCACCTCCAACTGCTTAGTCAGAGTTCACTGGATTCCATTTCTGTTGTGTGTTGTCGATAATCTCAAAACCCAGTCTATTGCTAGTAAGAAAAGAAATGGAGATAAGAGGCATCCCTGTCGCACTCCTGTTCTTATGCCAAAAGATTCTGTAAGCTGTCCTTCATGAAGAACTCTGCATACATTCAGCGCTTATTGAGTATTAATGTAATGTTAGTTACAAAATGGAAGGGCCGTGGGGACACCATTGTTGAGCTGTGCTTAGGGCATCCATTGTTGAGCTGTGAGAGAGAAAGTGTGTGAGTGGGAGAGTGTTTGAGAGAGAAAGAGTGTGATAGTGTTTGAGAGAGGGAGTGTGAGAGAGTGAGTGAGAGTGTGTGAGAGAGAATATGAGAGAGTGGGAGTGATAGCCTGAGAGTGTATGAGAGAGGGTGTGAGGGAGAGAGAGTGAAAGAGATTTGATAAAGATTATATGAGAGAGAATGTATGAGAGAGTGTGTAAGTGAGAGAATGGGAATATGTGAGAGTGTGTGAGAGATTGAGAGTGTGAGAGAGATTCTGTGTTAGAGAGTGAGAGTGTGTGAGAGAGTGAGAGAAAGTGTGAGAGAGTATGAAAGAAAGAGAGAGTAAGAGAGTGTGTGAGAGATAGTATGTGAGAGAGTGTGAGAGCAAGTATTGTGAGAGAATGTGTATGATAGTGTGAGGGAGCGAGATTGTTTGAGTGAGAAAGTATAAGAAAGAGTGTGAGAGTGTTTGAGAGAGTGTGAGAGAGTGAGAATGTGTATATGAGAGAGAGTGAGAAAGAGTGTGTGAGAGAGAATATGAGAGAGTGGGAGTGAGAGACTGAGAGTGTATGAGAGAGAGTGTGAGGGAGAGAGTGAGAGAGAGTTGAGAAAGAGTATATAAGAGAGAATATATGAGAGAGAGTGTGTGTGTGAGAGAATGGGAATGTGAGAGAGAGTGTGTGTGGGAGAGATTGAGAGTGTGAGAAAGATTATATGAGAGAGTGAGAGAGAGAGAGTGAGAGTGTATAAGAAAGTGAGGGAGAGGGTGAGAGAGTATGAGAGACAGAGAGAGTTAGAGTATGTGTGAGAGAGTGTGTGTGAGAATAAGAGTGAGAGAGAATGAGAGAGTGTGAGATAAAGAGGGTATTTGAGAGAGAGTTTGAGAGAGAATGTATGAGCGTGTAAGGGATAAAGTGTGAGTGAGAGAGTGTGAGAAAGCGTATATGAGAGAGGATATATGAGAGAGAGTATATGAGAGAGAGTATATGAGAGAGAGTGTGAAAGTGAGAGTGTGTGAGAGAAAGAGAGAGTGAGAGTTGTGTTAGTGAAAGCGTTTGAGAATGAGAGAGAGAGTGTGTGTGAGATAGTGTGTATGTAAGAAAGAGTGTGTGAGAGAGTGCGAGAGAGAGAGCAAGTGTGTGTGAGATAATGTGAGATAGTGCGAGGGAGAGTGAATGTGAGAGAGTATGTGAAAGAGCGTGTGTGAGAAAGTGCTATGAGAGAGAGAGGATGAGACAGAGAGGACTGGAGGGAGAAGCAAAAGGCAGAGATGTAGAGAGAGAGAGAGAGACCCAAGAGGGAAAAGATGACATATTCTGGCTAAACATATCAGTTACAGTGATGAAAAAATGCACATGTTTGTAAGAAAAAGTTAACGGTTTAAAAAAAATAACAATAAAGAGAATGACATTCCTAATAATAATAATAGACCCTTCAATCATAGCTGACTATGGGAATGTGCCCCTGAAGTGACAGCACTTCAGTCATAGCTGACTATGGGAATGTGCCTCTGAAGTGACAGCACTTCAGTCATAGCTGACTATGGGAATGTGCCTCTGAAGTGACAGCACTTCAGTCATAGCTGACTATGGGAATGTGCACCTGAAGTGACAGCCCTTCAGTCATAGCTGACTATGGGAATGTGCCCCTGAAGTGACAGCACTTCAGTCATAGATGACTATGGGAATGTGCACCTGAAGTGACAGCCCTTCAGTCATAGCTGACTATGGGAATGTGCCCCTGAAGTGACAGCACTTCAGTCATAGATGACTATGGGAATGTGCACCTGAAGTGACAGCCCTTCAGTCATAGCTGACTATGGGAATGTGCCCCTGAAGTGACAGCACTTCAGTCATAGATGACTATGGGAATGTGCACCTGAAGTGACAGCCCTTCAGTCATAGCTGACTATGGGAATGTGCACCTGAAGTGACAGCACTTCAGTCATAGATGACTATGGGAATGTGCACCTGAAATGACAGCCCTTCAGTCATAGCTGACTATGGGAATGTGCCCCTGAAGTGACAGCACTTCAGTCATAGATGACTATGGGAATGTGCCCCTGAAGTGACAACCCTTCAGTCTTAGCTGACTATGGGAATGTGCCCCTGAAGTGACAGCGCTTCAGTCATAGCTGACTATGGGAATGTACCCCTGAAGTGACAGCTCTTCAGTCAAAGCTAACTATGGGAATGTGCCCCTGAAGTGACAGCTCTTCAGTCATAGCTGACTATGGGAATGTGCTCCTGAAGTGACAGCCCTTCAGTCATTGCTGACTATGGGAATGTGCCCCTGAAGTGACAGCACTTCAATCATAGCTGACTATGGGAATGTGCCCCTAAGTGACAGCCCTTCAGTCATAGCTAACTATGGGAATGTGCCCCTGAAGTGACAGCACTTCAGTCATAGATGACTATGGGAATGTGCCCCTGAAGTGACAGCCCCTCAGTCTTAGCTGACTATGGGAATGTGCCCCTGAAGTGACAGCACTTCAGTCATAGATGACTATGGGAATGTACCCCTGAAGTGACAGCTCTTCAGTCATAGCTAACTATGGGAATGTGCCCCTGAAGTGATAGCACTTCAGTCATAGCTGACTATGGGAATGTGCTCATGAAGTAACAGCCCTTCAGTCATTGCTGACTATGGGAATGTGCCCCTGAAGTGACAGCCCTTCAGTCATAGCTGACAATGAGAATGTGTCCATGAAGTGACAGCCCTTCAGTCATAGCTGACTATATGTCGTGGTTGAGTTTGAGTGTAGAGTATTTGTCGAGTTGGACAACAGTAGTGAAATCGACAAGGGATAGTGGACTGACAGAGTTATAGATTTCACACACAGAAAGGTGTAAATAGGAGATGGACTTGAGACAACCTGGAAGAAGATTTATCAAAATGATCTCTCTCTCCAAGCCTCAACTCACTTATGTCTGTCTAAGCACCTCCTGCTCTCACTCTTTTCTCTTATCATACATAGAGATTATAGTAAAGAGCTAAAAACAAGTTACTTATGGATGGAACGGTCGTGAACAGCGTATTAATAAAGGTGTAAACTTTATTAAATGAAGAAAAACATGAAAATAATGCATATCATCACCACAACATAAAATTACATCAAATAATCATCAATAGTCATCAATAATCATATACACCAACAACCACACACAGATCACCATTCATAAAACCTGTAGAACACAGAGAGATAAATAAATCGAGTGTCAGTCCGTCCGTTTTCGGGGACCATATGAATTAGCTCCAGTAAGTGGTTTTTTCGTACATATCCTCCATGGGTGATGGAATTAACCTGAATAAAATCACTGTATAGGCGCTATCATTGGTGATTCCTCCCTAATTGCGCGAGGTGGTCTGGAAGACTCTATTTATCTCCTGCTGATCGAATAAACAAACTGAGCGACAGCCTGTCCGCGGTCGTGGGACCAAATGCTAGCTCCAGAAAGTGTATTACTTGTAGATCCTTCGTGAGGGACTAGCCTACAAAACTTTCCTTGTTGGTGCTAAACGTTGGTGACCTCTAATGGCGTGAGGGGGGCTGGAACACTGTCCATAGATGGCTGCTCATACGTGCGAAGTTCTACATAGACCCATAAATACACCAGACGAAGTTACTTGAGGACAAGGCAGTCCCTAGCGCTCTTATCCGGCGCTTTTGACCTTTCGTACTAGGCAGTAAATCCTGGTTGGGCTTGCTTGACCGTGGCTTGGCTGAGTGCCCCGTTTAGGCACACAAAGGCTTGGTGCTATCAGATTCTCTATAGACATGCTGGGCGGTTTTGGATATTCTGGAAGCCGCAATGCTCTGACTGGTAATCCAATAGGCGAGTAGAGAACTACTACTGCATTCGATGTTTCCAGATTTAGCGTTGGCTCGTTGCATTACGTGAGCTTAACTTGGCGTTGACAAAAAGGTTTAGGTTCAGGAATGGGGTTTGACGACTCGTGATGCTAGATGTACTCAGAATCCCTCTAGAACGAAGAGAATGTGACATTCTTCGCCTGACTGGAGACTTGACTCTAGCAAATCGGTATCCCTGAAACCCGAAAATGACTAGAGAAAGGCCTTAACATTTTAGTTCTGTTAAAGTCTGCCTAATTCTCATGATGGTCCATCTCCGGCCAGGAATATCTTCACGAGTATGTTTGACGTAGTAAAATTTCAAATCTTATAGCTTACAAACCATTCTACCCGGAACACCTGCATAGCCTGATTCTACAGATGTATCGGCGTAATGCGTAATACCGGGTAAGACAAAGGTTTCAGAAGCAACAACTTTGCGAAAATTCCCCCAGAGAGACAATCATAATATTATGTGCTCTTTGCTCATCTAAGGGCAAACAACCCACAAACTGACCGCGATTGTTATCTCCCCCTGAAACAGATCAAACTCGTTACCCAGGCCTCAAAGGGTACTAGCCGCTCGTGATCAAACGTTTTAAAGCGACCAGAGAAATTCCCCTGTTCGGACCACAGAGGGTACCCGCCGCTAACGAACCGTTTCTTTCACAGAAACCGTCTTTGGCTCGTTCTAACACTTTAAGCGTAACAGACGTTCTTCTGATCAGGCCAGGTGTGCTGACGTAACATTATCGTTCGCTGACCGCTGCAGGCTCGAACGTAAACAACCTCGGGTGGGGTTTGAGAAGGAGAAAACAATTGGGCCACACAGGTAGCAAAGCAAAGAGAAACAAAATGTATAGGAAAACAGAACATTAAAGAGTAATAACATTGAGACGAGATGGAAAAATTAATTAAGTCACTGTCTACGTGACAATATAGGACTTTGCCCCTGAAGTGATAGCCCTTAAGTCATAGCTGACTATGGTAATGCGCTCCGAGGTGACAACTCTCAGCTGCTTATTTTCCTCGTTCTCCTTTCGACGTTTTCTCCTTCTTCTGCCTTTTGTGTGAGCTTCTTTTCGTCCAATCTAAGGTGGCATCGCAGATAGCATCGCCACTTGATGCGATCGACAGCTTCATCCTCCGAGGTTGCTGGATTTATGTTCAGTGCCCTCGTGTCTCTCTTTCACACATCTTTGAATCTCAACTGCGGTCGCCCAACTGTTCTTTTTTGCCATCTACCAGTTGTCCGTAGAAGATTTCTTTCGGGACAAGACCATCTTTTATGCGGCGGACATGGCCAAGCCAGCGTCGTCCGCGCTGTCTAAGCAGTGTATACATTCTTTGAAGGCCAGCACGCGACAAGACCTCGTCATTTGTCACTTTGTCTTTCCACGAGATGCCGAGGATGTGGCATAGACACCGTAGATGGAAGGTATTGAGCCTTCTTTCTTGCTTAGCATAGGTTGTCCATGTCTCGCAGCCATATAGAAGTGTGCTGGTGACGCAGGAGTTATATGCCACGGCTTTCGTCTTCATTGTGTGTTTGGAATTTCCCCAAACATGCTTTGTGAGGCGAGCAGAGGTAACTGCAGCTTTACTAATGCGGCTGTCAATTTCTTTGTACAGGGTGTTCCACGAAAAAGCGGCCCGTAACGTCACGGAATGCTGACGTATTGTGTCGGAAGTAGTGTGAATGGCCAAGTAGTCCTAGCGTTGTAGAAATGTGACGTCCTAACAGTTGGCACTCCACATTTTTTTGGCATTAACGACCGACCTTGTTGTACGGCATTTTGAAATCAACTTCCGTATGCTACTCTTTGCAGGAATTTTAGAACCAGAAAACGTTGATGCAAAATTTCAGATGTTTTTTTGAATGATCCCGTACGGATATAATTCTCAACAATAGTTATCCTTTCTTGCAGTGAAAACGGCATTGTGATAGACAGTTTATTTATACACACACGATGGTTTTAAAATACTCGCGGTCCAATCACGGAAAATAATTTAGGTCAATCTAGTACTACTTAGAACCTTTTATAACCGACAAATTTGTAAACATTGAAAAATGCTGAAAAATCTGGCTACTTTCACTTTTTGATTGGGGCCGCTTTTTCGTGGAACACCCTGTACAAAGAGTTTGTCATTGATGGTAGACCCCAGGTATGTGAAGTGGTGCACCACTGCCGATTCATAGTTATCGATAGTGATAACTGGTGCAGCACCCACATCCTGACTAAGCACATTTGTTTTCTTTAGTCTTATTGTGAGGCCAAAGTCCTTGCATGCTTGGGTGAAGTGATTCATCATTCCTATATTCACACATTAGGATTCTCGCTGGTGCTACGGAGTTCGTGCACTGTGCTGAGATCTTCCTTGTGCGATCTAAGGGAGGAGATCGGAACATTGATGGAGTAGTATGCGTGCAATGAAGATAGTCCTTAAAACCAAAACCAAATCAAAAATGACTCATCAAGCTCCTGTGGACTTTGAGTGACGTCTGCAGCCTCATCAGCGAATAACAAAGTCTGTTATAGTAACCCTTCTGATTTTTGTGTTTGCCTTCAGCCTTGCGATATTAAACAGACGGCCATCTGACCTAGTGTGAAGGCATATTCCTTCAGTTGCATCTCTGAATGCATGTTTGTCGACTCTCAAGTCTCACAATGATTTGCATACTTCGACAGCTATTTTCGGACTGACTCTAAAACCCCGTGTTCCCTGCTTTAATCACTGGTTATGTCACATGGTTAACGCTTACTGGAAGGTTCGACATTCCTCCGGTATACTCAAGGGAGCTAGTTTTAGAGGATATAACGCCTTTATTACTTGTTGTTATTATAAGAGGGATATAACTCCTACTCCTCAACGATATCTATTTTCTAACGCAGTTACCTCGCTTTGATCATAATGTGACACACACACACACGCACACACACATATATATATATATATATTTTTTTTTCATGCTGAGGGCTGTCACCTCAGGGGCGCATTCCCATAGCATGACTGAAGGGGCTATTATTATTATTTTTTTTTCTTCATAACATCATACCTCAATGTCACGTTTTTTTTTTTAAACAAAAAAGCAAATTTTGCATCTCGTTCAACCTAGTCGGTTATTTTTTATTTTCGCGATATTTTTTTATTTTTAAACTTGTTATTTGCATTTTTTTTTCGATTTACAAAATCATATACATTTTACCAAAATAGAATACATGGAAAGTACATTTTAAATTACATATAAACACTCGTGCGTACTCACAATTTTCATTTGCACACTTAAAAAGTAAATATTAGGGGTTAAACATTTTAAATAAGGTAAGAGACTAAAATGGAATAAATAAAGTAAGCTAAATTCTAAAGATTAAAAAAGGTTAATATTGGTACATAGTTGTTCAATTTTAACATTTGCTGACATCCATGAAGTACATATGTATTTCCCAAAAAATGTGGGAAGAAAAATGTAACATCAAATTGACAAAAAGCGCGGTGCGTTGATTCTGCATGAAATTAAGTTCTGCTTTATACTTCATTAGACACTTATGGATAACATATACCTGTCACAAAAAGTAGGGGATATTGAATTTAAAAGTTATCCAAAGACAATATATTTCAAATTAGTTCATTTATTCCTTCGTACAAGTAAACTTGAGCATCATAACAAGACATTTACGGTGTAAGAAGTGTTATAGCTTTACTCACATGATTTTAGTCGCACTGGCAACCAAGGCGGGGTAGGTACTTCATTTTCACAAAAATATTCCAATATTTCTAAAAACGTGTAGGGCCCCCGTTTGCTGCTAAATATGCATTGCAACGACGTCTCATACTGCAAATAAACCTTCTGATGTTGTCTTGAGGGATTCTCTTCCACTCCTGCTGAAGGGCCTGGGCTAACTGCTGAAGAGTCTATGGAGCGGCCGGACGTTGTTGGACGCGTCTATTCAGGAGATCCCACAAATGCTCAATAGGAGACAGGTCGGGGGACATCGGCGGCCACGGTAACGTTCGGATATGCTGCATCTGAAGGTGATCTTGGAAGACGCGAGCACGGTAAGGACGTGCATTGTCATCCTGGAAGATGAAATCTGGTCCGTGCCGTTGAGCAAATGACACAACGATAGGCACGATGATGTTGTCACGGTAGTAGAGCTCTGTGATATTGACCTGGCATATGTGAAGGTCGGTCCTGTCATTCATACAGATGCCTGCCCACACCATTACACTGCCACCTCCATAACGGTTGTGTGCAACAGTTGCAGGAGGTTAGTAACGCTCACCTCGCCGTCGCCAGACACGTATTCGACGATCATGAAAATTCAAAACGAAACGGGACTCATCAGAAAACATCACTGATGCCCACTGTTAATTGGTCCACCGATGATGACGTTGGCACCAATCCATTCTTGCTCGCCTGTGTTGTGGTGACATGGGCAAAGCTACAAACTGTCTGCGTGAGGCCATTTGCACTTGGTGCAAACGGTTTCGTACTGTCTGAGTTGAGACCCGGATCCCAGTGGTCTGTTGAAGGTGTTGCTGTTGAGTAGCATTTAGAGTCCGAGTTCTGAGGGCCTGGGTAACAAGAAGTTGATCTTGGCGACGTGTAGTGACTCTTGGGCGGCCAGTCCGAGGCAGATCAGCCCCTGTGCGGAAATGTTGATACCTGTTCCACAGTCTGCTGACAACTGACTGTGAAACATTGAGGTTCCGAGCAACATCCACTTGCCGACTTCCGGTTTGCAACAGGCCTATGCCTATCAATCTCTGCTGTTCTGTCAATCGTTTCATGACGAAGAAAATATATTTTATCTGTTGCAGAGTCTTTTTATACCTGTCCATGGTGAGTAGTGTTCATCAAACCCGAGATATACGCATTTTTGTGAAAAAGAATAATGTGTGAACTTTACGGATGGGCCCCACCTCTGTTTTTGGGATTGGCTTACTCATCACGAGTCACCAGGTCAACATGATATTGCACGTGAGAGTGGAGAAGAGCGTGCTCGATATGTCCATACAACCATTAAATTACGAAATCCACTCTTTTGTAAAATAATACATACCATCTTATAATATCCCCTACTTTTTGTGACAGGTATATATGATAAGCGCTTAAGCGTCCCACGCTTTTTGTCAATTTGATGTTACATTTTTTTTACTGCAAGCTATAAACTCCTTGAAAAATTATTCTTGGTTTTTAGTGCATTAAAAGCCTGTTTTAAAAATATTTTTGTTATATTTTGTATTACTTAAATGTTTGCCTTGTTTTAGCGAGGCGCACCTCTTAAAGGGTCCGTCGGTTATATTAGAATACATATTTTTGTGTACCCCTTTTGGGGCTTAAAATAATGTTTGTTGATTTATGTGGTGCAAAATTTGATCTCGGCCCAGGCTTTAATCTGCCCCAACACATTATTCTTGACCAAAAGGTAGAATGTGTGTCCAAATGTGTGTCCAAATGTAGGTGACCGGGAGATATTACTTATCTATTATTCATTTTCCAAACTTATAAATATTTTGGAATAGTGTCAGACGATAATAAATGATTGACTATTGACATTTTTTAAACAAACCAGGTCACAGGCGTATAAATTTTAAATTTGCTCATGCTTTTAATCAAATTTGAAAACACGAAGTTGTAAACTTACTATGTTCTAAAAGAAGAAAACATGAAGTTGTAAACTTATTATGTTCTAAAAGAAGAAAACATGAAGTTGTAAACTTACTATGTTCTAAAAGAAGAAAACATGAAGTTGTAAACTTATTATGTTCTAAAAGAAGAAAACACGAAGTTGTAAACTTACTATGTTCTAAAAGAAGAAAACATGAAGTTGTAAACTTATTATGTTCTAAAAGAAGAAAACACGAAGTTGTAAACTTATTATGTTCTAAAAGAAGAAAACACGAAGTTGTAAACTTACTATGTTCTAAAAGAAGAAAACATGAAGTTGTAAACTTATTATGTTCTAAAAGAAGAAAACATGAAGTTGTAAACTTACTATGTTCTAAAAGAAGAAAACACGAAGTTGTAAACTTACTATGTTCTAAAAGAAGAAAACATGAAACTTACTTATGTTCTAAAAGTTGTAAACTTATTATGTTCTAAAGAAGTTTTACTATGTTCTAAAAGAAGAAAACACGAAGTTGTAAACTTATTATGTTCTAAAAGAAGAAAACACGAAGTTGTAAACTTACTATGTTCTAAAAGAAGAAAACACGAAGTTGTAAACTTACTATGTTCTAAAAGAAGAAAACATGAAGTTGTAAACTTATTATGTTCTAAAAGAAGAAAACATGAAGTTGTAAACTTATTATGTTCTAAAACAAGAAAACACGAAGTTGTAAACTTACTATGTTCTAAAAGAAGAAAACATGAAGTTGTAAACTTATTATGTTCTAAAAGAAGAAAACACGAAGTTGTAAACTTACTATGTTCTAAAAGAAGAAAACACGAAGTTGTAAACTTACTATGTTCTAAAAGAAGAAAACACGAAGTTGTAAACTTACTATGTTCTAAAAGAAGAAAACACGAAGTTGTAAACTTACTATGTTCTAAAACAAGAAAACACGAAGTTGTAAACTTACTATGTTCTAAAACAAGAAAACACGAAGTTGTAAACTTACTATGTTCTAAAAGAAGAAAACATGAAGTTGTAAACTTATTATGTTCTAAAACAAGAAAACACGAAGTTGTAAACTTACTATGTTCTAAAAGAAGAAAACACGAAGTTGTAAACTTATTATGTTCTAAAAGAAGAAAACACGAAGTTGTAAACTTACTATGTTCTAAAAGAAGAAAACACGAAGTTGTAAACTTACTATGTTCTAAAAGAAGAAAACAAACTAACAAGCATTACTACAGTGCCATAAAATGACACTATATTTTTTTATGTTTTAACTGTATCCCTTACTTACTTAGTCGTTCCCCTTCCGTGAGGTGTAGAGGTTTGGAAGAGAGAGCGCCAGACTATCCTATCGGCTGTCTTCCTTCTGGCCTGGTTCCATTCTAGTCCTCGGTCCTTCAAAGATTGTCTAATGTTGTCCTCCCAGCGGACTCTGGGGGTCTGGGTCCCTGGCTCTTTGTTCCCATGCTTGTCGTGGTAGCCGATCTTCTCCCATTCTGCAGACATGGCCAAACCATCTTAGTTGAGACTGTTCTACTTGGGTCTGCAGGGGGAGGGATTTTAGGCCTTGACGTATCGTCTGCTTGCGGACCATGTCTCTTCTTGTTACTTCAACCACCTTCCTCTGATACCTCATTTCTGAGGTTTGGATCTGGCTTTTGTGGGTTGTAGTCATGCCCATGACTCGCATCCATATGTTAAGACTGGGACATAGGGGGAGCGGTATACAGCCATCTTCGTTTTCTTACCAACCTCTCTCTTGCTGAGGAATCCTCGATTTATGGCCTGAAAAAGTTTCCCAGCATCTGCTTTTCGAGTGGCCAACTCTTTTTTGATGCCTCCCTTTCGGTCTATAATAGCTCCGAGGTATTTAAAGTGGTCGACCTGCTCCAGGACCTGTTCTCCCAGCTTAATCTGATGTCTTCTTTCTTCTCGTGATATCACCATGGATTTTGTTTTAGAGCTGCTTATGACCATCCCTCTCTTCTCCAGCTCTTCCTTCCAAACTTGCAGGTTGGATTGGAGATGTGGCTCTGATTTAGCAATCAAGGTAACATCATCAGCAAATGCCAGCTCTGAAATACAGACCTGTCTCATCTTCCAGTACCCCACTGAATACTTTCTTGTTCTCTCCTTGCATGCCTTGATAACATCGTCCATGAGGAGTATGAAAAGATAAAGTGACAGGATATCACCTTGTCTTACACCAGTGGTGGTCCTGAACTCTTCTGACTTATGGTTTGCTGTCCTCGCATAATTTCTGCAAGACTTGTAGAAGCTCTGTAAATCATGAATCAGAGGTGCTGGAATGTTCTTCCTTGCCAAACAGTCCCAAAGTTTGCTCCAGGGGACCCTGTCAAACGTCTTTTCCAGATCTATGAAACAAATATGTATCTCACTCTTATACTCAAGGGCCTTTTCACTCAGCTGTCTGAGTGTGAAGATTAGGTCTTGAGTACTTCGGTTTGCTCTCATCCAATTGTGGCTCATCTAGGCGTCG
>JAMPIV010006575.1:682500-706704 GCA_024509875.1 Oreohelix idahoensis | reverse complement strand
CTATCCAAAGTAAGAACTTGAAGAGCTCGAGATCAACTCGATACGCAATCGCTCTTCAACCTTTTCATTTTTCGGTACGAGCTATCCGTGGTTCAGAAAATGTGATGGCGGACATTCTGTCCAGATGCCCACATGATGCCACTTAACTGTTAAATATTGGATCTTTTTAATATGTATAACTTTACAACAGTTATTTTTTTTGTTTCTTTACTAAGATACACATTTGTAATTTAATAATAGAATGATGGTATCGCTACTTAGCGGTTTATTGATGTTAATTCACCGCTGTTCTTTGATGATTGTTTCTTCATAAATCATAAATTTAAGATTGTAGTGTGAATTTTTGGTATGCATTGTATAATTACCAGAATTGTATTATACGTACATCACACCTTCCTGGAAACATTTATTCGTAGGGAAACAATTTCTCTCAGATTTTGAGATATATATTCTCACCGGTCATATTGGGAATTATAGTTATTCCTGATATTTTCATCTGCGCAGTATTCTTGCGTTGTGAGCCTATTCTACGGTGCTCCTAGATGTATTTAAAAAAAAAAAATTTATTTTTTTTTCCCGGGAGGTGTGGTAAGACTGTAAAGGGCAATTTTTACTATCTTGCAATATAATACATTTATATTCTTATTATGTTCGCAAATATTTTGTAAGCAAAGTATTTCCTTTTTTAAGTGTTTAAGGAGAAGTCATTTTTGGGTTGCTTCCCTTGAAAATAGTTCTGTCATCTTCGATCGGACTCCGCAGACGACTCTAGGCCTACTGTGATTTATTCTGTGGCTGGGTAGGAATAGATTGTTCTTGCTTCAGTATATCTATGGCCTGAATTTATACGTAGTGTTTGTATGAGTAGGACGAGTCTGTCTTATATATGGATATCTTTGCATTTCTAAGTCGAACTAATTTGGTTGTCGCTAGAAAAGGTCAAAGGCTATGCAGCGGAAGTATCGCTAGCAAGGTGTGTGATCCATGGCTGTCATCCTGTGAGGATGCCGAGTTTTGTTGTAGCAGGCTTTTTGCCGAAATAGTGATCTATATATGGATGGGGAAAAGTGATAATCATTTAGACATGTTGTATGTACTTTACCCCAGTGTTTATTCTCTTTTGCCAAGGAATGGCAAAGTTATATTTCGCATAAAAAGGTAAAACCACAATTTATTATGAACTTGGGCTTCGCCATCGTTGTTGATAAGCAGATGCACAGTGGTACTTTTGAAAAGAATATCCATTCAAAGGAAGAAGACATTCCTATGTATCAGCACTGGATTGTATGATATTATTCAATTACCTCTATGAGAGAACCTATGAAGAAATGAGGACATTTAATGAATGACTAATTTTGGTCTATATTCTATAGTGAGTGAAGCTCACGAGAGAGAGAACAGCCATGTTGAAATTCATATACTTTGTATTTATCGAGTGAGAAAAAGGGATGCCTGTACTATCGCTCGATGAACCAAGAGATCACTGCTACATGTGAGAACCCATGTCTGGGATTCCTATATTATGAAATATATCTATATTGAACTAGTACGATACCTCTTTGTGTTTTGTTTTTTACATTTTTTATTTCAGCTTCATCTTGGCAGATCCAGTTAGTGTGTTTATATTTAAGTTCTCAACATTAGGATGAACCAGCGGTGAATATAAAAATGGAAATGAGAAGTCTGAGAAAGTTAGGCTTACAGAAAAACACAGAGAGATACATTCATTCATTTACTCACGGTGTGTTACTTAGGGTACTGCAAGAAAGAACAGAACAGCGACCCTGTAATCTACCATGCATGTCGTAAGGAGGACTGCGGAGGGTTTGGCATTGGACTGACCAATCCATTCTACAGAAGTTTTAACTTACAAAAACTTCAAAAAAAAAACAACATATAACTAGTCAAGTACCAGTGGGACAACAGATGAGAAGAAGACGCTGGCGATGGATTGGACGCACACGGAGGAAATCTGTTGATAGTATCACAAGGTAGTCCTTATTCTGGAATCCCTAAGTAATAGTAGTAGTGGTAGATTGAAGAACACACGGAGAAGAGAACTGGACACAGAACTGAAAGTCATGAAGAAGAAGTGGAAAAAACCTTGAGATGATGGCACGTGACAGGAGGACTTGTCATGTGTTTGTTGAAGGTCTATGCTCCTTGGGAGCTAAAGGGTATCGAATTATTGATTAATTTATTGACTCAGCTTACATCTTCTATGTGGCAGCGAGGCATGGACATTGGGAAACATTTGACAATCATATGAGCACTAATAATCAAACTCCATAATTCTCACCGTTTGTACGTCTGTCACATCTAAGGGATGCAACTGTGGTTGAAAGTTAGACATTAATTGTATTGTTTCCCTTACATCTACTCTCCCGAAAATAGTAAAACTCAACGAAGAAAAGTCGATGTAGAACCCAGTTTCGTTCCGGAAACGGATTTAACGCATCATTTTGTTAAAAATAACCTTAAAATATTTTTGATTTTATCTTCAAGACAATATTTTAATTTAAAATATTGCAGACGTATTATTAGGATCAAAATGATAAGATGGCTGCAAAACGAGCTGCAGATGTTAAGAGGAAGAGACGATCGCGTCAATCACAACGAGCAAGAGAGACTCTAGAAGAAGCAGCAATACATCGACAACATGAAAAGGCACAAAGAAAAGCACATCGTCAGTCACAACGTGCAAATCAGTCTGCGAGAAGAGCATGAATCTCAATGCGCTGCAGAAGTTTTTCGCATTCGTCAGTTGAGAGCATCACAACGGGCAAAGGAGACTTCAGAAGAAGCAACCGAACGTAGAGCAGCAGCTGCACAACAAGTGAGACGATCAAGAGCTGCACGTAGTCCAACAATTCCAAATCATGATGCCTTTGATGAGAATGCAGTTGCTGTACACAACTGCGGCCCAATGGATCAGGAATGTCAGTTCTGTCACTCTCTTAATTTTCAAGTGGAAAGATCAACCGATGGTACACTCAAATATTGCTGCCATAAAGGTACAGTGCTGTTGGAGCAAGGAGAGCAGAGAGGACCTTTTCCTCCGTATCTCAAGGATCTTTTGAGCAACCCAGCGCATCCACAACATCGACATTTTAAGGAAAATATCCGTTCCTATAATTCAGTCTTGGGCTTTGCATCCATGGGTGCCCAAATCGATCGCTTCGTTGGACGTGGACCATATGTGTTCAGAGTGCATGGACAGATCTATCATTTGATTTACTTCCATCATTATTGACGGGTTATTGCTAGTCACTAATAAACAGTAATTTTTACAAAAATTCCCATTTCCGGATTAAAACTCTTACTTTTCAAACAAAACAGAGGTAATTATATTTATGTCTCATTCTGTCGCAATCTTATATCTCTATCTCAAACTTCTATCTCTATCCCACCCTTCAATTTCTGTCCCAAACTTCCAAACTTCTATCTTTGCCACAGAACGTCTATCTCTGTCCCAAACCTCTATCTATGTCCCAAAATTCTATCTATGCCTCAGAACGACTATCTTTGTCCCAAAACTTCTATCTCTGCCTCAGAATTTCTACATCTGCACCAAACTTCTATCTTTGTCCCAAACTTCTATCTTTGTCCCAAACTTTATCTCTGCCCCAAACCTCTATCTCTGTTCCAAACTTCTATCTATGCCTCAGAACGTCTATGTCCCAAACATCTATCTCTGTCCCAAACTTCTATCTCTGTTTCAAACTTCTGTCTATGCCTCAGAACGTCTATGTCCCAAACTTCTATCTCTGTTCCAAACCTCTCTCTATGCCTCAGAACGTCTATGTCCCAAACTATCTCTGCCTCAGAATTTCTACATCTGCACCAAACTTCTATCTTTGTCCCAAACTTCTATCTTTGTCCCAAACTTTATCTCTGCCCCAAACCTCTATCTCTGTCCCAAACTTCTGTCTCTGTCCCAAACTTCTATCTCTGCCCCAAACTTCTATCTCTGCCCCAAACTTCTATTTCTGTTCCAAACTTCTATCTCTGTCCCAAACATCTACTCTATCCCAAACTTCTACTATGTCCCAAACTTCTATCTCTGTCCCAAACCTCTATCTCTATCCCAAACTTCTATCTCTGTCCCAAACTTCTATCTCTGTCCTAAACTACTGTCTATGTCCCAAACATCTATCTCTGCCCCAAACTTCTATCTCTGTTTCAAACTTCTGTCTATGCCTCAGAACGTCTATGTCCCAAACTTCTATCTCTGTTCCAAACCTCTGTCTATGCCTCAGAACGTCTATGTCCCAAACTATCTCTGCCTCAGAATTTCTACATCTGCACCAAACTTCTATCTTTGTCCCAAACTTCTATCTTTGTCCCAAACTTTATCTCTGCCCCAAACCTCTATCTCTGTCCCAAACTTCTGTCTCTGTCCCAAACTTCTATCTCTGCCCCAAACTTCTATCTCTGCCGCAAAGTTCTATCTCTGTTCCAAACTTCTATCTCTGCCCCAAACTTCTATCTCTGCTCCTAACTTCTATCTCTGTTCCAAACCTCTATCTCTGCCCCAAACTTCTATCTCTGCCCCAAACCTCTATCTCTGCCCCAAACCTCTATCTCTGTTCCAAACTTCTGTCTATGCCTCAGAACTTCTATGTCCCAAACATCTATCTCTGCCCCAAACTTCTATCTCTGTCTCAGAACTTCTATCTCTAAAGTATATTTCGTGTCTGCCCCAAACTTCCATCTCTTAAGTATATTTCGTGTCTGCCCCAAACTTTCATCTCTGAAGTATATTTCGTGTCTGCCCCAAACTTCCATCTCTAAAGTATATTTCGTGTCTGCCCCAAACTTCCATCTCTAAAGTATATTTCGTGTCTGCCCCAAACTTCCATCTCTAAAGTATATTTCATGTCTGCCCCAAACTTCCATCTCTGAAGTATATTTCGTTTCTGCCCTATATTCCTCTGGATCTCTCACTCCCCTCCCCCTCATCTATCTCTGCCCTGTCTTTTGCCTATCTGGCCCCCACCTCTCAGCCTATTTCTCCTCCTTCTTTCCCTGCCCTATACCTCTCTGTACCTCATTCCTCCTCTTTATCTCCCATTAAAATGATTTGACATTCCTCTTCTTGTTTCAAACTAGCGTGCTTTCATCTTCAATTACCTCACTCTCCTCTTTTCAGAATTTTACACTCCGTGACCTGCTCATCTTATCGTCCACATGAACGAACCACAAAGTGAGAGCTAGATGAGATAATTGAGTAGACCCCCCACGTGAAAGGCTTTCAAATTATTTGGATTTGATGGAGCGTTTAATAAAGGATGAATTGAGGCTTGTGCCTTGATTTCACACATGGAAAAAGTTGCCTATATAGAGTTAAGAGATCTGTTGTGAATGGCTACATGGGTGAACCGACGGGTAGCTGAGTGAATGAATGGGAATATAAGTGAATGAAGGAGGAGTGGATGGATGGATAGATAGACAGACAGACAGACAGACAGACAGGCTGGCAGGCAGGCAGGTAGGTAGGTAGGAAGGACTGAGTGCACAGATTTCAGCGAAGCGAGCAATATTGCCAATGTGCGGTGCACAATCATAGCGGGCATTATTAACAGAATTCAATAGCGAAATATTTGAAATGTGTAAAACGGATTCCGAACAGATGAAATGCAAAAGCGTAACTTGGGAAATTACCCGAATGAAATAACCAAAACGACCAACAGTTTCAACCACACAAAAACGACAAGATATGTAAAGTGTGGTGGTAACATTTATATGCACAAATTTAGATGACGTCATCATTTTTGTATGCTGCTTACCCCAAATACAATTACGTAATCACGTGCGTCACATGTGAAAATTATCTCCTTTGTTGTATATCAACTTACAGTTTTGAGTTGTATAACCCATTGTGGTTGTTCCGGGGGGAGCACGATGCAAGTCTAAATCAGGAAGTTTAAACAAGATTATAGGGACCCCAAGATGCAACAATAGTGAATGCAGTCAGCGACCCATAGCTGTACTGCTTGCATCAGGACCAGCGAACCAGAGCTGGTCAAGCCCGCACTCCCCCTCCACGTGGTGGTCCTGGAAACAGTCTGCAGCAGTGCAGTCTGGCTGAGCGAGTGCGGATCGCAATGGGAAGGCAAACCCGGTCCCTAAAAAATGCCGTGCTGAAGTCGGATGTGTCGACCGAAAGGTGCAGATATCACAGCTTAGGCGTAAACAGACACAACGCAACCACCGTCCTTTTCAGGGCGAACGAGGAAGAAGAAGAAGAAACAAGATTATCATGAGAATATCTACAAGAGAACAATCGACATAATTTATTATAAGAAAAACAGATTATCAGAATAATTTTGTCCCTTCTTACTCCTGGAGGAGCACAGGGGCAACATTGTAGCTGGTCCCCTAGATGGAAATTTGCTTCAAATCATTTATGTGCGTGTGTATTAGTGGTTTCTGCCGACTTTATTTCACACAAAGAGGTTATTTTCCCCATGCAAAACCTCATTATGGTTTACTTTTACGACATGCATGAAGGAGGAACATCCAAAATGTTTGTCTCCTCAGAGACCCTCGGAAACAGGAAAACAAATACCACACAGAAAACTTGATAAACAAACATTCTAAGCACACAACAATCAAAGATAACAATTAACGCATCTCGCCACACAATCTCAACAAATACCACATAGAAAACTTGGTAAACAAACATTCTAAGCACACAACAATCAAAGATAACAATCAACCCATCTCGCCACACAATCTCAACATATACTTACTTACTTACTTAGTCGTTCCCCTTCTACCGTGAGGTGTAGAGGTTTGGAAGAGAGAGCGCCAGACTATTCTATCGGCTGTCTTCCTCCTGGCCTGGTTCCATTCTAGTCCTCGGTCCTTCAAAGATTGTCTAATGTTGTCCTCCCAGCGGACTCTGGGTCGTCCTGGAGGTCTGGATCCCTGGCTCTTTGTTTCCCATGCTTGTCGTGGTAGCCGATCTTCTCCCATTCTGCAGACATGGCCGAACCATCTTAGTTGGGACTGTTCTCAACATATACTAAACAAAAACCTGATAAACAAACACTCTCAGTACGCAACAATCACAGATAACAATCAAGGCATCTCGCCACAACTTCTCAACAAACATTAAACAGAAAACTTGGTAAACAAATATTCTCAGCATGCAACAATCACAGATAACAATCAACGCATCTCGCCACACAATCTCAACAAATACTTAACTGAAAACTTGGTAAACAAATATTCTCAGCACGCAACAATCACAGATAACAATTAATGCATCTGGCCACACAATATCTGTTTGTACAATCTACATAAAAGACAACACTGGCCGTAATCAATATTCATCATAAAACAAAGTAATCCCACAACTCCCCACAGTCAGCAACATGAAGACAAGCGACATTCCATATCAGCTGCACATATTCTAAAACGAGATCTTCCCAAGTGGCTGTCAAGTTTAACAATATAAAATAAAAAACATCAACAGCTCACATCATAATGAACAATCTTCCAGAATTGAAATCAATATCAAAAGAACTATGGTATTCATTGGGATCCCCAGAAAAACAAATAGAACATATAAACAAACAAAAGGATACGTTTCGATCTTTGACTCCGCCATTGATCCTGCTTGGTGTATTTGTTATCTCCCCATTCTCAGACCAGGAGAAAGACAAAATCTCAGAGAAATAAACCATCTTCTGACAGCGATACACTAAAAACACCAGTTGTATGTGCAGCTCTGTTTCTATACAAGCCATCTTTCAACGTTAAACATACGCCATATTGATTTTGAAACTGCGTGTTTATCCACAAAATTGGTGTAGCTCGCGACAATATCGACCCATGCACGTGATAACAGCTTGGGAATGTTGTTATGTTATCGTAAAACTAATCTAAATGGCCGATATTTCTTGCCAGTTCGTAAAAGCTTCTGTCCATCCCGAAGTTATAGCGGCGAAAATAAAAAATTCGATTTAACGTACGCTGGATGAACGATTTCGCGCCCCTGAGGTCTTCAGGCAATTTTAAAACCTGGCTTTATATGGCGGGTAACAAATGTGGCCAGACGTAGGAAATTGCTAGATACGTTATAGCTCTCAAGACAATCTTTAACTTTTTTCAGCGCTCGTCTGCATCAAAAATGCAGCAGAACTGCAGTTATCCGAATTAATTCATGACAATCGTTGTTTGGATAATCACAATTTTGGATAAAGTAAAAACTTGTATCCATTAAAAAATTTTTTGAATAATAAGTCATTTCTAAACATTAGACGGAAGAAAACATTGGAGATGAGGAGACAGACGTGAAAATAATGAGCGACAAAACATTGGAGATGAGGAGACAAACGTGAAAATAATGAAGGAGAAAACATTGGAGATGAGGAAACAGACGTGAAAATAATGAGGGAGAAAACATTGGAGATGAGGAAACAGACGTGAAAATAATGAGGGAGAAAACATTGGAGATGAGGAAACAGACGTGAAAATAATGAAGGAGAAAACATTGGAGATGAGGAAACACTCGAAAATAATGAGGGAGAAAACATTGGAGATGAGGAAACAGACGTGAAAATAATGAGGGAGAAAACATTGGAGATGAGGAAACAGACGTGAAAATAATGAGGGAGAAAACATTGGAGATGAGGAAACAGACGTGAAAATAATGAGGGAGAAAACATTGGAGATGAGGAAACAGACGTGAAAATAATGAGGGAGAAAACATTGGAGATGAGGAGACAGACGTGAAAATAATGAGGGAGAAAACATTGGAGATGAGGAGACAGACGTGAAAATAATGAAGGAGAAAACATTGGAGAAAAACATGAGATGAAACAAACACAGACGTGAAAATAATGAGGGAGAAAACATTGGAGATGAGGAAACAGACGTGAAAATAATGAGGGAGAAAACATTGGAGATGAGGAAACAGACGTGAAAATAATGAGGGAGAAAACATTGGAGATGAGGAAACAGACGTGAAAATAATGAGGGGGAAAACATTGGAGATGAGGAAACAGACGTGAAAATAATGATTAAGAAGTGGAAATGATGAGGGTGAAAACATTGGAGATGAGGAACCATACGTGAAAATAATGAGGGAGAAAACATTGGAGATGAGGAAACAGACGTGAAAATAATGAGGGAGAAAACATTGGAGATGAGGAGACAGACGTGAAAATAATGAGGGAGAAAACATTGGAGATGAGGAGACAGACGTGAAAATAATGAGCGACAAAACATTGGAGATGAGGAAACAGACGTGAAAATAATGAAGGAGAAAACATTGGAGATGAAGAAACAGACGTGAAAATAATGAGGGAGAAAACATTGGAGATGAAGAAACAGACGTGAAAATAATGAGGGAGAAAACATTGGACAAAACGTGAAAATAATGAGCGAGAAAACATTGGAGATGAGGGAAACAGACGTGAAAATAATGAAGGAGGAGAAAACATTGGAGATGAGGAAACAGACGTCAAAATAATGAGGGGAGAAAAAAACAATTGGAGATGAGGAAACAGACGTGAAAATAATGAGCGAAAAACATTGGAGATGAAAAATAATGAAGGAGAAAACATTGGAGATGAAGAAACAGACGTGAAAATAATGAGGGAGAAAACATTGGATGAGAAAACAGATGAGGAGACAAACGTGAGAAAAAACGTAAAATAATGAAGGAGAAAACATTGGAGATGAGGAAACAGACGTGAAAATAATGAGGGAAAAAACATAAGATGAGGAAACAGACGTGAAAATAATGAAGAAAAACATTGGAGATGAGGAAACAGACGTGAAAATAATGAGGGAGAAAACATTGGAGATGAGAAAACAGGTGAAAATAAAAAACATTGGAGATGAGGAGAAAGGATTGAGGTTGAAGATGAAAAAACATTGGAGAGACGTGAAAAATAATGAGGGAAAGATGAGGAAACAGACGTGAAAATAATGAGGGAGGAGATGAAGAAACATTGAAAATAATGAGGGAGAAAACGTTGGAGATGAGGAAACAAACGTGAAAATAATGAGGGAGAAAACATTGGAGATGAAGAAACAGACGTGAAAATAATGTGGGAGAAAACATTGGAGATGAGGAACAAGACGTGAAAATAATGAAGGAGACAAATTGGAGATGAGGAAACAGACGTGAAAATAAATGAGGGAGAAAACATTGGAGATGAGGAGAGGGAAACAGACGATGAAGAAAAAATAATGAGGGAGAAAACATTGGAGATTGGAGATGAAAGGAAACAGGAGACGTGAAAAACGTGAAAATAATGAAGGAGAAAACATTGGAGATGAGGAAACAAAATAATGACTGAAAATAATGAATGAGGGAGAAAACATTGGAGATGAAAACAAAATCGAAAAATAATGAGGGAGAAAACATTGGAGATTTTGAGTGAAAAAAAAACCCACTCGAAAAAAAATAATGGAAACAGGAGCTGAGGGGAAACGTGAAAAATAATGAGGGGGAAAACATTGGAGATGAGGAAACAGACGTGAAAATAATGATTAAGAAGTGGAAATGATGAGGGTGAAAACATTGGAGATGAGGAACCATACGTAAAAATAATGAGGGAGAAAACATTGGAGATGAGGAAACAGACGTGAAAATAATGAGGGAGAAAACATTGGAGATGAAGAAACAGACGTGAAAATAATGAGGGAGAAAACATTGGAGATGAAGAAACAGACGTGAAAATAATGAGGGAGACGTGGAAATAATGAGGGAGAAAACGTTGGAGATGAGGAAACAAACGTGAAAATAATGAAGGAGACAACATTGGAGATGAGGAAAAAGACGTGAAAAAATGAAGGGAGACAAACATTGGAGATGAGGAAACAGACGTGAAAAAAATGAGGGAGTAAATATTGGGGATGAGGAAAAACAGACGTGAAAAAATAATGATGAAGAAACAGACGTGAAAATAATGAGGGAGAAAACATTGGAGATGAGGAGACAAACATTGGAGATGAGGAAACAGACGTGAAAGTAATGAGGGGGAAAACATTGGAGATGAGGAGACAGACGTGAAAATAATGAAGGAGAAAACATTGGAGTGATAATGAGGGAGAAACATTGGAGAAACACTCGAAAATAATGAGGGAGAAAACATTGGAGATGAGGAAACAGACGTGAAAATAATGAGGGGGAAAACATTGGAGATGAGGAAACAGACGTGAAAATAATGATTAAGAAGTGGAAATGATGAGGGTGAAAACATTGGAGATGAGGAACCATACGTGAAAATAATGAGGGAGAAAACATTGGAGATGAGGAAACAGACGTGAAAATAATGAGGGAGAAAACATTGGAGATGAAGAAACAGACGTGAAAATAATGAGGGAGAAAACATTGGAGATGAAGAAACAGACGTGAAAATAATGAGGGAGACGTGGAAATAATGAGGGAGAAAACGTTGGAGATGAGGAAACAAACGTGAAAAAAATGAGGGAGAAAACATTGGAGATGAGGAAACAGACGTGAAAATAATGAGGGAGAAAACATTGGAGATGAGGAAACAGACGTGAAAATAATGAGGGAGAAAACATTGGAGATGAAGAAACAGACGTGAAAATAATGAGGGAGAAAACATTGGAGATGAAGAAACAGACGTGAAAATAATGAGGGAGAAAACATTGGAGATGAGGAGACAAACGTGAAAATAATGAAGGAGAAAACATTGGAGATGAGGAAACAGACGTGAAAATAATGAGGGAGAAAACATTGGAGATGAGGAAACAGACGTGAAAATAATGAAGGAGAAAACATTGGAGATGAGGAAACACTCGAAAATAATGAGGGAGAAAACATTGGAGATGAGGAAACAGACGTGAAAATAATGAGGGGGAAAACATTGGAGATGAGGAAACAGACGTGAAAATAATGATTAAGAAGTGGAAATGATGAGGGTGAAAACATTGGAGATGAGGAAACAGACGTGAAAATAATGAGGGAGAAAACATTGGAGATGAAGAAACAGACGTGAAAATAATGAGGGAGAAAACATTGGAGATGAAGAAACAGACGTGAAAATAATGAGGGAGACGTGGAAATAATGAGGGAGAAAACGTTGGAGATGAGGAAACAAACGTGAAAAAAATGAGGGAGAAAACATTGGAGATGAGGAAACAGACGTGAAAATAATGAAGGAGACAACATTGGAGATGAGGAAACAGACGTGAAAAAAATGAGGGAGAAAACATTGGAGATGAGGAAACAGACGTGAAAATAATGAGGGAGAAAACATTGGAGATGAAGAAACAGACGTGAAAATAATGAGGGAGAAAATATATG
This sequence comes from Oreohelix idahoensis, assembly GCA_024509875.1. Lineage (NCBI taxonomy): Eukaryota > Metazoa > Mollusca > Gastropoda > Stylommatophora > Oreohelicidae > Oreohelix > Oreohelix idahoensis. The sequence continues at coordinate 694,406 of JAMPIV010006575.1, read as the reverse complement.
AGGGAGAAAACGTTGGAGATGAGGGAAACAAACGTGAAAAAAAATGATTGGGAGATGAGGAAACAGACGTGAAAATAATGAAGGAGAAAAAATTGGAGATGATGAAACAGACGTGAAAATAATGAGGGAGAAAACATTAGAGATGAGGAAACAGACGAGAAAATAATGAGGGAGAAAACATTGGGGATGAGGAAACAGACGTGAAAATAATGAAGGAGAAAAAATTGGAGATGATGAAACAGACGTGAAAATAATGAGGGAGAAAACATTAGAGATGAGGAAACAGACGAGAAAATAATGAGGGAGAAAACAATGGAGATGAGGAAACAGACGAGAACATAATGAGGGAGACGTGGAAATAACTTGAGTTGATGGCATGAAACAGAAGGACTTGGTGTGTGCTTGTTGAAGGCCTATGCTCCTTGGGGAGTAAAGAGTATTGATTGATTGGGTGAAATATTGATTTATTGGGTGAAATATTGATTGGTTTATTGGGTGAAATATTGATTGAATGATTGAGTTAAATATTGATTGATTGATTGGGTGAAATATTGATTAATTGGGTGAAATATTGATTGATTGGGTGAAATATTGAGTGATTGATTGGGTGAAATATTGATTGATTGATTGATTGGGTTAAATATTGATTGATTGATTGGGTGAAATATTGATTGATTGATTAGGTGACATATTGATTGATTGGGTGAAATATTGATTGATTGATTGGGTGAAATATTGATTGATTGATTACAACATTATTTTGAAGGAAATGTAGTGTAAATAATTGCAATGTTACTTATTTCTATACACTACACAAATTCCGGGAACTTTTTGAAGCTACCTCGTATTTTTTCTTCTACTTTATCGTTGACAGCCTTTTTCGTTGACGATCTGCTTGTGCTACAAATCCCTACAATTTGAGAAAAAAAAAATCTGAAACAAAATAAACAATTGATTCATTATTCTTTGTAATGTAAAACGTTGTGGCTACCCTGACACCATATCAGATAGTAGGGAGGTTTCGGTTAGTATCTGCAGGTGGCGCGTGACTTTCTATATAGTAAAATATACAAATCGATTCTGCAGGTGGCGCGTGACTTTTATATAAGGAAATACTCCGATCAATAACGGCGGTGGGGTTAGTTAGTAGAATGTATTGTATATGACTCAACAGTGTATTATGTTTCTTTATTCATACAACATATATACAACACACACACACACACATATATATATATATATGTATGTGTGTATGTGTGTATGTGTGTATGTGTGTATGTGTGTATGTGTGTATGTGTGTATGTGTGTATGTGTGTATGTGTGCATGTGTGTATGTGTGTATGTGTGTATGTGTGTATGTGTGTATGTGTGTATGTGTGTATGTGTGTATGTGTGTATGTATGTATGTATTAATGTCGCTAGGGTTGCGGAAATTTGAAGCAAAGGTTTTATGTAAATATGTCAGTATCAGTGCAATTAAAGGTTCTTACAGAATATGGAAACTTCGATGTAAAAAACACCCATTTTAGATTGCTGGGATGTTTTCCCCACCGTCTAATCTCAATTGTGCTCTGTCTACTATACCAAACGACAATTGTATTTGATGCTATATTTAATATCTCACTCTACTAGCTGTCAAAGTTTTTTATGGCAAACAGAAATTCTGATAAAACCCCCATGTAAAAACAACCATATTGCTCAACTTGAATGGTATTCCACACACATTTTGTAAATTTCAATAATTCTCATTTTTTGGCAGGTTATATCATATCATTATATGCCAATGTCTTTTAGAAAGCTTAAAAATTTTATGTATGTGTAACACAAAGGTTCGATGTAAAAACACCCACATATAACTACTTGAGACGTCTTCAACACTTTATGTAAATTCTAATGATTCTCCTATATGCCATGTTGTATCTATTATATCATGTCTGTACATATTAATGTATTTTATGGAGAATAAAGATTCTGATATGTATGTATGTATGTATGTATGTATGTATGTATGTATGTATGTATGTATGTATGTATGTATGTATGTATGTATGTATGTATGTATGTATGTATGTATGTATGTATGTATGTATGTATGTATGTATGTATGCATGCATGCATGCATGCATGCATGCATGCATGCATGCATGCATGTATGTATGTATGTATGTATTTGTATATGTATATGTATATGTATATATCATCATCATGTGACGTATTCTTTCCAGAACGTTGTCTCCATTACAGCTGCTCTGAACGCATCACGATTCTGGGCAAGTCGACCTGCATCAGCCAAAGACAAGTTCAGACTCTCTGTGATGTCCTGGGTCCACCGTCGTCTAGGTCGACCCCTTCCCCTTTTTCCAGGGACCATGCCTTCCATCACTGTTTTTTCCAGACTATTATGTCTTTTTATATGACCGAAAAATTTCAGCTTCCTTATTGCGATGGTATTTAGGAGCCAATGTTCCTGTACGTTTAGTGAGTGCAGTACTTCTCTGTTGGTCTTTTTTTTCTGTCCAGGGTATTCTCAACATCCTTCTGTAGCATTTCATTTCGAATGATGTAATCTTTTTTGCAACTGTTTTATTGAGTTTCCAAGTCTCGCAGCCGTATGTTGCTACTGGGAATATACATGCTCTGATCAGTTGTAACTTTGTTTCTTTGCTTGTGCCTTGCCATAGGTTTTTCATCTGTATTAGCTTATGTGAAGCAATTGCAAGTCTTCTTTTAATTTCTACTGCACAGTCGCCAGAGCTGTTAATGATTGATCCTAAGTATTCGAATTCATTGACACTTTCCAGTTCTTCGTTATCAATTTCAATTTCTGGTTTGGTCTTTACTTTGTCTGTTGTCAATACTTTGGTCTTCTTGGTGTTTAGGTATAGATTCTGGGCCTCGCTGTGTTTTTTTGGTGGACAGAAGTAATTGTTCAAGTCCTTTTGGGTTGGTCGATAGGAGGACTGTGTCGTCAGCATATCTGATTTCCGGGATCTGGTACCCGCCGATGATATATATATATATATATATATATATATATATATATATATATATATATATATATATATATATATATATATATATATATATATATACACACACATATATATACACACACATATATATATATACACACATATATATACATACAATATATATTTTACAACATGTAGACAACATTTATACAAAGGCCAAGGCTTTTTAGTATAGTTGTAATAAATATATTTAAGGATCTCCTTTAAAAGAATACGAAATATCAATCTAAGTCTCTAGTTTCAGACGCTTTGTAGCTCTTTGCTTCTTCGGTGGTGTTGTTTATAGACATCGTCCGGGTGATTGTATATTAAATATTGGAGCAGGGGTGATGACTCATGGGTGTGTTGGGGTGTAGCTGGCAGCCGGGGTGTGGTGTTGTGTTGATTTTGTTTTTGTCTGGTGTTTTGTGTGTAGGAAACTTTGGGACTGTTTGGCAAGGAAGAATATTCCAGCACCTCTGATTCATGCTATACAGAGCTTCTACAAGTCTTGCAGAAATTATGTGAGGACAGCAAACCATAAGTCAGAAGAGTTCAGGACCACCACTGGTGTAAGACAAGGTGATATCCTATCACCTTACCTCTTCATACTCCTTATGGACGATGTCATCAAGGCATGTAAGGAGAGAACAAGAAAGTATTCAGTGGGGTACTGGAAGATGGGACAGGTCTATATTTCGGAGCTGGCATTTGCTGATGATGTTGCCCTGATTGCTAAATCAGAGGCACATCTCCAATCCAACCTGCAAGTCTGGAAGGAAGAGCTGGAGAAGAGAGGGATGGTCATAAGCAGCTCTAAAACAAAATCCATGGTGATATCACGAGAAGAAAGAAAACATCAGATTAAGTTGGGAGAACAGGTCCTGGAGCAGGTCGACCACTTTAAATACCTCGGAGCCATTATAGACCGAAAGGGAGACATCAAAGAAGAGTTGGCCACTCGAAAAGCAGCAGCTAGGAGACTTTTTCAGGCCATAAATCGAGGATTCCTCAGCAAGAGAGAGGTTGGTAAGAAAACGAAGATGGCTGTATACCGCGCCACCTATGTCCCAGTCTTGACATACGGATGCGAGTCATGGGCAATGACTACAACCCATAAAAGCCAGATCCAAACCTCAGAAATGAGGTATCTGAGGAAGGTGGTTAAAGTAACAAGAAGAGACATGGTACGCAACCAGACGATACATCAAGGCCTTAAATCCTACCCCCTGCAGACCCAAGTAGAACAGTCCCAATTAAGATGGTTTGGCCATGTCTGCAGAATGGGAGAAGATCGGATACCACGACAAGCATGGGAAACAAAGAGCCAAGGATCCAGACCCCGAGGACGACCCAGAGTCCACTGGGAGGACAACATTAGACAATCTTTGAAGGATCGAGGACTAGAATGGAACCAGGCCAGGAGGAAGACAGCCGATAGGATAGTCTGGCGCTCTCTCTTCCAAACCTCTACACCTCACGGTAGAAGGGGAACGACTAAGTAAGTAAGTAAGTTTTGTGTGTAGGTATTGATAAGAATATAGGGGTGAGAGAAAAAAACATGTAAGAGAGAATACAAAGGAACACGAAGTGAGACAAATTTTTTTATTTCTTTATATATTTTTATTTATATAATAAGGGGGGTGTGATTGTCTATGGAATATTGATTCATAACAACTGAAAATATAAAAAATTGATACATTATATAGAGGAAGATGGTTAATGAGCGTGGTGTGGTGTGGGTGATTGTGGTTTTGTCTGGTGTTAGGTATTGATGAGAATATAGGGGTGAGAGAAAAAAAACATGGAAGAGAGAATACAAATGAACACGAAGTGAGACAATTTTTTTAATTTATATATTTTTATTTATAAAATAAAAGAGAGAGCTATTTTTAGATGAAAAGAGGTGAAGCGGTGACATAAGATTGTTCCTCAGATCGGGAAATCCCACAAGAGCTGACGTATTTTTTTTCTTATTACAACGACTAACTGTTTTTACCGCTAGTTATGAAACCGGATCGATGGTCGGCGCAAACTTCGCGAGGAAACCATTGATCGTATACTTTATCTAAGAAAAACATTATACGAACAGGACACATAATGGAAGAGAGCTATTTTTAGATGGAAAGAGGAGAAGGGGTGACATTGTCGAAGTCAACTATTCTTTTTATGTAAAAATATGACAGGGAATTTCTGTGCTGGGTGTATGTATAGACAGACGCACCATGCGGTTTAAATGCCACATTTTTTCCACCCTGCGCTTGTTGTGTAGTGAGTACATCTAAAAAAGTGTTGGTGTCTAGCTTATTGTGATGTTTATTGAGCCCCTTAGTACTAGGTTTATCGTGCTCCTCGAAACAGTGGTAGGTTTTACGACATAAAGATACCATCCCCTTTCCTTCGTATTCTAGTCCCGGGGGTTCTCTTATCAAATAATTTCACCTCGCCACAGCTATTACAACGAATAACTGTTTTACACTTTGATCTTAGCCAAAAGGCCAAGAAGCGATAACAGATTTTCTGCTGCAGTTCCATTGCCTTCTTCTTAATATCGTAAGATTTCACAGTGAAGTAATATTTAACAGATTAAAAATATTTTAATTGCTAAAAGTTAAAGTGGGGGAAAACTTAATAATTATTGTAAATTTATAAACAGCCAAATATGTTTAATACTGCTGTGACACATATCTTTTTGTAGTTTAAAGAAAGTTTCTTTAGGATGTACGGTTATTAAAATTACAAGTATGCCTAATTAATGCCCCGTGCAACATTGGTTATACAATTATTTCCACTTTAATATTAAGGGACGTTAAAATAATAAATTGTTATTTTCATAGTTAGCTCTCTTTGAACACACGAAGCGTTCTTAATGTTACAAGGAAAAACGTTCTTTGCTATTTCAAAATATTACAGCTTTCCTCCTAATTTACGGGCTCCAAATGCTTTAACAGATAGTATGGATATATATATTTGTACCTATAGGCCTATTACAAAAATATTAATTTATAAATGGTCCAGCTATATCAAGCTCGAAGCAATTCTACGGCCCAGCCTGGAAATTTCTGCGCGTTACTGCAGAGGGCATGTCTCCCAAATATGGAATGAAAACATCCGATCCTCTCTCTTCAATGTTTACAAATAGCTTCTTTGTTCCAGTTATCAAACGGTTATCTACTTTTTTGTCCTGCAATTTTCAAACTTTAGTGAAAACTTTTCTCCCAATCAGCAAAGATCGTCCCACAATTTTCTACCAGTCCTGCTCAAATGTTCCAAGCTGTAGGTAAATAGCTATTAACCTGTTTTTAATTTTGTTATTTTTGCACGTGCCAAATATTTCTTTGAATATTTCTTGCATGTGTCAAATGTTTTTTTCTAGTTGTCAAATATTTCTTCAAATGTTTTTTTCCAGGTGTCAAATATTTCTTCAAATGTTTTTTCCAGTTGTCAAATATTTATGCAAATGTTTTTTTCCAGTTGTCAAATATTTCTTCAAATGTTTTTTGTCCAGTTGTCACATATTTCTTCAGATAATTTTTCAAGTTGTCAAATATTTCTTCAAATGTTTTTTCAAGTTGTCAAATATTTCTTGAAATGTTTTTTTTTTCCAGTTGTAAAATATTTCTTCAAATGTTTTTGTCCAGTTGACAAATATTTCTTCAAACCTTTTTTTTTCAAGTTGGCAAATATTTCTTCAAATGTTTTTTTTTCTAGTTGTCAAATATTTCTTCAAACGTTTCTTCCAACTGTCAAATATTTCTTAACATGTTTCTTGAGGTTGTCAAATATTTTTTTAAATATTTATTCAAACGTGTCTTGCAGTTGTCAAATATTTCTTCAAATGTTTTTTTCTAATTGTCAAATATTTCTTCTAATGTTTTTTCCAGTTGTCAAAAGTTTCTTCAAGTGTTTTTGTCCAGTTGTCAAATATTTCTTCAGATATTTTTTCAAGTAGTCAAATATTTCTTTAAATGTTTTTTCAAGTTGTCAAATATTTCTTCAAATGTTTTATTTTCCAGTTGTTAAATATTTCTTCAAATATTTTTTGTCCAGTTGACAAATATTTCTTCAACTGTTTTTTCCAGTTGTCAAATATTTCTTCAGATATTTTTTCAAGTTGTGAAATATTTCTTCAAATGTGTATTCAAGTTGTCAAATATTTCTTCAAATGTTTTTTACTTTCCAGTTGTCAAATATTTCTTCAAATGTTTTTTGTCCAGTTGACAAATAATTCTTCAAATGTTTTTTCCAGTTGTCAAATATTTCTTCATATGTTTTTTCAAGTTGTCAAATATTTCCTCAAATGTATTTTTTTTCCAGTTGTCAAATATTTCTTCAAACGTTTTTTGTCCAGTTGACAAATATTTCTTCAAATGTTTTTTTCCAGGTGTCAAATATTTCTTCAAATGTTTTTTCCAGTTGTCAAATATATATGCACATTTTTTTTCCAGTTGTCAAATATTTCTTCACATGTTTTTTGTCCAGTTGTCACATATTTCTTCAGATATTTTTTCAAGTTGTCAAATATTTCTTCAGATGTTTTGTCCAGTTGTCAAATATTTCTTCAAATTTGTTTTTCCAGTTGTCAAATATTTCTTCAAATGTTTTTTGTCCAGTTGACAAATATTTCTTACAGTTGTCAAATATTTCTTCAAATGTTTTTTTTTTCTAGTTGTCAAATATTTATTCAAACGTTTCTTCCAACTGTCAAACATTTCTTAACATGTTTCTTGATTCTTCTTTGATCCTTTGTTTCTTGAGGTTGTCACATATTTCTTCAGATATTTTTTCAAGTTGTCAAATATTTCTTGCAGCTGTCAAATATTTCTTCAAATAGTTCTTGCAGTTGTCAAATATTTCTTCAAATGTTTTTTTTCTAGTTGTCAAATATTTCTTCACATGTTTTTTTTTCCAGTTGTCAAATATTTCTTCAAATGTTCTTGTCCAGTTGACAAATATTTCTTCACGTTTTTTTCAAGTTGGCAAATATTTCTTCAAATGTTTTTTTTTCTAGTTGTCAATTATTTCTTCAAACGTTTCTTCCAACTGTCAAATATTTCTTAACGTGTTTCTTGAGGTTGTCAAATATTTTTTTAAATATTTATTCAAACGTGTCCTGCAGTTGTCAAATATTTCTTCAAATGTTTTTTTTCTAGTTGTCAAATATTTCTTCAAACGTTTTTTCAAGTTGTCCAATATTTCTTCAAATGTTTTTTTTTCTAGTTGTCAAATATTTCTTCAAACTTTTCTTCCAACTGTCAAATATTTCTTAACACGTTTCTTGAGGTTGTCAAATATTTTTTAAAATATTTATTCAAACGTATCTTCCAGTTGTCAAATATTTCTTCAGATATTTTTTCAAGTCAAATATTTATATAGCTGACGTATTTTTTTTTTGTTCTTATTACAACGACTAACTGTGTTACCGCTAGTTTTTAAACCGGATCGATGGTCGGCGCAGACTTCACGAGGAAACCATTGATCGTATACTTTTATAAAATTCCGTTACCATAGAGGGTCGAACGGCTTCGGTTAGGTCGGGTGGCGTCAGCGCTAAATATATGCTGTCGGTATCCATCTCGCATTGCTGGAAATTGGATCGATCTACGAGCCTAGCTAGAAAATCGTAATAGAATTCGGATGTTGTTTCTGATGTTAAATATGACATGTCTGAATGCTAATTATCTGACCCCTCTTGCATAGTCACTAAAGTTTGAAAATTGCAGGACAAAAAAGTAGATAACCGTTTGATAACTGGAACAAAGAAGCTATTTGTAAACATTGAAGAGACAGGACCGGATGTTGTCATTCCATATTTGGGAGACATGCCCTCTGCAGTAACGCGCAGAAATTTCTAGGCTGGGCCGTAGAATTGCTTCGAGCTTGATATAACTGGACCATTTGTAAATTAATATTTTTGTAAAGGCCTATAGGTACAAATATATATATCCATACTGTCTGTTAAAGCGTTTGGAGCCCGTAAATTAGGGGGAAAGCTGTAATATTTTGAAATAGCAAAGCACGTTTTTCCTTGTAACATTAAGAACGCTTCGTGTGTTCAAAGAGAGCTAAAGATGAAAATAACAATTTATTATTTTAACGTCCCTTAATATTAAAGTGGAAATAATTGAATAACCAATGTTGCACGGGGCATTAATTAGGCATACTTGTAATTTTAATAACCGTACGTCCTAAAGAAACTTTCTTTAAACTACAAAAACATTATGTGTCACAGCAGTTGTTAAAAACATTTTGCTGTTTATAAATTTACACTTAATTATTAAGTTTTTTGTGTTTAACTTTTAGCAATTAAAATATTTTTTAATCTGTTAAATATTACTTCACTGTGAAATCTGGGCGATATTAAGGAGAAGGCAATGAAAACTGCAGCAGAAAATATGTTATCGCTTCTTGGCCTTTTGGCTAAGATCAAAGTGTAAAAAATTTGTTGTAATAGCTGCGGCGAGGTGAAATTATTTGATAAGAGAACCCTCGGGACTAGAATACGAAGGTAGGGGGATGGTCTCTTTATGTAGTAAAACCTACCACTGTTTCGGGGAGCACGATAAATCTAGTACTAAGGGGCTCAATAAAAATCACAATTAGCTAGACACCAACACATTTTTAGATGTCCTCACTACACAACAAGCGCAGGGTGGGAAAAATGTGGAATTTAAACCTCATGGTGCGTCTGTCTATACATACACCCAACACAGAAATTCCCTGTCATATTTTTACATAAAAAGAATAGTTGACTCCGACAATGTCACCCCTTCACCTCTTTCCATCTAAAAATAGCTTTCTTCCATTATGTGTCCTGTTCGTATAATGTTTTTCTTAGATAAAGTATACGATCAATGTTTTCCTCGCGAAGTTTGCACCGACCATCGATCCGGTTTCATAACTAGCGGTAAAAACAGTTAGTCGTTGTAAAAAGAAAAAAAAATACGTCAGCTCTTGTGGGATTTCCCGATCTGAGGAACAATCTTGTGTCACCGCTTCACCTCTTTCCATCTAAAAATAGCTCTCTTCCCTTATGTGCCCTTTTCGTGTAATGTTTTTTCTTAGATTCCCTCAGTGATAATAAAAATGTATATATAAACACTTATTACGCCTCTGTTTGCTTTAGATGTCGTATATATCTGTATGTGCGTGCTTATACATTGTCTTACTCCCGCGCCAATACACCCATGAGTCATCATCCCCGCCAGTCAGCATCAATACACTCTCAATTAAAAACCCCACCGACCAACTAACGACAATAATTAGCCTTTGCTCCCTCATTTTATCGGTTTTTGACGTCATATTTTCTCACTTCGTGTTCCTTTGTACTCTCTTACATGTTTTTTTTTCTCTCACCCCTATATTCTCATCAATACCTACACACAAAACACCAGACAAAAACAAAATCAACACCACACCACACCCCGGCTGCCAGCTACACCCCAACACACCCATGTGTCATCACCCCCGCCCCAATATTCCATATACAATCACCCGGACGATGTCTATAAACAGCCACCACCGAAGAAGCAAAGAGCTACAAAGCGTCTGAAACTAGAGACTTAGATTGATATTTCGTATTCTTTTAAAAGAGATCCTTAAATATATTTATTACAACTATATTAAAAGCCTTGGCCTTTATATAAATGTTGTCTACATGTTGTAAAATATATATTGTGTGTGTATATATATATATATATATATATATATATATATATATATATATATATATATATATATATATATATATATATATATATATATATATATATATATATATATATATATATATATATATATATATATATATATATATATATATATATATATATATATATATATATATATATATATATATATATATATATATATATATATATATATATATATATATATATATATATATATATATATATATATATATATATATATATATATATATATATATATATATATATATATATATATATATATATATATCACGGCTGTTTGTGCCCTATACCAGAGCGCTCTTTTAGTTTCGGTGACCAGAATTCTGACACCGGGTATAAAATTTTCGTGTGCACCGTAAAAGACTATTTAAGTTTTTGGCGGGGAAAATCAGCTGATGTGTGTGTAAAATCAGTAAAATAGAAATCATTACACACTCGTTCTGGATAAACACAGCGCTAAAATTCTTTTGTTTACTATAACTTTGTTCTCTGCTCTATTTTTGATTGCATTTTTATTTGTTTGAAATTAGTTTTGACGGAGTTACAGACTTATGAAAACAGCGTCATCATTTGAGGAAATTCATAAAATAAGTAATCTTTTTATTAATTTAATATCTAAAAATCGGCCCATTCGTTTGAGTTTATAATTATAAAGACTTCTCGAAGGGAAGCTAAAAATTATTTCCACATACTTTTTTTTTTGGTTTCATATCTTGAGAATGTGTGGTAGTCAGTTTTGTGAGTTTGGCATTACAAGAACAAGCATATTGTCACCAGATTTTATAGCATATAAATTACTGTAAACGCATTCCTGATACTCACAAATCTTAAATAAGGTTGTAAAAAAATAACTTTTTGTAAAGCACCATCTGTTTTTGCATTTTCATTCATTTATAATGATATTTAGCTACGTATATAAGCGTCAGAAAACATGTAAATCTATAGATAGATTACTTCCACATACCTTGTTCTATCTTTCAAGTCTTGTTAATCTTGTATTTATAATATGAATTTTTTTTTAATTGTGTGTGAGATAAGGACTGTTCCATTAGTGTTCTTTGGTAGACAATCCTGTGCACGCGACGGCTGCTAAAGAATTCTAAGTAACTGTTTGTATATCTTCTTTCATTCACAGATAAAGCATTCTACATCCTGGTGTTAGACTTGATAGTCCCAAATATTC